>RYZW01000058.1:5423-239195 GCA_004367215.1 Colletotrichum trifolii | reverse complement strand
CGCAATTCGGCATACGTGTCCATACGCCCCATAGGCGTAGGGCATACGTGGCCGTATGCCCTCATCCCCCCTGGCGACACCCGTCGCCAGCTATAGCTGAGTGCTATAGTATACTATAGATCTAGAGCCTTATATGCTTACGTATAGGTATATAATATAATAAGAACAATAACAAATACTAGAACTCTTTTATATTTATATAATAAGATTATATATAGTGTATAATTATCCCCTCTAGATAAACTAATACTAATTAGTAGTTAATTTATCCATTACTATTACTACAGATTAGTAAGGTTTTTCACGTAAAAAGAAGTAATTATAAATTCTACCTAAGGTTTATATAAGGCGGGATTATAAATATTAATTTAGATACCTTAAGAGATATTACTCTTACCTAAACCCCCCCCAGCAAAACACTTCTAAGTTAATATACTAATTTTACTTTATGAAATACTAAAGAAGTAAACTTTAATAATACTTTTTAGTATAAACTAGAGAATATTTAGTAAATATAATAACCCTTTTAGGAATATATAAGATTTATAGTATCTTTACTCCTTCCCTTAAAAGGTTTACTTACTTATAAGACTTCTTAAAAACCCTTAATAAAGCTATTTTAAGACTTAAATCAGGCTTTTACTATAGCTAGAGATAAAGTACCCCTAGTAGTATTACTAAGATTTAAATCAGGTTCTTAGTAATAGCTTAATAGAGTAATAATAACCTTTTTAGAATATTACTAGACTTTCCCCCTCTTAAAAAGCTTTCCCCCTCTTAAGAGATCTCTATAATATATAAAATTTATATTATCCTATATTTTTCTCCTCTTAAGAGACTTTTAAGAGATATCTATAGTATATAAAGTTTATAATATCTTATATTTCTTTTTTATTCTTAAAAACTATTTCTTTTTTTAATTTTTCCCCCTCTTAAGAAACCTCTATAATATATAAGATTTATATTATCCTATATTTCTTATACTTTCTTAAGAAATTTACTAGACTTTTCTTTTTTTAAGAGACTTCTATAATATATAAGATTTATAGTATCCTATATTACCTATTTCCCAAAAACTCTTCTCTTTTTCTTTCCCTAGTTACCCCTCTCCATATAATTTTATAAAATAATAGTTTAAGTAACTTTAAGTAGTAAATATATAATCCTAGAGAAACTTAAACTATATATTAATATAAATCTTTTTAGAAACCTACTTATACTTAACTATAATAACCTTATAAAGCTAAATACTATTAATATTTTTCTAGTATATTATATCTCCTAATATAACTTTATAAAAACTTATAACTAGAAGTTTTTTAACTATTTTAAAATAGATTTCAATAAGTAATTTATAATAATTTAGTAATATATAAACTTTAAAATAATCTACTACTTTAAGGATTACTTTATTACTTATAAAGTTCAGTTTAAAATAATAAGTTATAAAATCTATACTACTTTATACTAATCTATTTAGTAAGAGTATTTTACCTAGTAGTTTTAAGATAATATCAAGAAGTTTAATAGAAAATTCTTATTTATCTAGAATATTAAAAAGTTCCTTAAGTTCTTTAAAAGTATTATACTATATAAAGAAAAATTAGAAAAACTAGGAATATTCTAAGTTCCCCTTAACTAATTAAGGGAAGAGATATTATTAATACTAAAGGCTTTCCTACTACTAGTAAAAGTATTATTACCTATAGTAATACTTTCTAAAGCTTCTATAGTTTTACTACCCTCTAAAATACTTATAGCTTTACCTCCTATAATATTTTACTCTAGGGTACCCGGGGTAATATCTTCTAAAACCTTTATAACCTTACTATTTTCTAAAAAACCCTTTAAAGCTCCTATAGTTTTACTACTTTCTAAGCTTCCCGAGGCTTTACTTCTAAAAATAGTAATTATACCTTCTAAGCCCCCTATAATTTTACTCCTAAAACTTCTTACTATAAGACCTATTAAGTACTTTCTTCTACTAATATTAATAGCTTTACTAGTATACGAAAACCCTATTATAAAACCTCCTCTACTACTATTAGTAACTCTACTAGCTTATATATTTTTATAGTAACCTTTAATTACTCTAAAGATTACTTTTTAAAAAAAGCCTTAAGGCTATAGTTAAACCCTATACTTAGCTTTAAAAATACTCTAAACTATATTATAAAGAAATTTATTAAGGGGATTAAATAGTTTAAACTATATAGAAAAATAAGAAGAATAAGTAACTTAAGTAGAGTAAATAAAAAGGGGGTATTCAGATATTATTAGGTAAAGAGTAAAAGGATCACTTTTAATGCTATTTTATATTTATTATCTATACTATTTTTAATAGCGTTTTTAGCACGTAATTATAGTGTTTTTAGTACTAGCTTTTATATATAAATAGAAATATATAAAGTATATAGTAAAAAGAAAGAGTTACTAGTATCGGTAATACTATACTACAAGGTATATATTAATGCCTGAGATATATATACCCCTATATATAATTCAGTATACATATCTATATACCTTATAGGTGTAGGGTATACGTGGCTATATACCCTTATCCCCCCTGGCGATACCCGTCACCAGCTATAGCTAAGTGCTATGGCATACTATAGATCTAGAGCCTTACATGCCTACACGTAGGCATGTAATATAACAAGAACAATAACGAATACCAGAACCCTTTTGCACCCGTACGACGAGATCACGTACGGCGTGCGTTACCCTCCGGATAAACCAACACTCTTCAACCACAAACACGCCTATAACAAGAACAATAACGAATACCAGAACCCTTTTGCACCCGTACGACGAGATCACGTACGGCGTGCGATTATCCCCTCCGGATAAACCAACAGTAATGGATATATGGGTGTCTAGTACCTACTTTAGTGGGTGACGAGTTTTCGAGTTCCAATTAAAGTGGGGGCGGGCACGGGTACTACGTACAAAGGTACCTCCGTCTAGAGTTCCGAAGTACCCAGGTGCCTTGCCTGGGAACCTGGGTTGTAGAACACCCCACTTCCCCACCAGTTCCGAATTGGCTTTTGCGGGCACGTCTCTTTGTACCCTAGAACCTTTCCTGCCTCGTCGTCGTCTCCGCGTCGTTATTGTCTTCATTCCATCGTCTTGTTCCCGTCAATGTACGCCCTTTTATTATTAGGTTGCGGCCACCATGTCCCTATCCGCTCCATGTCTTACCCGTAGCCAGTCCTTTGGCTAATGGCATCACCGCGCACCAAGACATGGACTCGCTTCAATCTACGCACATTGTTTCTGTGGTCCAACGGTGCGGCGCTCGTTGTCATGCTGGTCCGGCCGATGCCAGCCTTTTTAGCAGGAGATGAGAAAGACACCCCCTCGGACTTGTCACTGAGTCCATGGCTGACCTCTTGACATGGTCTTTCAGTCCGCCATTGCTCGCCCTCGCCCTGTTCGTCATCGTTTCGACCAAGATCGGCCCTTTTCTCGTCATGACATACTCCATGCAGGACGACGCCTCAATTCCCCTCGCTCTGGGGACGGCGTGTTCCCCGGACTCCAACCTGCGAGGGCCTTTTGCGCTCTGATTACCCCAAGCTTCTCGGCTGCTCCAAACTGCAGTCTGTCCCCCAGTCCAGCATGGAGATGCCCAACCGGTCTCAACCCATCTGACCCTCACCGCGTCGGTTATCCACCAGTTGCACAACTATCCCCACCGCTAGGCCCTCCACATCCAACTTTCCATTACACACTACTTGTAGTTAAGCTAGATTACAACACCAAGGGGTCAGTTGGTTCACGCGGTACAAATTGTCGGCAGCCGTGGGAGACTCTTCGTTCCCTGCACCATCTGCAGAGTCAGAGTCGTGGTTGGGTTACATCCGTCCAACCTGCAAGTGCATAGCCCACAGAGCCGGTCCTAGTCCTGGTCTGTTGCTGAGCAGGGCAACCTTGTTGCATCATCAGACCAGGTCCAGATCAACAGTGCTGCTTTCTCCACGCTGTGGATGCTGAGCGGCCTTCGACGAACCGACCAGCGAGGAAGCTTCTTTCCTGAGCCGTTCCGATCCCTCGTCCTGGCTCGCTGTCCATCGATATTAAAGTAGCTGTTCCCGCGCCTTTGCTGATCGGCGAGCTCTTGACCAGGCACCGTGCTCCCTTACACGACCGCAGATTCTCTTCACTGAGCATTCTGAGTTCTGTCTGTTGTCTCTGGCCACGTTCGGACATACTTGCCTCTCCGCGTCGACTGACAGCACCTTGATCCTTCCGCCATCAGGGTACTCGACAGCTGTTTAAAGCTAGCATGAAGACATCAGCTCTTTCGGTCACGCTGCTGGCCGCGGCTGACTACGTCGCTGCTACTGCATCTGGAGCGAAGTTGCACAAGGTACGTTGCTTCCATTAGGTCCAAGTCTAGCGCGTTGGCGGACATTCGCATCACCACGCTTCTGTTTGGCTTGTTTGGCGGAGGGCACGCACTCAGTTATCGAATGGCACAGTCACCAAGTGCAAATGCTGTTACCCAGAGCGTTGAATGCTATGCGCCTCGCGTTCGCCATCTGCTTCACCGGCGTTGGACTTGTAAGCTTACACCCCCGACAGCGCGATCTCGCCCATTCACCGCCCGTATACCCTTCACCATGGATGGACCCCAATGCCGATGGCTGGGTGGATGCCTATGCTAAGGCCAAGGATTTCGTCTCTCAATTGACCCTCCTCGAGAAGGTCAACCTCACAACCGGTGTTGGGTATGTTGCGTTTGTTTCTTGAAAAGTCGGGGTCAGGCTGACACCTGGTAGATGGCAAGGCGACCTATGTGTTGGTAACGTCGGCGCAGTGCCGCGTCTGGGCCTCCGAGGTCTCTGCCTCCAAGACGGCCCCGTCGGTATCCGTTTCAGCGACTACAACTCCGTCTTCCCCTCGGGCCAAACCGCCGCCGCCACCTGGGACAGGGGTCTCGTCTACCGCAGGGCCGAGGCTATTGGTGCTGAGCAGAGAGCAAAGGGTGTCGACATCGTCCTCGCCCCTGTTGCAGGTCCGATTGGTCGTGCGCCGGCTGGCGGTCGCAACTGGGAGGGCTTCTCTGTCGACCCCTACCTTACCGGTGTTTTCATGGCCGAGAGTGTTCACGGTATCCAAGACGCCGGCGCCATTGCATGCGCCAAGCATTTGATTGGCAACGAACAGGAGCACTTCAGACAGGCCCCCGAGGCCATCGGCTACGGCTACAACATCACCGAGTCCGTGTCGTCCAACATCGACGACAAGACGATGCATGAGCTTTACCTGTGGCCCTTTGCGGATGCCGTCCGTGCCGGCGTTGGGTCCATCATGTGCTCGTACAACCAGATCAACAACTCGTACGGCTGCCAGAACTCGAAGCTTCTCAATGGCCTTCTCAAGGACGAGCTTGGATTCCAAGGAATTGTTGTCTCTGACTGGCAAGCTCACCATGCTGGTGCTGCCGGTGCTGTCGCCGGGTGCGTGTTTCCGAATTCTAACCACGAGTTGTGGCTGACAATCGAATAGCTTGGACATGAGCATGCCTGGTGACACTCTCTTCAACACCGGCGAGAGTTTCTGGGGCACCAACCTGACCATTGCCGTCCTCAACGGTACCGTTCCTGAGTACCGTTTGGACGACATGGTTCTGCGTATCATGGCTGCCTTCTTCAAGGTTGGCATGAAGTTGGAGGAGCAGCCCGACATCAACTTCTCCTCTTGGACCCTGGACACTGTCGGCCCCCTCCACTACTACGCCAAGGAAAACGTCCAGGTCATCAACCAGCACGTCGATGTCCGCAAGGGCAAGGAGCACGCCAACCTCATCCGTGAGATTGGCGCCAAGGCCACCGTTTTGCTCAAGAACGAGGGCGCTCTGCCTCTCAAGAAGCCCAAGTTCTTGGCCGTCATCGGTGAAGACGCCGGTCCGAACCCCAAGGGTCCCAACGGCTGCTCCGACCGTGGCTGCAACTTGGGCACTCTTGCCGCCGCTTGGGGTTCCGGTAGCTCCAACTACCCGTACCTCGTTACACCCGACCAGGCTCTTCAGGCGCGCGCCCTTGCCGATGGCACTCGTTACGAGAGCATTCTGAGCAACTACGAGACCGCGGCGACCAACTCCCTTGTCACGCAGCCTGACGCCACCACGATCGTCTTCGTCAACGCCAACTCTGGCGAGGGTTACCTCAACGTCGGTGGCAACGAGGGGGACCGTCAGAACCTGACCCTCTGGAACTCGGGTGACGAGCTCATCAAGAACGTCACTGCCGTGACCAACAACACCATCGTCGTCATCCACTCCGTCGGCCCTGTCCTCGTCACCGACTGGTACAACAACCCCAACGTCTCGGCCATTGTCTGGGCTGGCCTCCCCGGCCAGGAGTCTGGCAACTCCATCGTCGACGTTCTCTACGGCGACGTCAACCCCGGCGGCAAGTCTCCATTCACATGGGGCCCTACCCGCGAGAGCTACGGTGCGGACATTCTGTACGAGCCCAACAACGGCCAGGGCGCCCCCCAAGACGACTTCACCGAGGGGGTCTTTATCGACTACCGCTTCTTTGACCGGGCCACCTCGGGATCCAGCAGCAACGGGACTTACCGCAACTCCACCGGCGCCGCTCCCATCTACCCCTTTGGCTTCGGACTGTCCTACACCAAGTTTGAGTTCTCCAACCTGCAGGTCGCCAACAAGAACGCCGGCGAGTACAGCCCGACGACGGGCGAGACAATTGCTGCGCCGACGTTTGGCAACTACAGCACCGACTTCGCCGACTACGTGTTCCCCACGAGCGGGCTGCGCTACATTTACAACTTCATCTACCCCTGGCTCAGCGTGTCGGATCCCCGCGAGGCGTCCAAGGACCCTCACTTTGGCCAGACGGCCGAGGAGTTCCTGCCGCCCAAGGCATTGGACGGCGGCCCTCAACCCAGACACCCGGCTTCCGGCAGCTCGGGCGGAAACGCGCAGCTCTGGGACGTCCTCTACACGGTGACGGCGACAGTGACCAACACGGGTGCCGTGGCTGGCGACGAGGTCGCTCAGCTGTACGTGTCCCTTGGCGGACCCAACGACCCGGTCAAGGTTCTGCGCGGATTCGAGCGCATCCCTCTGGAGCCGGGCGCGTCGGCGACATTCACGGCGGATATCACCAGGCGCGATCTCAGCAACTGGGACGTTGTCAGCCAGAACTGGGTAATCAGCGAGTACCCCAAGAAGGTGTGGGTGGGAAGCTCGTCGAGAGACCTGCCTCTGAGCGCTTCCCTCTGAAGGGAGAATTCAAAGCTTGCATACGCCTGGATAGATATATAGGCGCTACTCTGTAGTTCTTAATCAAAGAAATCAATTGTTCACCATGTGTACTACGTCGACATTGTGATGTGATCAGATCAAGAATGCCATGGTGACTGACTCGAGCAACAGCAAAGCCTGACGCAATAGGCCACAATTCCCAGTGCGGAACCCATCAGCCCTGCGTGCGATTGTGATTGTGAATGACGTTGACTGAGGCACGTGCGACGGGCGATGGACAGAGACGAAAAATTTCCCATACATCAATGCAGATGCTATATCGTCGGTCGAGAGTACAGCGTACCTCGGAGGAGGCCTTGAGCCATCCGGGTCTTTCTTTCGCTCTTCTAGAATTCTGGAGTGGGCCGATATCGCTTGCAGCCCGACAGAAATTCTGACGCGTTCTTAGACAGGTCCTGCTGGCTGCTCACCTTGGCTGACCGAACACACCTGGCAGGCGACGGATGTAGCGGAGACCGCTGAGGGATGCAGCCAATCATGGATGATGGCTGGCAATAAGGACAAGGCGCAAAGCGAAGACGATAGAAGACACCGAAAAGAAAGAAGAGCAATGAAGCAGGAAGATCGGAAAGTGGGCTCTGAGCGGGGGCACAGATGGCCGACTTTACCGAAAAGAGTCTTAGCGTACTCGAGCCCGCTGCCCAAGGCTCTGACAGCAGGCGCCCGGGCTTCAGCTCCTGCGCCAATGACTGGCTGAATGGACAGAAACTTACTCAGCAATTGTCCGCCATCCCCTGTCTTTGCAGAATACGTAGCGGCTTACATAAGGTAGGCAAGATAATTCAATGGTCCCGGGCGGCCGAAGACAGTTGGACTGACGTATGTATTAATTAGGTACCTTACTGACTGGACTCGATACAAGTGACTGCTGTGGAAACACACTGCTGAAGACTCGTTCTGCCTCCAGTGCCTCTCGCTGCGCGTGCTCGACTGGATGCCGACGCCCCCGCATCTTCCGTCCCATTTCGCACTGCAGGTCTTTTGATCATTACCTCACAAATTCCTTCCTCTTGCTTGTGTCATATTCAACCTTTTTCCCTCTTGAAAGCACAGCTGAAGCGTCGCTGGTTCACGAGGTAGTCCATCTCCAACCCACCTGGTAGCCATCATCTCGCCATCTCCTCGGACATTCGGCATTCGACTTTGACGTTCGCGAAAGAGCGCCCACACCCCGCCATCGTAGAGCTCACTACGTATAGTCTCACCCTTCCTCCTTTGATCCAATCAACCACACCAGCAAGGCCTTAGCTCTGCCCCTCTCGAAAGGAGCCGCACACCTTAGCTTTTCGTGGGAAACAGAACCACAGCTGCAGCAGGTGTGACTGAAAGCAACAAGGAACGAGACAAGCTCGTCGAAAGTCAGTCAGCCTTTTCGCAACGGTCTACGGTTCCAGAAGCCAAACGCCGACGGGACCGACTTACCGACTGCCAGCCAGTTCGTCATTCCCAAAACTGACGACCGCGACCGGCATTCGGCATCTCGAGATAGCACCACAACTTCCGCCGGAAGAGACCACACCAGCTCCGAACGACATCCGCCGCCTGCCAGCCACCACCACCACCACCCCCCGGCCGCCATCATCGTTTGATTGTCACCGTCGCCGACGCCGTGCCGGTTGCTTCCATTGCTCCGGAGCGACGGACGGGCCTGGAGGGTTCCACCTTTTTCGCCTGTCCTGTGCCTCTCCTAGCTTTTCTGCACAGGTCAATCCAGTCCAGTTCAGCCTCTTCTGGCTGGTGAGAGTTCGTTTCTCAGCGCACTCTCCCCAAGGTACCGACGTACGCTTCACCACACTGCGCGCCGCCACACCCAGCCAACGTACAATTCCCGACTCGGCATTTGATGCAAGCTCGACATAGCTGTCTCCATCATGCCTGAGTCCCAGACGACCCCGGATCAGGTCTCCATCGACGACCTGACTCCCGAGGAGGCCAACCGCATCATCCACTCGCATCGCAAAGTCCGCTATGGTAAGTAAGGCCTACCGTCACGAGCCGATGGCCCCAGTGCCCTTCTCTTCTCGAATCAACCTGTTTACTCATCATCATGAACTCATCACGATTCGTACCCCTTCATTATCCACCTTGTGTCTCACGCTCTGCCACTTGCTCGTCTGCTCGCACCCAACAGCCTCGCTCAGTCTTCGCAGTGGCACAACCCAGACTGACTCCCTCCAGGCACCGCATGCTGGCCATGTCGCCAGCGCAAGGTCAAATGCGACAACAAACAGCCTTGCGAGAACTGCGTCAAACGCGAACACCCTCAGCTATGCTCTTACAAGCCAAACCGCTCCGCGTCCCATGGCACAAGTCATAAGCCCGCCGCCTCCGTCACCACCGAGAGCGGCAGCTTCCATGGCAGCACAGCCACTGGCCACGGCATCACAGCAACAGCTGCAAATGCCAGCAGCCGCAAACGACCTCACTCGCCTGAAGGTGCCGCAGCCGATATCGCCGCCGGAGCTCCTCCCCTGAAGCAGGAGCCCAACAGCGCGACCTGGCCACGGACGGCTATCGGTAAGTCAACAGCCTCTGCACCAGCTTCAGCATCGTCTGCACCGCATCCTGTGTTGGGACCCGCGCCGTCGTTCTCGTTCCTGGGCAGCGGTTCGTATACTAACCCAGCGTCCTCTTCGGGCGGACCAGTCGCCGCAGGCGTGGAAGAGACCGAGGCCCCCGAGGCCGTAACCCGCTACCTTGGCCAAAACAGCATCCCGTCACTGCTACGTGAGCAATCTGCCGCCAACGACTCCCAGGAAGGCGTCGACATCCGCCAGGATATGAGGTCCATATTGGGCCTCGACACGTCGGCGCCCTTCCCGCTCATGTCGTCCAAGCATCTAGACAGCCTGACGAGGGAAATCTCTGCCGAACTGCCATCAGATCGTGAAGTCATGAAGTAAAATCCCGTCGTCTTCACCTTGTCCAGGGTCGTTGTTGACACTACACAGACTCTTCCGCACGTACAAGGAGACACCGCAACAGTTCTGGGGCTTCGTTGTGGACATTGACGATCTGGAGTCGAAACTCATGGTTTACCTCGAGGACAGAGCTCGCAACGCGAGCAACGCGACGAGAACCCCCAAGCCGGTTTCGGCATCTTGGCTAGCCATCCTCTTTGCGCTCCTGGCCGTCGGCTCACAGTACCACGACTCCCCGTATCACGTCCGTACGCGAGACTCGCAAAAGTACATACAGATCTCGTTCCACTTCCTAAGGCTGGGAAATTTCCTCCTCAGGTTAGTCACCATCCTTCGGCTGATCGACGATGCCCGGAAAAAAAAAACCATGTCACTGACGCTGGCTTCAAATTTGACAGACCCACCTTTGACTCCATCCAAGCTCTCCTACTAACCTCGTTTGTCCTGCTCAATGACATGAAGGCCGAGGCCTCGTGGGCACTGCTCGGTCTGACGTGCCGCCTCGCCCAATCTCTTGGCCTTCACCGACCGAACCCCTCGGACGGCCGTGACAGCGCCCGCAACGATGGCCAGTCCAAGGAGATGATCCGCCGCAAGCTGTGGTGGACCTGCGTATGGCATGATACCCTCACCTCGCTGTCTTTCGACCGTCCTCCCATGACCAACATCCCCTGCTGTCCCATACCCACGGTCCACCACACCGTTGCCGGCGAATACGGCTACCTCGACACCATGTATCACTTATGCGAAATCATCTCGCGTCGTCTCAACCCCGACGTCGCGACCACCGTCTCGTACGAACAAATGGTCGATAACTGCGAGGCTGTCGAGAAACTACGCAACATGGTGGCCCCCAACATACGGGTCAAGGAGCAGTGCAAGAGGGCCATCGACCGCCTGCAGCACTACGCCGTACGCCTACACACCTCGTTCGTCATCTCCGTCTGCTGTCGCCCGGCGCTGCGGAGGGACTGCACGAAGCTCACCCCGGAGCAGAAACGCCACTTGTCTGACAAGTGCCAACACAACCTCGCCGAGACGGTGCGTATGTTCCTTGCTATGCATCAGCTCTCCGTCATCCCGACACGTAGCTGGGCCTTCACCTACCACGGTCTGTCATCGGCGTTGCTTCTCGGAATCCTGGGCGAGACCAAGAACAGCCCTGAAGTGCGTCAACTGCAAGGCGACCTCATCGCCGCGCTGTCTGCGACGGCTGCCAAAGAGGCCACGTCGCCGACAGCACACATCCCCAAGACAGATAAGGACATTGAACTGTCTGGGCCTTTATGGAGAGCCCTCACAGCACTGAGGAATATCTACGAGCATGGCACCATCATGGGAAGCTCGCAAAAGAAGGACACGGACTCGAGCGGCACAGGAAGCGGCGCGAGAACGCCGTTACCGCCGGTGCTCATGGGTCCGATGGCGAACAATGCCAACGGGGGAAACAACGGCGTCAACAAGGCGTTCGGCATCGATCCGCACCAGGATGCTGCGCTAGCCATGGCCGAGATGCAGAACGGAAACACCATGACGGAGTACAACCCCAAGTTCGTCGCTCCGTCCCCGGATTTCGCGACGCCGACTGACAGAAGCAGCATGGGCTATCCCGCAGTCAGCATGGACGGCCTTCCCAACATGGACCCGTCGACGTACATGTCGCCGATGGACCTCTACGAATCGATCTGGTGGGGTACGTATCGCGACGCCCTATCGCCTCTTGCACAAAACTGACGATGGTACAGAATCGCCCGATCCGTGGAACAGCGGCGTCGATACGATGAACTTTGACTTTGTGGCGCAACCACCGCCTGGCCAACCTCAACAACAATACTACTTTTAACTGTACCATCTCTGGAATCAAACCCATCTCAGCAACGAGAATATCCACCACAGAAGTAACCCATCTGCGGATACTGTGGCCAACATGTACGTGACGCCTTTGTACGGGAACATCGGAGGCGCTTTATCGTGAGAGGGGGCATGTAAGTTCCATCGGGAGTGACGGGGCGGTCGGCCAATTTTTTTTGAACGTTTCGTGTAAGGCGCATCCTGGGTGTCAATCTCTCGTCGGAGGCCTTACAGTAAGTTCCGGGCAGCGGATGCTGCTATTACTGTCGACATTGTATCTGATTGATGTTTTACGACCTGGATGGGGCTTGTCTCTGTTGTTTTTTTGACCGAGCAAGACGTTGCCGGCCCATAAAATAGTTCCCATCTTTTACAATCCACACCAAGATACGAAGGAAAATCGATGGAGATTCCTTGCTTCTGCCAAATCGGACCCTCGACTAGGGACCACTTGGCTCGAATCATGTGGGTTTCCAGACGCACGCACGCAATGCAAAAGGCGACGAGGGTGTGATGAGGCGGTCGCCGATCCAACCGCCCCGGTTGTGATCGACAAAACACACGATAAGTGCGGATTCTTGGTATTTAGTCGGTGAAGCCATCGTCACCTCTGTTCAACTCGTCTGCCACACCCGTCCTCTGCCCTTCAATTGCAAGAGTTTTTCTGTGGCTCAATCAAGCTCTTTGAAAACTGCAAATCGCATCATCACGACCACGATGTCGCCGACGTCCTCCATCCACGACCCGGGCGAGACGCTGCCTCTGCTCAACCAGCGCCGCCGTACCAGCACCTTTAACTTTGCCCTCCCTTCGTTCGCATCCAACCGCCTCTCCTCGGGCTCCTTTTCCAGCCGCGTCCGCCGGGCCTCCTTGCAGGAAGTCCACCCTCACCCGGACGCCATCGAACCCGTGCTCCCAGCAGCGCCCGTGGCCGCGCACCTCGAGACGCGCCTGCACAAACCGCAGTGGGCGCTCAGCGACCGGCCCCCCAACGCGTGGGCGCAGATCCGCCACGTCTGGCGCGAGGAGCTCGCCGAGTTCTGGGGCACCTTTATGATCCTCCTCTTTGGCGCGGGCGTCGAGTGCGAGACGCGCCTGAACTACGTGTCGGGCGACATTCGCGAAAACGCCGGCGACTTCCTGCAGTGCCGGCTGGCCTGGGCCGCGGGCGTGAGCATGGCCGTCTGGATGTCGGGCGGCGTGTCGGGCGGCCACTGCAACCCGACCGTCACCGTCGTCCTCGCGCTGTTCCGCGGCTTCCCCTGGCGCAAGGTGCCGTCCTTTATCGCGGCGCAGGTCCTCGGCGCGGCGCTGGCGAGCCTGGCCGTCTACGCAAACTACGCGACGAGCATCGCGGCCTACGAGGGCGGCGCGGGCCACACCCTCGTCGGGGCCCGCGCGACGGCCGGGCTGTTCTTCACGTTCCCCGCGAGGGGCCTGCCGTACGCCGGCGCCTTCTATACCGAGTTCCTGGCGAGCGCGGCGCTGGTCGCCATCGTCTTTGCCCTCGCGGACAAGAACAACCTGTCGCCGCCCAGGGGCACGCAGCCGTTTGCCATGTTCCTCGCGCTGCTGGCCATTGGCAGCGCGCTGGGCATCAACACGGGCTACGCGATGAACGGCGCGCGCGACACGGGGCCGAGGATCGCGCTGGCGCTGGTCGGGTACGGCGGTGGCGTGTTCACGCACGATTCGTGGTACTGGCTGTGGGCGCCGTGGGTGGCGGCCATTGTTGGCGGTATCGTGGGCGCGTGCGTGTATGATGCCTTTATCTACACCGGCAGAGACTCGCCGTTCAACGCGCCTAGCAAGGAGGACGACTAGGCTGATGAAGAATAATTTTCAGTGAACTTTCTAGGTTACAATAGAGAGGAAACGATGACTTGGTTTGACTTATTGAAGCTCGTGGTATCCATTGTGGTCTTGGTTTCATGTGGTGTGCGTGAGTTGTGTGTGAGAATGTCTCCTCGAAGTTGCCAGCCGTGATAATGGCATAGTTGGGACATGGATGATAACGGAATAATATATATCAGACAACATGTCCCGGGTGAGCCAAGTGTATTGCTTTCTTCAGCTTCGGCATCAACTCTTCCACACCACACTTGACGAGATACAGAGATCACCTGATTGAGGGTATTCCGCCCATAGGCAGCTCTCTGTTCTGTGATATACCAGCATATGGCTGTTCCTCACATCTTCTACTTCATATCTACCATCATCACCTAGGTCACCACGTCAGGCTACCATCATCATCTCGACTCATAGCCACGGCTCAGTCTCATTGCCCCAAATTCTCCAATTTTGGACTGTCAGTCCCTTTGCTCCATTTTCAGCGTCTTGTCGGCTAGCTGCACCCCTCAGGTCGGCCTTCCATCACTTACCACAGGACGATCGTCGAAGGATATAGACAGCCCGCCAGTGTCTAGGTTCGATTTTTGCGAGTAACATGACTTACCCATTGGTTTACCAGATACCTATCCACAAGGTATTTTGCTATTGTGGCATGGCGTTCCTCTAGAGGCCAAACAAGGCGCCAAAAACATCAGTCCATTGCAGCCCTCTCCGCCTCAGGAGCGCCGACCAGTGCCTCAGCAGATCGTGCAGCTGGTGAATATCCCCCCTTTTCCAATACTCACGATCCCTCCGCTTGGTCAACGTCGGCGTGCTCTCCCAGGCTTGCGTGTACATGTACGCGATCCACATGACGTCAGCTCCGTTCATGCCAGCGAGTCTCGCATTCCGCCCCAGGTCCTCGCGGACTCGCTCGAAAAGGGGTCCAAAGTCGGCAGTTGACTCGCCAGTTCGAGGCTGGGGGCAGTCGTGCGTGACTGCGTCGTTGCAGAGATGAAAAACGTCCACGACCCTGGACGCAACCTCGTAGAAGGGGGTGAGGAGGTCGTAGTACTGGCGGTACGAAAGATGCAGGCTGGCGTTCCTCGGCTGGAGATAGGTCAGTGCCGCGCGGTGAGTGTAGGGGATCAGCAGGGGAACTTGGTCGAATGTGAGACCGGGTATCCGGAGGTATTCTTGCGGCTTCGTCGAGTACGATCTGTCGGAGGGTTGATGGGCCTCCCCGAGAGGCGTAGGTCGATGGTGAATTTCCCCAACAGGCTCGCATGGCTGAGCGATTTTGCCGATGGATGAAAGTGTATCATGGGCCTCTCCGATAGGCGAAGATGGTGCTTGCATTTCCTTGTCCGTAGATGTGGACTGCTGCGTCGTGATTTCAATGGTTCGTGAGTCCTTGATCTGACAATGTTGGAACGATTGTTTGGGCTTGTAGTATCTAAAGCTATAACATTTGCCCAACATCGACTGGGTATTATATCCTGGCCCTCTCCAACGGAACAATAGCCTTGTCGCCAAAGACAACAGCTGCTCCGAGCTGTCATCCAGTTACACATTACACAGTAAAGGGACAGGGGTCGCGGCTGAACAAACCCATTGTGCCATGATGAATAGACGGGGAGACACGAACGGACCTCATCGATTCCTTTGTAATTCAGAGTCACCGATGTCCCGCCACTGACGAAGAACTCATGTCCCTCAACACTGAATCTGGGTCAGCTATTCGAAACACAGCCCTCGTCAACCATGCTGTGAGAGCACACCTGGTCCATAGGCAAACATCCGGTTAGATAAGGGACTAAACACGCGCGCGCACGCAACATGTGACGTCGGTACGACGGCCCGTAGGGCAGCGAAGCAGCGGTTGAAATAAACTACAGCGAGCCGCATTCACACGTGTCGTTGAGGTCGTACGCGATAGGTCGTTTGTTGAGCCGAGACACGGGGCGTGTCACAAACGACGTCCTTTCTTCAACGCCGCCTCAACATCCACATCGACAACGAATTTATCGCTTCTTCCCTTTGCTTCCCTTTCTTTCTCTTGATAAAGTCGGTTTCGAACTGCCTTTTGCCACGGTTTCCATGAATCACCAGACTGGGAATCTACCTTACCCAAATTCAGCTCTTCAAACCCCGAGCGACGCATCTGGCTTCGCCAACGAACCGCGACGGATACTCGAGCCGCCACTACCTACCTCTACGATGCCCAATGCCCGACTCTGGATTCTTTCGGAGAAGCAGCTCTCTTGCCAGCTCAAACGCCGACAACCCCCACCGCCGCGCAGCTCGCACTCGACAGTTCACTTCCGACAGCCAACTTCCCACAGACAGACGTACCGCCATCTCAAACCCGCGTCCAACTACCCCCATACCCACGCCGTCCGTCGATTTATATAGATACGACACAGAACCTTCCCATTCGTATCCGCTCGAATTCGCCCTGGTGGACCGCGCCCTAGTTGGAGCACGGGGCAGTCGGTTCCCGCGTAGTGCCAATGGCGCCGATTCTGCCACGCACGGGTTGAGCAGAAGAGGCTCCGAAATGTGCGGAACCGAGCGCGCGCAAACAACCAATGACGACACTGGCTATTTCCCATCAGGGGCCGGGTAAAGCCTTAGTTCCACCGTTGTCGGATATACCTTAGCCAGCCCATTGCCATCGCCAAGGTCAGGTTAAATAGCCAGGGTTACCGTCACCACGAATTGGAAGAGAGTATGGCATGTTGTAAGTTTTCCTCTTTCTATAAATGATTACGAGGGGCTTTTGTAAGAATACCCCGATGATGGCCTATCGTCATACATGATATACGCGGCCGTGTCATTTACCAACGCCTCAGCAATGCTTAGAACGGACGAGCGTGACCTCTCTCGACGTCTCTCGTACTGCAGTTTTGTTTCGACATCACGCCCCATCACCTCACGGCAATGTTCTTCATACGACCAGTCGTCGGGACAGGCTTCTCGAGTCTCCAGGCCCACAGCAGCATATCCTCGGCCGGGAGGAAAACGAGCAGCGCACGGTTGCAGAGATACGCCATCAGCGCGCAAATGGTAGCAACGGCCGCGTCCAGAAGGTAGTGATTGGCCGTTCCGACAATGGTCAGCAGGATCCAGCTGGGGTAGAAGACACCAAAGGCGAACATGGCCCAGCTCTTCCAGCGCTTACGGTTCTCCTGGATCTCCTTCAGTTCGACGTCGTCGAGGTCCAAAGACTTGTCCAAGTCATCCTTGAGGAGGTAGTTACGGAGGCGGGAAAAGAGGATGTTGAGAATGGCAGAATCGGCGACAAACACGCATCCAATGGCGAAGGCATAACCGAAGTGCATGCTAGGCATGGCGGCCAACTTGTTGACAAACTTGCCGCTCATCCAAACACTCTCGGCGTTTTCGAGATTGACCGTGTCGACAAAGCCGTACTCGGAGGGCATCAGGCGCGGGGGCGCGCACGGGTAGAAGATGAAGATGATGAAGGCAAACATGTTGAGCAAGGTCATGGTACGGCGGACGGTGCAGAAGCGTGCGTGAGTGGGAGCCATGGCGAAGTAGTAGCCGATGAAGCCCACGGTCCCGGGAATGTGAATCAGGGAGTAGCCGCGGTTCAGGATGGTGAGCCAGATGCCGCGGTAATCGCCAATTTGAGCGCCGTTGAGGAACCAGTGCGACACGCGCCATTCGACCCAGCGCTCAGGGCCGGTCCTGGTGCCCTCGCCGAAGAAGTTGGCTTCCGCCTCGAGCAGAAACAGACCGTGTCCCTGAGCGACCTCCCACAACGAGTCCCTGCCGCCGTAGTAGCTCTGAGCAAGACTGCCCGTCATGCGGTAAAAGAAGAAGGAAATGGCCCAGTAGAACATCTCGACGAGGAAGGGGAACTTTTGGAGAATGCGCGAGTGGACGTGGTTGGCGAAGCGACTCGAGTTCGGGGTTCTCACGCGCAGGCAGCCGAAGATGGTGCGGTACTTGGGCGGATGCGGATCGGTACGGATCGGGCTATGAAGGGGATCGTCGTCGGACATGCGAGGCGAGTCTGCTCCGTCGAACAGGGGCTCGTACGAGGCACCGCCGCGGCGGAGGATGGAGTAGTTTTTGCGGCGAGTGAACCACAAGGCGGTAAGCATAATGGACACGATCAGCTAAAAGTGCTGGTGTTAGCTGTGCCCCCATCTTGAATCCGGTCGCAAGGCATTCCGCCCAAATAGCACAAGGCAATAGGCTCAGGTTTCCCTTACAATTGGCTCTACCCAGTCTGGTGTCCTCCATGTGCGCACAGCTTTCCAACCGCCTTCCGGGGTGCCATAAGGCAGCTTGCCTTCAGGAAGCTTTCCGTCGGTCATGATGTCGGGTCGTTACTGTCGTCGTGTATTATCGGGAGCGTACGGGCGTCGAGCGAGGCCGAGTCTGAAGCACGCCGTGCGTTGAAGGCACGTCTTGCTGCCTTGAACTCCTAATGGCCAAGCTTCGAGCAGGCGATTGCTGTAGTCCGATGTGGCCTCGTAATCCCAAGCTGGCTTCCGTCCTTCAGTATGCTTCTCTTATCGATCGGGCGCTAGGCGTGACAAGGGCGACGCCGCACGAGACCCAGAAAGAGTCTGCAAGACGCTGGCTACGACGAAGCGAAAGGAACGAACAGCGACACGAAGCAGTCGGAGCAGCAAAAAGAAGCTGCAGCGAGGTCAAGCGATGCGGCGAGATGGTTGGAAAAGGAGAAAAAATAACTGGATCAGGGTCAGACAGCCAGCACACCTGGAGACGAGAGACTGAGGAAGACGTGGATGGCGTGGACCACCTGGAGTGATAAGCCAAGCGACTTCTCGTTTGGGTGGGCTCCGCCGTTCATTTTAACGGATGGACCATTTTTCTCTCCCTCTTTCCCGTCTCTACGTAAGATCCGTACTCCGTGCCCCGTACACCTTGCAGCTTACAGTAAGCGTGGAGGAGTAGTGGTGGTGGGCATCTAACAGTACCGACACTACGCAGTAAGAGCTTCGAGTACAAGTACACTGGGCTAAGAGGCTGGGGTAGACTGGACGTTTCCCATGTGCACGCGACGCAACGCAACGCAGCGCAACGCAACGCGACGCAATTATCCATCTGTACGGACACTCTAGGTACTCTAAACATCGGGACTGGGACCTGGACTGAGACTTGAGACTGCGACTGGGGCCGGGGGAACAGGAACGCGGACGTGGGCTTTGGGCGCCGTTCAGCTGTGTCCATGTACGGAGTACTCTGTACGGTGGTTTACGACTACTTGTATGTGCTCTGCTTTGCGGGCAGGCCTGTCAAAATGAGAGGGAAAGGGGAAAGAAAGCAATACTACCTAACGCAAGGAAAGAGGGCAAAACGGTCTGGTGGACACACGCGGCACCAGGGCACGATGCCAAGACTCGACGGGTTTCTGGTCGTTTTCACCAGTGCGGAAGGGACAGGAACCAATCCTTGTCGGCGCATTGTTGGTTGCGCAGTGGTTTACGGAAGCTGTCCGTACTATGTACGTTACTGTGGTCCGTAATAGCCTCTCTCCCAATGCCAATATATACTTGAGGTTATTGGAGGATTGGTATTCCGATTTGCTCTACTACGTACACAAAGTATTGGTATTGCTTACCGTATGTGGCCTTTGCCTGCTGTCCGTTAGGCATCTTACTGCAGATGCAACAGTCGAAAGAGCGAGAAGCATAAGAGGCAAGTATACTACAACGTGCTCTTACTGTTGGTTTATCCGGAGGGTAACGCATGCTGTACGTGATCTCNCAACGTGCTCTTACTGTTGGTTTATCCGGAGGGTAACGCATGCTGTACGTGATCTCGTCGTACGGGTGCAAAAGGGTCTGGTATTTGTTGTTGTTATTGTTACGTTACGTGCCTACGCGTAGGCATATAAGGCTCTAGATCTACGGTGTGGCACTACTACTACGGCACTTGGCTATGGCTAGCGACGGGTGTCGCCAGGGGGGATGAGGGCATACAGCCACGTATGCCTTATACCTCTGGGGCGTATAGACATGTATGCTGTATGCGTATGGAGATGTATGTGCCTCAGGTATTAATATATGCTTTGTGGTATAGTGTTACTGATACTAGTAACTTTTTCTTTTTACTATATACTTTATATACTTCTATTTATATATAAAAGCTAGTGCTAAAAGTGTTGTAATTGCGTGTTAAAAATGCTGTTAAAATAGTATTAATAATAAGTATAAATAGTGTTAAAACGATTTTTTTACCCTTTACTTAATAATATTTAAATACTTTTTTTTATTTATTCTATTTAAATTATTTATTTTCCTTATCTTTCTATATAGTTTAAACTATTTAAACTTTTTAATAAATTTCTTTAAAGTATAGTTTAGAGTATTTTTAAGGCTAAGTATAAGGTTTAATTATAGTTTTAGGGTTTTTTTAAGGGGTAGTTTTTAAGGTAATTAGAAGAGGCTATTATAAAGGTATATAAGTTTTAGGAGTAAGGTTATAGGGGGGTTAGATATTGGTAAAGCTATTAATATTAGTAGAAGAGGGTACTTTATGGGTTTTGGGAGTAAGGCCACGGGGGCCTTAGATAGTAGTAAAGTTACGGGGGCCTTAGAGGTTAGTGAGGCTATAAGGGTTTTGGAGGGTAGTAAAGCTACGGGGGGCCTTAGAGGGTATAGCTACTACTTTTAAGAGCGAGGCCTCGGGGGCTTAGAGGGTAGTAAAACTACGGGGGCCTTAAAGGGTAAGAGAGAAGAGTTTTTAAGAGGTAAGAAGTATAGGATATTATAAATCCTGTATACTATAGATATCTTTTAAGAGGGGGAAGGTTTAGTGAGTTTTTTAAGAAGGTATAAAAGGTGTGGGATAATATAAATCCTGTATATTATAGAGGTTTCTTGAGAGGGGGAAAGTCTAGTAAGTTTCTTAAGAGGATGTAAGAGGTGTAGGATAATATAAATCCCGCGTATTATAGAGGTTTCTTAAGAGGGAGAGATTTCTTGAGAAAGTAAAAGTTATTACTTTAATAAGTTATTATTAAAAACTTAATTTAAGTTTTAATAATAATTACTAAAATATTTTATTTCTAGTTATAGTAAAAGTTTATTTTAAAATAATTTTTTTAAGGGTTTTTTAAGAGGTTATAGAGGTTTCTTAAGAGGAAAAAGTAAGGATACTATAAATCCTAAATACTCCTAAAGGGGTTATTATTATATTTGCTAAACGTTTTCTAGTACGCGCTGAAGAGTGTAGTATATGTTTTTTAGTATTTTATAGAATAAAGTTAGTATATTAACTTAAAAGTATTTTACTAGGGATAAGGGCGAAGTAATATCTATGAAATATCTAAGTTAATACTTATGATCTCTCTTCTTACTTTGGTTTTTCAGGTAAGTTGCCTTATTTATGTTTTTCAGGTAAGAGGTTGTGATTGTTTCTTCTTGTGTGAAAAACCTTGCTGATCTGTAGTAGTAGTGACGGATGAGTTAACTACTGATTAGTGTTGGTTTATCCGGAGGGTAACGTATGCTGTATGTGATCTCGTCGTATAGGTGTAAAAGGGTCTGGTATTCGTTGTTGTTATTGTTACGTTATATGCCTATGCGTAGGCATATAAGGCTCTAGATCTATAGTGTAGTACTACTACCACAGCACTTAGCTATGGCTAGCGACGGGTGTCGCCAGGGGGGATGAGGGTATATAGCCACGTATGCCTTACGCCTCTGGGGCGTATAGACACGTATGCTGTATGCGTACGGAGATGTACGCGCCTCAGGCGTTAACGCATGCCTTGCGGCATGGCGTTACCGACACTTACTCTTTCCATGGATTATCGTCTTAGCTAGAGTCTGGGCACTCACGTCTGCGGCGCACCTGCCACCAGCCTGCTTGCACTTGCCTTTTCATACCTTCGGTCACGCTGCAAAGGTCCAAGGCACGTACCCGCTGTGGAGAAGCTGTCGCTTCCATTTCGGACTTCAGCCATGTGAGAAGTGGAGCACCAGGCCTGTGTGAAGGTTGGGTGCTACACTCCGTCGTTCCTTCCAACGCTCAGCACCACTTGTGGACCGCTGGGTCTGAGTCGTATGCTGTGTGCCAGTGCTCTCTTCTCCGGCAGGCGTGCGTGGACAGCGCCTGCATTGAACGCGATAGTAAGGCAAGAAGGCAGTGCACCACCACCTTCTTTGATAGCAGGAATGGACTGGGAATACCTACCTACCTTACCTAGGAAAGGGATAAGCCACGCTGAGGTACCTTATCTAAGGTGACCAAGTACATAGATCTTTACCGGGCAGGCAGATGGATACTTCAAAACCTTGGGCGGTCGTCTCTGTGGAAAAACATCTGTACCTGAGGCAGTTCGCAGGCACCTCGTACTTACTCTTTCCAATTGCGCCTCAGTCTCAAACCAGAGTCAAGACAGAGAATGGATACGTTTTAGCCTTCAGCTTCAGGCGTAATTCAACATCACTAGTAAGCCCTAGCCTCAGGTAGATGGGTAGGCAGTTCATGAAGAAGCCAGTCATTCCCCTCCGTTGCCATCGGCATCTGCTCCGGCACCAGCGCCTTCCACGCGGCCGCTTATCGGCACCGTAATCGGTCATTCCAGGTCCCGGCCACTCCATCTCATTTCCTGTGCCACCTCACCTCCTCTTCCCCTAAACCGTACCGAAACCTCCAAGTCTTCTACCTGATTCTGCCTCGCTTCAGCCTACAAGTGTGCTCACAAAATGTTGTCTGTCGAATACCAACATGGCGAAGATGCATGCTAATCATGTGTACGTGGTAAGTTGTCCACGTCAAGCTTCGAGGCAATCGCTTAGTAGAACCGCCATGAAGGAGAAGCGTCGCTACGAGACTGTGAAGCGTCTACGGGCTTTTAGCCGAATGAAAAAGGTGATGTCACTCTGCATGTCAAGCCAATTTCACACCTTTCCATTGCTTTCGTGCTGTTTAATCTTTCTCCGAATCCCGCTGCCGTATGCTCGTTGGATCTTTCGTTCAAGACGAGCAAAGAGCAAGCCCAACAACATTCGGCCTTAGATCTGGCCCCTCGCTTCGTTGGCGCCTTGGCGCTGCCGCCCAGTCTTACCCAGCAATTACCGCCGACCACCAGCTACCATTCCGACCCTCGCCTCGCTGCCAGGTACCTTGTCCGTACTCCTACGTGCTCCCGACTCGAAAGACGATGTTGAACGCCAGTCTCTCAGCCTAGCCTGGACGGTATGGATACAGACAGGATCCGGTGCTGGCAATTTATCTTGCCAAGCGGTTGACAGAAAAAGTGATACACTGAGTGTTAGCGTCCACATACATTGGTAGTGGTATTGTGTATCACTTTTTTTTGTCAACCGCTTGCTTGCGTCTCCTGCGTAGGAGGCGGCAACGACTACCACAGCCCAGAGATCACCGTTGTCAACTGACGCCTTCCAGCCGAAGTGGTGTAGGCATAGGCCCGAGCTAGGCTGTTCACGAATGCGAGGTCGCACAACGCGCACTGCTCTCTCTCGAACAGATGGCCATGTCCTCCTCTTCAGCACCAACATGTGCGAATGCACGGCGACCCCAACCGACTTCACCGTGTGGTGGATGCGCACTCCAGCCTGTGCTCTTGCGTCCATCTATCTCAGTACCTTTTCATTCTCGTCAAGACGTAGCGGACCGTTTCCTCCACCTGCGCAATGCGGATACAGTATCCGTATAACTACTTGAACTCCGTACTGAAAGAATATGACGCGACGGGCCAGTCAGGAGCTATTCTATCCGAGTAAATATGGACCCATGAATCCGGCACGCGACCATCCTCCGGTTCCCCTGAGAGTCCCACTGTCCACACGAGGCCACTTACTGTTACCGTCCAAAATCGAAACCCCCTATCCAGCCTTCATCCACTCGTAGTCGTCACCGGCGTGTCGGCGTCTGATCATGTCCGTTTCTCGCCGTGTAAGGTAGTTGTAGACGGTAGAAATACCCTTACCCGGTGCCAATCTCAGTGCTAATTAGCCCTGGGTGACAGACCGCCAAATTGCCTTTCTGACGACAGCAGCACTTGTTTCTGGCCGGTTCTCATCCGTCTTGGCGTTGCAAGTCGCGACCGTGAACTACCTCACAGTACAGTAGTTGTGCTCTTCAGCCGTCTCAACAGCTGCAGACACTAGAAAATCCGTCGCGCCTTTCTGCCGTGCCCTTGCTGTTGGCATAAGCGAGCGAAAATGCCACAGAGATTTTACTGCGAAAGGAAGGGTCCATTGGATCGAGATCCCAGCCCTTTCAATGACAAGCTTCCCGTCAATCTCATAGTCGCATGTCAGCACGCACACATGTGACATAACCGCCAAGACGCCCTCGTATGGAGGCTGGTGATACGCGGGAGCCGATAGCGACCCTCGCTCCCAGACTCCACTGGGGCTTCCTGGATTCTTCGATGGAGCCCAACCGTATGCTGGCTGGCTGGTGGTTGTCGGCAAAAGCACGAGATACGAGGCATTGGGCAGTCTCTGCTCCTCCCCCACAGTCCCGACGCTGCTCCGCCTGGGGCTTGACTCGCCGTTGCTTGGCTCACGGACCAAGGCTTCAGATCCATGATGACGACTCCGTTGATGGGGAGCTTGCTTGATCGGAAGCCTTTTTCCTTTCGACTGCTTCTGTACTTGTATCCGTACGACTTCCGGCATAGATGACCCCTAAACCCCAGGTCCTGGTCAACAGTCCAGAGCGTGGCTGAGTTAACGTTTTCCCAAAGTCGACCTCGCCTTTGGTAGGACATGGTTGCCAGCCATCGTGGTCAGACATCACCCGCAGACCGCGGCACCCAAATAGCGTCTTCTCGACACGTGCCGGAGCTGCGACGCAGCAACTCATTGATTTGTCTGCGTCTCTGCGTTGGTTTGATGCGCACACCTCTCAGGCTTCAAAGGGTCTGTTCCGCCACGACCAAGGGCTTGGCTACGCAAGTCCCAAGTATGAAGTCCATTCAAGGTTACAGTCCCATCATCCCATCACCGAGCAGTCTCGCTGAAAGCCAAAGCCTCTCTACGACGGGAGAGGTGACGTATGGGACGAGCTGGGGCCGTTTCACGGACATCATGCCGTTCGACTCATCTTCACTTTTGTCCAAAGACTGCCCAATTTCCTCTTCGCTCTTTGATCCGAGAAACTCCACTACACCGTTATAGCCATCGCAGGTGGTGAAGGGAGTGCCCTGTCACCGACGACGCCTACGTCACCTCCAGTTGGCGTCGGCCGTTTTGCCCACTGCTTCAAACTGGTGATGACATTGTTAGAGTTTTGAGTCGTCTCCAAATGCATCACCAAGTCTCTGCCCATCCACCATCTTCAGTCAGACGTGCTGCGTAAGCGCCCCAGCCGCGTGTGCTCTCCCGCCGCTACGTCCAAGATAGCCTCCATAGGGGTCCAGCCCAGGGCGTAGCAGCCGAGTTCGCGATGACCCGCGCCTCCGCGGCACCCGTGTCCCGGTCGCTCGTCGCAACGCGCGAGCCTCGAACGGCAAGGTGGTCCGCAAGCCCACGGCCGATGTCGCGTGGAGCCCGGGCTCCGAGGGGTTCGCGCCGGCAATCGGCAGCGTTGGGCTGTTTTCGATTGCCACCGACGCCTCTGGTTTGACGGGGGGCAAGAAGATTCGGTGACGCGCGGATGTTGGTTCACGATCGACTCTGGCCTTTTTAAATTGGGGCCGCGTAAGCTCGCCAGATCCAGCCAGGTGACCATGTCCGTACGGATACGGTGTACTCCGTTCTGCCTACTTGTATAGGTAGTTATCTACACCCTCTCAAGGGTTCAACTATGCGGTCAGCTTTTTGTCTGCTTTGCGACGGAAGACAGCATCGGGGTTTGAAAAACAACAAAAACGTCACTAAAATCTCATTTGAAAATACCTCAAGTTCTCACCATGTCCTACTCCAGGTGCCGGCTACAGTAGCGACCTAGCATGATGGTCCTTGGCAATGTGTAGACTCGGGCATGGTGAAGTGATGGCATCAGCCATATATTTTAGCTCGTGGTTCGTCCTCGTCACTGTAAGTGAGGCTTGCGGTTCTTGCCTTTGACGAAGCGCGTGTCTGCCCTTTCTGGGGTCTTGGGAAGACGCGACATCAAATCCGCATCCCGTTGCACCGGGAACAAGATTGTTCGCTGTGCGCTTCTCGTCACGTTGGCCGTGCAGCTGCGTTATTCTGTAATGTCTGCTTGATGAGCAATAACGCAAGAAGAGGGTATGCGCCAGATCGATGCGATAAGGTATGATACTAATCAGCGCCCGTGGCTCGCGTTCTGTGGCGACTTGGCGTGACTTTTGCCTGGCTGGTCCGGTAGAGCCAAACACCAAGCAGCCTTCCTTCCCTTGGATTTTGGACCACGACAATGAGCAAAGGACAGCATGGCAGGCAACTTATTATAGCGAGTGAGAGCCATGCGGGTTATTGAAGCTGACGGCCCGACTATGGGACGGAGGACTTCAAAGTAGGGTTAAGGACTCGGAGCTTGAAATTAAAATGTCATCTTTAATTTCTCAAATGGCGGAGAAAAGCTTTCGACATGGTGGCGGCAGGGGAACCCCAGAGGCGGGAATCCCCTCAAGGCAACGTTCGAGTAGTGACTTCTCCAAATTTGTCCAAAACAGGAACATTCCACCGTGAATCAGCCACGCCTGGATGAAACCTTGTCAGAGCATCGTAGTCTGTGAGTGAATTTGGTGAACACACGACAGAGTCTGATAGGAAGTCGAGGGCATCCCACTAAACTCAACGAGAAGCAACCTGGTAAGTGAGTTTTGACACCGACCTGGGATGGCTGCTGTCAAGGGCTCTTCAAAACGGCATGCTAGGTACATGTTGGCGAATCTTTTGATCTTCTTCGATTCTGCCCGGAGGTGTCCTTGCTTTGCAGTTCCATGGCGTCCACCCCACTGTTGAGTTGGGAGTAAGATGCTCCAGAAGTTATGCAGACAGCCATTCTCATACTTCTGCTCGTGCTCGCAGGCAAGAGACGCGGTATCGTTATGTGTTGATCCCCATGGAAGTGAACAAACCCTCCACGACCATTTTGACTCGTTCCCACCTACAATGTACAAGACAAGAAGCTCCACTGGCATTGCAAGATCAGATAAGGTTACATGGATAGTCAGCTAATCGTACTGCCTCTGGAGAGCCACCCTCTTTGCTACGGAAGCGCCGCCCCTTGACATTCTCCGGGTGCTGTCGAGCGGGCGTATCGGATCAATGCTCAGCCATTGGGAAGCAGCTCTAACCCTAACGAAAATAAACACATCCAATACTTTGAAGTAAAATAGCTGGGGCGAACCATCATGTACATGACACGAATCAGGCAAGCTGGTGCGGATCCATGGTGAGCTGTAAGCCTGCAACTGATGAGGCCGTTGACACCAAGAATGGCGCCAGCAGTCTTGAATCAAATACCCTGCATTGTCGACGATCACAGCAGATCTATTTACAATACAGAGTATACTTGGTACGTATGGGAGGCAGACCCTTTGGGGGAAGCGTGGGGGCTAATGTCGGAACTGGAGGCCGCACCAGTGAAAGATAGAACGATACCGTGATGGCAACCAAGTTAGATTAAGTACAACCCCTTGCTGACAGTCGACTCCGGGGACATACACGGGTTTCCCGAAAATGTCTCCCAGTTCGTGAATAGACGAGAGCACACGCTTTCCCCCGGAGGCGACAGCCTGGTTCTATTTAGGTCGACGAGCCTCCCGGGCTGGAGTTCCGTCCGGGATTTTGGCGTTGGTGCCGATCGTAAACCATAATTCCTCGGTGTTTCGACAGCCTTTGCGCTGCAGCCGCTCCTTGTAATGCATTTCCGCCTCTCTCTCGGTGTCCTTGCTCTTTTCTTCCTTTACTCTGTCACTCTTTCTGCCCCTACAGCACTGCCCGACGTCCAAACCTACTATGACCTCGACGACGCTGCGCATAAGAGCAAGTCTCAGACGCTCAAGGACTCTGGCTATCGTATAATCTCACTCAGCTCCTACGGAACCCCTCCCTCCAACAAGTATGCGGCGGTCTGGGTGAAGCAGGAAGGGAACGATTTCGTCACCATTTCGGGGGCGGACATCAAGTCCTATCAGAAATGGATAAAGACTTGGAAGTCCAAAGGTTATGCTCCAACGCACGTCTCTGCCAGCGGGCCTGCCAAGGGCGCCATCTATGCTGCCGTCATGGAAAAGGCACAGGTTGGGAAGTGGAAGCAGCAGTGTGGGCTGAAGGATCCAGAAGACCTCCATCAGACATCCAACATCCAATGGCTCGTAAAGGACTACAGCACCTACGGCACGCCCGACAACCGCCGCCATTGCGTCCTGGTTCACGAGAACATCGGCAACGCGATGGAAACAATCTTTTACAAAACAGAGGGGCCCGCGGACTTTGCCGAAATATACGAAGCTGAGCTAAAGAAGACGTTCTGGCGCCCCGCGCACCTCTTCGTCGCCGAAGACGGAAACATTGCGCCTCACTTTGCCGGCAACTCTGTGGGCAAATGGGAAGCGAAGACGGGGCTCACCGCAGAAGAGCTGGGTGCCGAGATCGAAGTCAAGCAACGCCAGGGTGGCCTCTACCCGATTCACATCGACGGCGGCGGAAGTGGACAGGAAGCCCGGTTTGCCGTAATCTTCGCGGAAACACACCTCCCCGAGGAGCGCAAGTGGACCGTGACCGGCAAAGAGGGCGACCCCGACATGACCGAACGACTCGATTCCATCATGAAGACCTGGATGCAGAAGAACGGCGTGCGCCAGGCCCAAGTTGCCGCCGCCGAAAAGTCCGAGATCATATTCGAGCGCAGCTACACCTGGGCAGAGAGCAACCGAGCCATCGTCCAGCCGGACGACGTTTTCCTGCTGGCCAGTCTGAGCAAGATGTTTGTCCATGCTGCCATATACAAGCTGATCCAGGCCGGAAAGCTAGAGTTCAAGACGCGCGTGTACCAGCTCCTTGGCTACACACAGCCCAAGGATCCCGGGGCACTGGACACGAACATCATGCATCTACTCAACCACTCCACGGGCTACGACCGTGATATCTCGGGGGACATTGGCTTTCAGTTCCGCCAAGCGTCGGAGCTATGGCATGATAACAAACGACCCGCGGACCTTCGCGACGTGATCGAGTATCAGCTGACCAAGAAACTCGACTTCAAACCCGGTTCCAAGTTCTCCTACTCAAACTACGGGTCAATGCTCCTGCAATACGTCGTGAGCAACATCACCGAGCAGCCCTTTTACGACTATCTAAAGGAGAACATACTGGAAGGCCTGGACGTCCGCGTCTACGAGACGGCGGCCGAGAAGCACGCCAACGACCGCATCATCCAAGACACCCGCCTCACCGGCCTCGACGCCCTGCACCCCGAGTCGTCCAAGGAAGTCCCCCGTGTTTTCGGCGGCGACGGGGCCATCAAGGAGGAGTGCGCCGGCGCGTTCGGGCTCGCCGCGAGCGCGAGCACGGTCGCAAAGTTCATCGGCACGCACGCGGCCTGGGGCACCGGCGAGCGCCGAGCGCCCCTGAAGCGCCAGGGAACGCTCGCGGGTGCGAGAACGTACGCCGCGTCGGAGACGTCGGGCATCGACTGGGTCGTCGCCCTCAACACGCGAGACTTTATCACGGCAGACGAGGTCGCGACGTTGCGGTTCAAGCTTCTGCAGCCCTTGTTCGAGGAGCCCAAGGATCCCAAGTCCTGTTTCTCGTGGCTGCGCAAGTTCTGCGCCGGGGCCTAGCGATGGGATGTGAATCTATAGTGTAATGAGCATAGACGATGTACATGTATGGATGGGTTGAGTAGTAGCTAGTTCCCACTACCAGCACGAACGTGTGATGAACCTACCTGACCTTTTGAAAGTCCAATCACGACACGAATAGCATCCTACACCGAGAGCTTTCCCATGTCATCATGATTTGTCTTGATGTTGCTACGTATTGATTGAAACCGATTCAGAAGCCTCTGCCCGTTGTGTTATCTCGACCATCACCAAACAGAGCACGCATTATCTGCCTAATGTTTGACCGGTTTGGGCACCAGTGACCCATTCCAAACCCCCAGTGACGTGTCTAATAAAGTACTCCTCCGCATAGGACTCGTTGGCATGTCCCGTGCCGGTGTAAAACGCCCTGGAAACGCCTTCGTAGAGGGAATACCATGAGATTGGGTGAGGGTCCATGTGCTCGAACTCGGCAGGGGTGATCTCGTCAATGTAGGTTTCCTCCAAAGTGGCAAGTACCGTGTAATGGACGTCATGGGCAACGTTGGACTTGTAAGCGTACCACTCATCTGTGCGGTTCTGGCTTGTGGGGAGGCCGGCGGTAGAGGGATGGTCTGCGTCCTGAATGGTGACAATGTCTGGGCGTATGTTGCCACCTAGTGCGTAGTCTCAGTATCCAGAGCGACTCGAGACAGAAACTACTGCTAGCATCTTACCGGGAGGGTATCTAGACAACTGTTCGTCTGAACATACACTGTCGTTGACGCACGGGTGAGACCGAAACTTGAGGCTGTCATGAGCTTCATGCTTTGATGTCAGCGGACGGTAATGATCTCACCTGGCCCCCTACGAGCTTGTTGTACCAAGCAGGAAGCTCGTCTCCAAAGTCACCAGCTGCGATAACGTCAGCGCGCGGCCAAGGGCTACTAGATGACGACTTTGAACGCACCTGCATGGATACCGAGCCAAGTGCCGCCGTTGAGCAAGAACTCCTCCAAAGCCGCCGACTCGCTGCTGTTCAAAAAGTTGCCCGTCGTCGACAGGAACACCAGAGTTGTGTACTCGCTGAAGCTTCCATTCGTGAAGACGGACGAGTCCTCGGTGGCTCCCACGGTCCAGCCCTTTCTTTCGTCAATGGACTCGAGGAGATGGATTCCGTGAGGAATACTGGCAAAAGTGACATGTTAGCCGTTGTAAGTTGAAGTCAAGTGGAAATACGTGCCTCGCATGACGATAGCCTTCGGTTTTGGAAAAGATGAGCAGTTTGGGACTAGCTGCACAAGATCCTAGGGCAGCAAACTGGCTTGCGACGAAAGCTGCAGCGACGAAGACCTTTCTGAGCATGGTGATATGTTTATTTCGACAAACAGGTGGTTGAATGGCTTGCCAGTAAGGTACAGAGTAGGGAAGAGCCACGATGGTAGCCCCAGCACTCACTGATATTATATACAAGTCTGCCCTCTTTTCTTTGCCTCCTAATCTTCAACATTTTTCACTTCCAGAGGTGTTTCCGAGGAGCGGCTTCTTCCCGCTGTCTCACGGCAGAAGTTGAAGCACAAGTTCTTGTCTCTTATCCACGAAAAGATCCTTGCCTATTCATTGTTCCGCCAAGAAGATGGGAGTTGGGGTCTAGACAAAGCTGCTATTGCGTCATTGTCGGAATTCACCATTGGAAAGGAAGGTAGGTCGAACGGTTAACATGCCCAATCTGTCCCGGTCCGCCTGCGGGAATAATCACTTTCGGTAACTTTAGTAGTCTACCTCCCTATTGCAGCCATGGTCAACGAGACGACGATAATGAGGAAGTGGCTTGGATTAAGCACGCGGACAATCGTCCGTCTTGCCAAGTTAGTCCACTCCCGAGTGGATTATGATTTAGGGATGCTGACACGGCCCGTCTTAGACTGACATGAAAACGTGGACGAGATGGGGCTTTCCATGAGAATGAGCAGATCTGCGCCGCAGATACAGTCTTCCGCTGCCTGACGCGTGGCTAGGTGCCACTTTTCAGCTGTTCTATCTCGATCAAAGTCAGAACGATGCCGCCAAAGATATCCCGTAAGACAAGAGGACAAGCAGTGAGCCCAGTTGTTTAGTAGCATCGCGGTGGTAGCTCCACCAGTCCGGCAGACTACAACCATTATCCTGGAGTAAGAATTTGCCATTGGACTCTTGGCATTGATCCTCTATATAAGAAGTTGATGTTTATCTTGTTTCCAGGCTGTTCCAGAGAACGGTTACAATGCAGGTCTTGGGTGATGCAATCGCTGACTCCCATGACTAGTACCCCGGAAGTTCTCCGTGTGTGAGACGCGAGTTACTACTGCTTCCGACTGATTTATGCTATGGACTAACTCATCTCAGCGTTTGTTCCGATGATGAGTTTTCTGGGCAATGATTCTGCAATCGCGTGCTCATCACTTTATCCAAGTTCGTACTGATACGTTGACTCATTACGTTCAGCTGGACTGGGAATACGTGTCGTGTATACACTACTTCATCTATAAGACTAATTTTCCATGGATGTCTTCCTATGATGGCATGCTGTTTCTACGTTGCTTGCAGCATGTCACTGCCGTCATGTCTGTATGATGAGGGGCCCAGCGCCGCACAGCATCCACAGGTATTTGAATCGCTTCGGGAGGACGATTAGATGGTGTCCAGGCTCAACAACAGACTGGATAGATTAACCCATCTTTATCATTGTATCTAGACTAAACTTCAAACTACGGCTCAAGGCGCATTGGTTGGGTCCCTAAGCGCGCAGTTAGTCCCAAATGCTTCTCCTAGAAATCTCCGTGCTCATCAAAGGTGAGTGTGTGACTTACCAGTCGGTGACCAGGTTCTCGTCAAGGTCATCCATGGCAATCAAGTCTTCCTCGGAAATCTCAAAGTCGGCAACGCTGGCGTTCTCAACCAGACGATCCTTTCGGACACTCTTCGGCAAGGTAATCATCTCATGTTGCAGAGACCAACTGAGACGACGCGTCAGGTTCCGCAGAGGTCCCACTGGAAAGCACGTCATTCAAGTATAACACTCACCGAACGAAAAGCTGAGCCGGGCTGCAGCCGTGCTTCTTGGCCAGGGCCAAGATCTTGGGGTGCTTCATGCGCATTCCACGCGCAAGGGGCGCGTAGGCCTCGATGGCAATGTTGTGCTTGGCACAGGTTTCCCTGATTCCTACCTGAGTGTTGAACGGATGGACCTCGATCTGGTTGATGACTGGTGCAATGCGAGGCCTGGAGGCCATGAGCTCTTCGATCTGAGATACTGGTCAGCACTGGAAAACCGCACCGGTCTCGGAAGCAGGCCCTCACGTGAGCAGAGCCGTAGTTGCTGACTCCTCCCATCTTCACCTCGCCGTCGGTGATGGCGTCCTCGACCGCCTTCCAGCTGGTCAGACGCGCCTCCTTGCCGCCGTAGGGGCTGTGCAGCAGGAAAAGGTCGACGTAACCGAGCCCCGAGACGTTGACGGATTCCTTGATGGAGCGTCGCACGGAGTCATACGAGGTGCCGTTGCTAGCCAGCTTGGTGGTGTAGAAGATGTCCTCGCGCTTTAATCCTTGGGTGTTCTCGCTGCTGTGGAGATAGTCGCGAATAGCCTTACCGGCCTCTCGCTCGTTGTGGTACATCTGCGCGCAATCGAAACCCCGGTATCCGGCACCCAGAGCCCACGGAATCGTCTTGGTGGCTTCCTTGCCGGACATCATGTACAGACCTAGCTGGATCTGGGGAATGGCCTTCCCGTTTGCCAGCTATGGTGATGTCAACAACGTCGTCACATGATCACTGGAAGTGATGCTACAGCCGCCGAGGGTGATACTCACAGTGACCCTGCTGGCCAGGGTGTACTTGTTCGTTGCCATATCGCCAGTTTCTTGTATTCCCACGTATCTCGAAGACAGTATTTCCGATCAAGGCAGGAAAAAGCTGGAGGGACTTGGAGATGAAGCCACCAGGAAGTTGGTTGGCAGCCCGAGTTGCGAGCTGACCCGCCGTGACATCACGCTGGAATGAGGGGCCTTTGGTGGGGGTTCTTTTTCCGCGTCCGGTCTCGGTCTCCGAAGAATTAGACCACGACATGTCCGATGCTGTACGGCGCGCATCGGTCTCTGTCCACTACTGGACCATTCAACTGAGGCGACACTGAAGCCTATGTTTGAGTTTACCACGACCTTGTGATTGTTCCTAAAGGTTGACTATATTCTCTCAAAATGTTCACGCTAGAAGACTGGGGTCACGGGTGGATTCCAATATTTGACCCATTAAGGAAGAAGCTAGGTTTTGTAGCCCTTGGCCGTCGTAAAAAGACGACAAAATCATCAGCTGGCTCTGCCGAGTTCCTAAACTCTTACCCGGTCTCTGTCAATTAGGAGAGGCATGTGAGCAAAGGCAGCAAAACCTCGGCCTGGGTGCTGTTTCGAAGCAACAAGCTATGAGAGACAGAAACAACATTTACTTTCCTAGGCCCCGAAACAAAAACGTAGTCTCGTCTTCAACCAATTGTCGAGCATCTTTGCTTTCGAGTCATCTGTATGAATACAACGCACGAGCTCAATGTGTCGTCGTTAATATTTGTAATCGGATATTCGAAGAGACCGCTGCTTGACGCGCCTCCCAGAGTTCCAACAAGATCCTTCGTCACATGAATTGTCCACAGATGACCCAGCAGGACCTTCATACGTGTCGGGATCAATGGTTCTGAGCCATCGTTTCCGGTCAGGACTGTCAAGCTTCAAGAAGGCAACTCCGGCTCTATCTGCTATGCTGCTCTCGTCCCGCACTCCTTCGACTTCATGAGTACGGCTCAGTTGAATACGAAGACCATGGAGACTCCATGAGTAAGTAGAATCGCAGGAGCGGCAAGTGGCATCATGAGCCACAAAGCTATATCTGCGAAGGGATGATACCCCGGACGCCATGAACTTGCCCACGTGGCCTTCTTGAGCATCGCATGCGCAGCAACTATGCCGATCGGTGTCATGCCTATAGCACGCTTGTTTCCGGGAGCCCTGGTCTGCGGTGCTTGGTTCTCTGAAGCAGACGCAGCGGTGCCACGAAAATGGCTCCATGAGAAGATGGCCGTCAAAACTAGTATGCGGGCAGAGGTACCCATTTCCAAATCGTCTTTTCAACTGATTGAGACCCCGTCGCAGAACGTCTTTGGTAAGGATTTGCCCCCTCTCTAGTCGACAGACCTCCATCTTCCAGGTTACATGTAGAGACGGCAAGAAATCGAGCTTCAGAGTCGGAGGTATTTCGAATCGTCTGTTGAAGACGGACGAGCATTCTGAGCATGGCGGCCCGACAACATGGTCAAAGGGGTGCGGCTCGAACAGACCACATGCCCACGGGAAGACGTCGAACAGCGTGACTGAGCGGTGAGGGCAGGTTTTCCACTTCCCCTCCCAGCAAATGCAAACAGGACTGTTTGAAGTCTGCTGAGACGCAGAGAAGAACTCTCTCTTGTGGCGCTCTCCACAATGCACACAAAAGAGGTATCGTCCAGATGCTCCAAAGGGTGCGTTGAAAGACGAGGTGCCTCCGAGGGCCGCGTCCGGGTTTGTCGAGCAAGCGCGGCAAAGGTGTGTTTTTCTGACCAAAGCCTCGATGCTCTCGAGCTGATCTGGAGCAAGTGAGCGTTGATTGAATTCTAGCCGTGGCAGTGGGGATGCCTGTGTTGCTGTTCCCCAGACGTGGAGTGGCTTCCATCTCTTCTCCCTGGGTGAGAGCATTTTGGTGTGGAATTCGGAGAATGCATCATCGAGAAACAGCGCAAATGTCAATCGAGATGTTTGTCGAAATAGATAGAGGTCGACAGGAGTGAGATGGCCCATGATTTCCAACAAGATCTCAGGTGGTAGTCGACATAAACCGCTGTTGGTTGTGTTCTCGGCGAACTTCTTTTGTGAAACGTCCGTATACCCGGTGTATATCGTATTGCTAGAAAAGATGTTCCTCTTTTCAATTCTGTATGGGGCAACCGAGACATCATCTTCAGAAGGCCGAGTGTCTCTCGACCGTGGTATGTCTGTAAGACGACGGAAGTAAGCGATGAGACTCATGGCGATGAAGGCCATTGACAGAAGGAATAAAGACATGCTTTGGGGAAGTGAACACGACGGGAGAAAATTTGGACTCCCAAAACACAGCGCGGTTTTTTATACGAGGCCATGTGCGGCAGCTACCTGGATGGAAGCTTTGATGATGGGGACGTCCGATCTGTAAGTTTCTGAAGTTGAAGCAAGAAGAAGTCGAGAATGCCATAGATTCCAGGTTGTCACACGACTCTTCCTTTCAGCGCCTTTCTTCCAGCTAAAGCGGTGCACGCGATGATCTGCCGCTGGATAGCACAGTCACATCTCGACTTCATTTCCCAAGTCTCAAGGGTCAGCTCTGGGTTATGGTCATTGCCAAGCAACCACAAGCACTTTAGTCATCAAGGTAGTAAGTTGGCCAACTGGAACGCGGATCATGGCCGTCAATGCCACTTTACCTCGCAGCAGCAGTGTCTTGTGATGCTTGTGAGCATTCCACTCGTCGTAATGGACAGTTTATGGGTGCGTAAATAGGCAGCCACGCGACATAATACGTACTCATCAGATACAGGCAACCAACTCATGGATGTCCGAGTTTTACGGGTGCCTAAAGTGGAATTCTTTTGGGCCTATGGACACATATAGTGGGAACCACTGCCGGGGTGAAGTCCAAACAAGCAGAACTCCAGACCCTTGTCAGGCACGAGATGATGTTGGGATCGTGCGGATACCTGGTATCTCCGAATATGGCAATTGAGGAGGAGGCGCAGCAATCGCTTGCTGGCCTATCGTGATTCGCGCTGCGACCGTGACTGCGCCAATTGGGGTCAGAAACAGACGATGGCGCCTCCATGCTCAGCCCTAGCTGATCTGCGACCAATGGGTTGTCGTTTTCGACATTGATCGATAACTTGGCGTCTCACGTACGTCATTCCGGATTCCCGTTCAGTCTGCCTCAGCCTCGAAAGGCGGAATAAACATGACAGATCTCACCTCGGCATAAAAGCTTCGCTGACCTCGCTCTCAGTCTCTCTCGAGGCCATGATAGTGAAACCAACTGTGTTGTACTCTGCCGACTCAGGCACTAAAGACTTCAACAACGCACAAAGTCCGCCAATCCAGCAATGTTCTCATCCAAAGACAAAGCCTTTGATGCCCATAATGGCAACCCTCCACCATACCCCGACAACATCGGAGAAGCGCCACCTTATGAGGCACCAACCTTTAACGACACCGCCATGGACTCGACTAGATTGACTGCCGCCACGGCAAAGTTTCCCCCAACATTCAACTGCTACTATGTTTGGAAGTTTAAGCAAGTCTACTATCTCGGCCCTACTTCGGACGAGAAGTTATACACCATCTCCTACGACCAAAAGATCTTCTCTCGGAAGCAATCCCTTTTTCTTCACGACGGCCCGAGCGACAAAGACCGCATGCTCGCGACCGTGAGCCGGCAGGGAAAGGGGTGGCACGACCATGCTTCCATCACCGTCCACAGACAACACGGTGGCGACGTGGAAGTCGCATTCGAGCCACTCGAGCACCCCAGCTGGAAACAGGCCCAGGTTCGCGCGTTTCACTTCAGGACCGCCAAGGGCGTGGTGGAAGAGTTCCAGTGGAGGACCTCCCACGGGAGCGAAATCAAGGAACTCGCGGGCCACTCCACGGGCTGGAAGCTGGTTCGGATGTCGCAGGCGCAGGCTCAGGCCGGCACCGCTGGACCGAGCCGCGAACCCAAGCCGGGGTTCGCGAGCGACGGACAAGAGGTCGTTGCCGTTCTCGCCCACAACATGTCGTGGAGCATGACAAAGGGCAGCAAGTTCGCCTTCATGGGGAGCGGGCTGACGGGGACTCTGGGCGAGGAGTGGGAGACGGCGGCCGTGGCTTCTGGCTTCTGGCTGTGGTGGCTTTACGTCACGGCCAGTGCCGGTACCGCCGGTGCGGCGGCCGGAGCTGGCGCCGCCGTTGCTGCAGGGGGTTCTTAGAGTACGGTTGTTGTTCAGCAGGTTCATTATGTCTTTGTACGGTCTTAGACAAGTCATAGCAAGAGCGAGCATTGTTTGGTCGTAATGTCATCCACCACCTTCGTCTTGACACCACGTCGACCGACAGCCCCTATTTGGAGTCAATCATGAGAAAGGCTTGGTAGCCGAGCATGTAGTATTAACAAAAGACTTGTCCTCGTCTCGCATCAGTTCGTGTAAACGAGTGGTCACTGTAAAAAGCTCTGGTAAAACAATTTCATAACAAGATCCTCTATTTGCTCAGCATCTCCCTCAATGCATCCACCTCAGCCTCCTTTCTGGCCAGTTTCAGTTTCAGACCGTCCCGCTCTTCCACGACATTTCCTAGCATTGACTCGAGCTCGGTTATCCGATCTCTCCATTTCTGCCGGTAGCGTCTCGCGGCGATCGTGTTGCGTTGCCTTTTGGTGGCAGCACCCTCATCAACGACGTCTTCCGGTAGCAGGGTATCGGGTGGGCTCGCTTTGCGTTTCGAAGAGACACGTGTGGTACTAGTAGAACTGTTCGGTATGGCTTCGTTGCCGGACTTTGGCGGCTGATGTGGACGGTTGGCACCATTGATCGGCTCCGCACACAAAGTTGCGCCTGGTCCAAGGTGTTCAAATTCGCTCTCTCGCCAAACGCGAGCTGGACTGACGCTGAGGGCATTCGGTTGCTGGTCTATTACTGTTGTGTTAATTAGCCTTGTCGGTGAATATCGGGCTGGGAAAAAAATGGTACCTTGAGCACCCTGCAATGAAGACATGTCGCCGTCGGTCAGCAACTCGAGACCACCTTCACGCCTGACCTGTTCTAGATATCCGCTCACTGTGGTATCACGACTTAAAGGCTGGAATGTTGGAAGTAGGTCATCTGAACGCAGGCGGGGGTCGGCAGGTAGCTCGGCAAAGAAACCAGCAGGTCCAGCCGATTCATCACCTTCCATCCAGCCGATGATCGTGTGATATTCGTCGGCTGAACTCCAAGTGAAATCTCCACGGGGGAACAGGCTCCTTCGGCTGTTGTGGTTTGATGAGACTGGTGTCCTGTGCGAAGGATCCAAAGAAGGTGGTTGATTGATGTGTCCCCATGGATTCAGTATAGGAAAGCCTCTCCTTCAAAACGGAGAGGCCGGCAGGCTGCTTATCGTGTGGAATTGAGAGAGCAACGGCAACGCCTCATTGAGCATTTCTTGAAATGCTCAGATTGGTGAAGAGAGTATGTGATCCGGATGCAACTTGGCCATGTTAAGAATTGTCGAAAAACCACGTGCATACAAAACTTGAGAGCTATCGGCCTTGATTGGTCGGAGGTTCGATGAGTCGAGATGGCTCATAATGATGGCAGACGCACGGTCTCCAACAGGCTCTATCACAAAATACAGACTATTCACCAATCAAAAGGATGAAAAGCCGCCAACCAAAGATGAATCCAGAGACGAGAGGAATAGAAAGAATATTAACCCCTTGGGCGTTTGGGCTAAAGAATCTCGCTGTATCAGTGTGACGTCCACACCGAAAAGCCCAGGACTGCAGCAACTGTATATGGGCTGATGGTACATTGACGCATCGGATTGAACGGCAGATCCTCTCAGCCATGTCAAGAGATGTATCGGAAGAAGCATCTGATGATGGGAAGCCAGGTTAGCTTTCAAGTTACCATACTGAAGAAAGATCGAGATTTGTTACGTATCGGCCGTGTGCCCCCTACGACGTCGTAATTGCTTTGTTATTGGAATTGCCTGATGTATCTTTGACCAAGAGCGGGTGCAGATAGCTTTCTCGGCAGAGTAGGGATCCGGCTTATCAGCACAAGAGTCTGCGAGACCACCTATTCGGTGTATTCGTTATATGATGCCGATTGGAGGTGTATAACTACTTCCTCGCGCTGTGACAGATCGAAGAAACTGACAATCCGTTCGACGACAAGATATTCAAGCAGCTTGAAATCGATCAAGTGAATCCAGGCTGGCATTCGAGCCACTCTCTGTGCTGTGAGTGCAAGTCGTCTTCGGTTGCCGATGTTCACTAATCAGCTTTTGTACACACCAACCAGGTTTATGTCGTGGTAGCAGCGAGTTCTCTGGTCCCCACCCAAGATCCATGGTACAACTGGAGAGTTCTGTTCAGTAGGTAATCATTCAATAAGCGCATGGAGTCAAGCCATGTTTGTTTGACGCCCGTCAACCAAGGAGAGAGGACACGGTCGCTTCAACTCCTCCTTGGAGTTTGTCGGCCAAGTAGCAACGCCCATAAACAGCTGGGTAGGGATTCGGCTGCCGACGGACGCAGCCGATGTCTCGTTAGGTGGGCTCGATGAGTAAGTTTGTCGGAAGCAGAGCGCACTCGGAACCAATTTGATTCCGCAACAGACGGGCCTGCGCAGCACCGAAGCTCTACATGGTAGAGTTCGGTCTCTGGGATAGTCCCGCTCGCCGTCGGTTGTCAAAGACTGATGAGTGCCGTTGCTAATCCCCGGTGGATCTGGCGTGCTGCTGACGTGCTGAGGCATTGGATCGTGCGAGGTCCCCGTGTATTGCGTGATGATGCCATTGAGGCGGGGTGAGCCTCATGTGGTGTAAATTGACCGTCTCAACAGAGGATATAAACTGACAACATCACCTACTTGCAATGGCCCAGCATACACTTGATCTTTCATTCCAACCCGCATATTCCCTTACGCAGTAACCAGTTATTACCAGCCATCCAGTACCCTTTCCACCATGTCTGCTATCAAGAAGGTCGCTCTCATCGGAGTACGTTGGACTTCCTCCTTACCAATGGTGATTGCGCTAATTTTCAAAGGCCTCTGGCAACCTTGGACCCAAGGTTCTCTCCGGTCTGGTCGAGGGAGGCTTCCAAGTCACCGTCCTAAGCAGACAAGAGTCATCGGCAACCTTCCCTTCGGGAGTCACAGTCAAGAAGGTCGACTTTTCATCTCTGGACTCCCTCAAGGATGCTCTCCAGGGCCAGGACGCTGTTGTCTCCGCAGCTGCGTCAGCTGCCATCGGCGCCCAGAAGCTGGTCATCGACGCCGCTGTTGCGACACAAGTCAAGCGTTTCATCCCCTCGGAGTTTGGCATCCACACCCGTGAAGCGCAGGGCACCAAAATCGGAAACATCTTGACTGGCAAGATCCAAATCACCGACTACTTGATTGAGGTTTCCAAGAAGCACGACTGGTTCTCCTGGACCGGCATCGCCGTGGGACCCTTCTTTGACTGGGTAAGATGCTTGATGATGTACTTTCACCTTCTGGGCCATGGCTGACCTAGAGCAGAACTTCAGCGGCGGCCTGCTGGGCATCGACGTCAAGAACAAGACGGCCAAGATCTTTGACTCTGGCAACGAGCGCTTCTCCGCCTCCACCCTCGGCTTTGTGGGAAAGGCCGTTGCTGGTGTTCTCAAGAACCCCGAGGCCACTGCGAACAAGTACATTGAGGTCGCCTCTTTCACCACCACACAGCGCGAGGTCCTGAAGCTCGTCGAGGAGCAGACTGGGGCCTCCTACACCGTCACCAACGTACAGACTTCCGAGCTGGAAAAGATTGCGGACGAGAAGCTGGCCAAGGGAGACTGGAGTGCATTCATCGAACTGCTCCAGCAGCACGAGTTTGGCGACGGCAAGGGGAACGCGGTCAAGGAGAATGCCGCAGTGACACTACTCGGTCTCAAGGAGGAAGACCTGAAGACCGAGATTAAGAAGGTTGTGTCTGCGTGATGGTCAGCAGTTTATGAATGATGAAAAACAAGTCTTCTGGTATTGAACATGCGCTATCTGTTAGGACCTGGTTTGGAAAACCGTTCTTGGGCCTTTGCAGTATTTCCCGCTTAGCTTGTGAGGCATACCGATTTACACTACCTGCAAGACATGACGTGACTACCGCGGAAATCGGTCTTCTGCCAACAAAGACTCATCGCTCAATGGACCACAGCATTTTGAGTCTGGTTGATCTGGGATGTCATCAACCAGACTAGCCGTGCTCGACCAGATGGGCAATGAATCAAAATCTATTGTTCACTCTCGACCTTCCTCTACTGTGTTCGACGCTGAGCCATCTAGCCAAAGCCCACGAATCTTCCTTAAAGAAGACGTTGGAATTTGTTCTGGAAGAGGCGGACCAACGCTGAACAACATTCTGAATCGAGTTCGGCTTGAAATCCCTCTACCTATAGATTGTCTCCCACCTGGGCCCGTTTCAATCCACCGACAACAGATCTCAGACTCACAAATCAAACCAAGCAGGATCCGTAGCTCATTTCTTTCGACCGTCGAAACCAATATCCTCTTGGATTCATTCACGCACTCAATCCAGCCACGTACCCAGCCCGAGACAGAATGGCAGCATCAAACCACATCTCACCCGATTCAATGTACTTCCCTCCCATGAGGACTGCTTTGCTGTCCAATCCCGAGATCTACGACACGCTGGCGCTCGACTGCCTCTTGTGCACAGAACGAATGACCATCATTGGAGACGGCTTACCGGCCAAGCTCGTAGGACGAGAGGGTGATGCCGACGTCATCGACCTGCGTGCACGCGAGAGGCCCACTGACGCGGAGGGAAGAGTAGCAACGGTGATGCCATGTGGTCACATCTTCTGCAAGAAGTGTATTGACCTGGTTTGCTACCCAGCCGGCCTTCGATTTCTTGCTTCCCACCGCCTCAAATGCCCTACCTGCAAAACCTCGTGGAGACATGAGCTTTGCTCGCAGGTTTGCTATGCTGCTGGTATCCCGTTCCCGGCTCGCTTTCCCGAAAGAGGGAGCGGCCATCTCTTCGCCTTGGAGCGCTTCCCGCTGACGATCCCCGAAGGATTTCCTGGAGCGGTCCTTCCCATGTGCAACAAGTGCACCTTGCTGAGGCACATGGTGGGCGCCGCGGGAGCAACGACCGTTGACTTGACCCTCATACGAGCTCACATGGCATCACAGCCGTGGGGCGGCCCCATCCTCGACCAAGGCAAAGCTGCTCTGCTTGTCGTGTAGATGCAACTGTCACGATACGCATCAAGAATGTGTCGAGATGGAGTCTGGGACGATGGCAACTGGCGTTGTGCTACTTTCAAGCTGCTGAACACAAGTGGAACAGTAAGCTGCCGAATTAGAAGGCTTCCCAGCCGAGCGCTGCTGCGGAGCACTTCTCAAAGGGCCGGCGACTCAAATAACTGGTGAGGCTCCTGTCAACTGGTGTCACGGCTTGGTCATGGATGAGACTTGCATGGACGAACTGCCCCAGCAAGATGTGAGAGAAGACCTCTTGTCATACCATCAGGTCAGGTCCGGTTGATACTGTTAACTTGCACGTTTGAGTTGTAAATTAGTTTTAATCAACAATTGTGAAAGAATATACGTGCCGTGAGTAGTGTTTGTCTCCCAAGCTACGTTAAACAACCAACAAAAGGCGACGGCTCCTCTGTCGGCGAGTTCGACGCCTTGAACACAAGTGTCGTCATGGATCAAATAGGCCGCCTGCAGAGACGTGGCGTTCTGGACGACATGTCGCGCGTTTTCCAGGCGGCACTGGCGACTGAGTCTGGCATCGCATGTCTGTATCCCTCGACCTGCTTTATTTAGACTTGGCCGCGGGAACCGCAGTGTTCAAAGTCGTAACCCGTCACCAGCGGCAAGACCGACAAAGCGGTCCGAGGCCTCGAGGTGACACTGCGTCGCCGCAAGCCCGAGAGTTCAGTTTGCTGCAGAATACGGGCCCGTACATACGATCACCATGTGTCGTGTTCGAACTTCCGTCACGCTGACATTTCGTATTCGAAAGGTTGCCCGACGCTGGCTACGATACGGGTAGCAAACGTCATCTGGTGAAAGAAGTTCGATACGAGATCTGGTGATATCTCGGACAGAGTTCAAACGCGCGACCAAATATTGGATATAAATGCAGCTTTTGGAGCTTGTCTTCACGGTTCTCATCAGCCATTCAACTCAATCTCCCAACAGCAATTACTGGCTGTGTAAGATAACACAGCACAGCGACAAACTCCGATTGCAGCCACTGCTTTTCGGGTTTCTTCATTCCCAAATCATCAACATGCACTTCTCATCCGTCCTCCTCGCCGCGGCCGCTCTCGCGTTTTCTGCAGAGGCAACCCCGACGGGATCACGCCGCAGCGACCCCCATGTCCTCGACTTTCGCATCTGGAGCGACGCAAACTGCGGCGTGGGAGGCAACAACCAGGGCAACCTCGGGGTGACGACCATCACTCAGTCACAGACTGGGGTTTGCCGTCCATCGTTCTCTTCCAACCCCGAGGATCTACCCCACGTGAGGGGCATTTACCTCAATAGACTCACCTCTGGGTGCACGAGTAGGTCCTGGAATATCAAAAAGTCGAAAGAGTTGTTCATTAACGTATTCAGTGACGGCCTATACCAGCAGCGGTTGTCAAGGTGCTGGCACATCTGTTGGAGTCCAGCAGTGCGCCGAACCGGCCGATTCTAGGAGCATTTGGGTGAGCTACCGCGTCGATTGCCCGAGCGCCTGAGTCGAGAACGGTTCTCATTTTGTGTTGTTGGAAAATATGCGGCTTCACGTTGGACGACGGACGTGTTGGACGACCTTGATGGATTCACGATGTGAAGCAATATGAAGCTGCGACATGGGACGGCTCGAGGACATGGTTTCCCTGAATAATTATGCTAATAGTAATGACTGCGCCATGTCGGAACGTGGGAACTTGCTCATTAATATGAAGAGAGTTTAAATGACACCCGCAGATCCGGTATCTTTTTTATATGAAGCGCTTTGCTGGCTTGCTCATATGAGTCATGGCCAGTTGTGCACGAGAGCTCTGCGTCTGTATAATCTGAGCAATTGGCATCGTGAAAGTTGTTCAAGCGGTTAGGCCATGTACGCCACGAACGGCCTTGGACTCAACCGGGAATGCATGATGTCAAAGACGTGAGACGGATCGGCACTAGAGACGTCGACATCGTCATCATTCCTCGGGTGCCGGCTTGCGACCTCAAAACAGACGTTCACAACATTTACTGACGGGGTTCTACTCCTTCATTCACGGAACCTCCGCAACAAAATTTCAAAACTTCCTCAAACGTCCCAAGACAGCAAAATCGCAAATATGAGCGCCCAACCCATCGGCTTAACTACCCTGCCAAAGCTGCTTCGTGAGTTCCGTGTCCTAATTACTCCACGACCCCCCTCTTTTTGAGTTTAATTAGTGATTAACGCGATGGACTCATCGAAAAAAAAAAAAGCCGTGACGGGCACCTTTGCGCTACCCTTCACCTTGTACTACACCCTCCTCAGCCTCCGGGTGGTTCGCGAGCGGCTCAGCGACAAGCACTACCTCGGCGACAACTCGTCCAGGCCCGGATCCGACCAGTCGTCGTACGCGGACAACAAGCTGTACCTGGCCACGCGGGCCCACGCCAACTTTGCCGAGAACGTGCCCCTCGCCCTCGTCCTCGCCTCGCTGGCGGAGCTCAACGGCGGCAACCGAAGGGCGCTGGGCTGGTTCCTGGGCAGCCTCCTCGTGCTGCGCGTGCTCCACGCCGACTTTGGCATCATGAGGCGCGGTCTGGGTTACGGGCGGCCCGCGGCCTACTTTGGCAGCATCGGCCTCGTCGCGGCCGTTGCCGGCTACGGAGCGTTCCTGGTCAAGGGCTACTGGGGCTTCTAACTCTGATATACTCGTACGGCAGGGGGATTGGTTTTGTCTGCCTGCACGGCGAAGTCCGTCTTGCCACCGGCGGAAACTTTGATGCATCGGCTAACCAGGCCGGTGCCGTCTAGCTTTGTACATGTGCACTCGCTTCAAATATTCCGATGAAAATTGAATTCGGGGTTCTCTGCACGGGACACCTTGGGACTCTGATCGTGAACGTAGGGTCAGTCTGTCGGGTTGTCATGAGGACGAGAAAAAGGGCAGAGTCAACATGCATCTGATGCACCGCGGCTTCATGTAATTAGGCACGACATGCTGAGATCTGAGCAGACTGGAATTCCCGGCAAATCGTCTCCGTACGACAACGGGAAAGGCATGAGAGAGTAGAGTAGAGAGAGTTTCACACAGTATAGCAGTACAAGGCTATGTCACGGACCAAGACTCCGACATTCCCGGACGCATGAGACGGTGTACCTCGTGGTTTCGGGATATTGCAGCTATGTGGTGTGAACTTGGCCTTTGTCTTGGCTTGGACGCTCATACGAAGCCAGGAAAACATGGCTCAGTGAGCGGAAACAAGCTCGACAGCTGAAGGCCTGACATTCCACACGGTCTTTCGGCTACAAGGTGACGAGGCAGGCGAAGCACGTGGAGCCATTCACAATCCATCTTCAACGGCTTAGCAGAGTGACGAGGTTGAAAGGTCCATGTCTATTCCGTAGCTTCTACATCTATCCAATTTCAGTGACGAACCCGGAAGTCTATTCGATTATCGGGTAACTGATGAGACCCAGGCTGTCGATCTCGGCGCCAGACTCGCCGTGCATGCCCACGAACGCGCGGCCCTCCCCGGACTCGTACGTGATGCAGTTGTCGTTCGTCTTGGTCCCCAGCTCCAGCGGGCTGCTGCCCTTGTTGGTCTCGGCGCGGAAGTAACCTATGCGGTTGGCCTTCTTCTTCTTGCCGTTGCACATCTCCGTCTTGGTCCAGTACTCGCCCTCCTTGAGGTCGATGCGCTTGAACTCGCCCCCCTTGCCGCCGTGCTCCACGTAGGCCGCCATGTCCTCGTACAGCACGCCGATGTTGTCGACGCGCGCGGCGCCCTTGCCCGACAGGGAGACGACGCCGATGTAGTCCAGCCCGGACAGGGCCTCGGCGTCGTTGAAGGGCTTCGAGGTGCCCTTTGCCGCTCCGAGGTGCAAGTCGTGGAATTTGAAGCCCAGGCTCTCGTAGTTTGTGAAGCTCATGTCCGCGGCGGAGGTCTTGATCGTCTTGTCGACGGTGGCCAGCCGCTGGAGCATGAACTCGGCCGCCGGCTTCGCCGAGGGTCGATAGTCGCGATGGTCGGGCATGATGGCCCCGAATGGGACACCGATTTTGCTGGTGTTGTCAGCGTCAGGTTCAGGAAACCCGATTTTTTGCGGGTGGCGCAACTCACCAGACCGGGTCGAAGTCGTTGCAGAACATCTTGACACTCTCGGCAGGGATTTCGGGAATGGTGTTGTGGTTGTACCGCTGCATCGTGTTGCCAAACGTGACTGCTGCGAGGACTCTGTCGCGGTACTCGGGCTCGACGAGTCGGGCCGAAAGCAAGCGTGAGAGCATCGCGGCCCCCTGACTGTAGCCTGCCATGACGACTTTGGACTTGGGGCATTTGTCCATGTATTGCCTGACCTGTTTGCTGGCGGACGTGACCTCTGATGGACGGCACAGCTGGTTGTTGACGCAGAGGTTGTCCTGGAGCGTCGCAGGGTATTCAACTCCCTGCACGGCGATGCGCTCGGGAGTCAAGACCTGTCGAAGGTAGGCCGCGACTTGAGGGCCCGGCTGTAAACCCTGCAAGGGGACAAAGACGGCTTCGAATCAGCGACTTGGCCTAGATGCTAGACGTGACGTGGTGTAGATATGCGTACCATGTTGGCCTGCTGCGTGCTTCCGCGCAGGAATAGGAACATAAAGTCCTTGCAATGGCCATCCTTCACCTCGTTCTCGACGGCGGCGTTGCCCGTCGCTGCCTCTTGTCTGGCGTCCAAAAGGTGTATGTCCCGGTCCCGCGGCGCGTGAATGCCGCGTGGTTGTACGACAGTCGCGCGGCTGGCTGCTGACAGACAGTGCAGCAGAAAGAAGACGCCGCTTATTATCTTCATTACGACGGAAAAAAAGTACAGAAACAAACAGTAACGGAAACCAAACAGGCGCAGGCGCCTATTTGTGCGGCGCCATGCTGGCTACACTTTATAATAGTGAGACTGCCCAAGGCATGAGATGAGAGACAATAAGCTTTGCAGACCAATATATATTGCTCCTCTAATCAAACCAGCACGACTGGCATAGTCGTTGACTTGGTAATAAGTCAGGGGGTCCAACGGAGCCCGGGCTGTGTGTGAAGTACGAGAATACATGTGAGTGTGCCAGCTGAGCGGGTTAACTTCCCCGATACGATCCGTACACAGGGGGAGAGAGTCTTCCCGTACCAAGGGTAGGGTGTCATGCGGCTATCACATCCACTTGAGTTGTATGGAGAGCGGGTAAATAGTTTGCCTAAATAGTTTGGTTAAATTGCAACGCTCAGATAGGCTTTGCAAAAGGCCCAGGTTGAACAAGGCGTAGCCTTTCAGGTAACTATATATCAGCATGTGCAATCCAGCAAATTCCGGTGAGTCCCGTTAACTCAACTTTCTCCTTCTCTATTAGACTGTATAGCCTCGACCGGGACATGAGGATGACAGAGTGAGTTCCTGTCGTTTTAGGGCGCCAACTTCGAGTTCGAGGGTGCTTTGGCCCCTTGACTTTTGCCAGTGGAGCAGTATGACAGGGAATGTTATTGCAGCAACGGCCGGCCCGAGCATACATGTAATTAGAATGGGCCGTCATCGTGGTGAAAGTGAAGCCGATCTGATCATCCCCTTGACGATGTGTTGCCGAACGCCTGTTTCTAGCTCGTTGATGCTCTGCCCGGTCGACGTTGATCAGTTCATTGCTTCGGCTCTCCAAGAAGGACAAGCCGATTACGAACGGTATCGCCGATGGAGCAGATCTACTATTCGCTATGGGTATATGAACGCGTGTTTGTCGGCATCAGGTCCCGCCCTGAACGGCAGCTGCCTCATGAGTGTCTAGTCTCAACTGGAGTTCAAAGTGGCAGTTGAATGCGAAGCTAACCATCGAATGAGGGGACAAATGCTAGCGATTGAGCAGCCGAGGCCGACAAGTCAGAAAGTAGTATCGAAGCAACGAAATGCGAAGCATTCGTAAGCTCGTCAAGACAATCCCGAACACGACATGGACGCATCCGCGGATAGTCTTTGAGTCCAATCACGTCGCCAGATGGATTCGGCTGCGGCTGCCAGCATCAAGTGACAGACGGAACCCGTGACAAGGCCAGCCAAGATGCGGCATGACCGCCGCAACCCCAAAGCAGTCGCTCTCCTCCAAGGCGAGAAGTTGTTTCTACCCCATTGGCGCCACGCTGCCAGGCTCGCATATCCTAGCAAGGACGTCAATGTAGCCAGCATGCTGAGAAGGCCGTCTGGCATTGCCCTGCCTGGCAATGTGATGTAGCCCTCGTCAACTAACGAACGCGATACTTTCCGGGCTCTGGCACAAATCGAAGCCGAGAAATACGGGCACCTCCGACAATCGGAGGGCCCTTGCTAGAAGCTCCCTTGCCCGGACGGCATCGGAGGGTTGGCTCCGCATGCTTGCTGCACTCGTTGTTCAACGCAGATTCGCATCGTTCCAAGCTTCTCGTCTTCTCTTTGTGGTTGTGCAGCCTGGATATACCGAGCACGTCGTACAACCAGCGAAACGGTGCATTCGATGTGTCGACCAGCCTCGTTCGGCCGCCACCACGGATGGGTATTTACGGCAATATCTGCAGTGAATGCCAAGCCTTAGATGCTGTGTCCAAGCACAATGGCCGAAGAATGCAAAAAATACTACGTGAATACGCGTGCGATATTGACTGCTCCACCTCTTGATAAGACGCCTTTGGTGAGCTTCTTTGGGCTGTACTACCTCATGTAGGAGCGTGTGATGATCTACACAGCGCCTGCGACCTCCGAACGACCGGAGAAGTGTCTTTGACGCGGGACGGTCCGCGATGAAGGCCTGACGCCTGTCCAGCCTGCGTGTGCTTGGAGTCGCTGCAGCGTCGACCCGCCGCCACTAGACAGGGGATGATGCATTCGATGCTGACCAGACCGATGGGAACAGGCGGACCGATATGGAGGTGGGAGAGATCGGGCCGGAAGCAATGGCAGATGGCAGTAGCGCCGAGTCTATACAAGTACACCATGTTGCGTAGTAATTAGTCTGTAGATTGGGATGAGATATCTCGGGTTATCAAACTGCGATCTCGGGGGTGGGTGAAGGTGCGGGGCTCCAGCGGCACCTTATCTGTGCCCCTGCGTCTCCTTTGGACTCGCCTGGTCGGCCATGTTTGCACGGAGCACTCCGTACACGTGTCTATATATGTTGGACTGTAGGCTGCTGGTCTCTCTCCAAGCGATGCGGTGTCTGGGCAACCTATGTGCAGTCGTGGGTTGTCCCGGTCAACTGCGATGCATGTCAGAGGCCAAATGGACGACCAAGACGTCTGTCTTCTCATCAACATTGAACAACCGACTCCTCAACATGACCAGCTCCATACTCTGAATAAGCGGCTTTCCATCAAACAACACCACGCCGGATGACCAAACGGTATGCGATGAGGGTTGGGACAATCGAATCTCACAGGAGTGTACTCAGCCCAGGCCACTGCTGCTTCGACATGTGGCTGATATCTTTGACATGCTTCGAACCTCCAGCATCAAAATCGGCACTGACAGCTAGGTGCCGTCGGCCTCGATTTAATCAGCGGATGATATTTTCCCCTTTCGTTCACCGACACCGTAGTCCAGGCGGAAAGTCCAACAAAGCATCGCAAAAGAGGCGACAATGAAGAAAAATGTGTAGGGTACGCGCTGCTGGCCTCCAAGGCACGTCGTCCGTCTCGGGTAAACGCGCATGAGGCGTCTCTCGACCATCGCTTGTCGGCGGCTCACTGGCGCCATGACGCGATGGCGACTATTATGGCTTCATCACGCCCAGCCATTGGATCAGGAAGGACCCAAGACTTTTGAGGCCATCACCTTGACCGGTATCGTCTATTCGTCCGAACCAAGAGCAGCCCATCCAACCCATGGACGTCGGGCGAGACCTTTGAGCTGAAGGTCAGCAAACTGCTGATTTGCTGACTCGCCCGTGGCTGCCTGCCTGTTGCCCGGTGCAAACTTTTCCGCTCGTCTGAATTTTCGATGGCTTCCGGACAGCGCAGAGTCGACAGGGACGGCTGTCTCCTGAGGCTCGCGAGACTTGCGCGGGATGAGGATCGACTTCCCTGGCCAGAGAGGTCAGGGAATGCAGCCTCCAACTCGGTTCCAGCCGGTGACGGTGCAGCCATCGATAGACCATCCCACTCGTCTAGTCAAGTCGGGCGCAGCTGCGTGCTTGTCGCCAGGTCGCAGCCAGTTCGCCCGGCCTGACGTTGACTACAGTACACGACGAAGTGCTTCTAGAAGTGCCCGACGCCGTGGCGTGGCAACCGCAACGGTCCGACAGAATTCCAAGACGAGGCTTGGGTGCGATGCCACTCGCCTCAGCCCGACCTGGGTACTCGTTTTCATACCCGCGACTGGAACAGCATGGAGCGCGCAGCACCTTACACATTGAGCAGTACACATCAAAAGCCAAGAGAGGCTATCGACGGCCAGGCTGACGAACTTTTGAAAGCCTTGGCGAGTCAGTCAAGGCATCATCTGCCATTACGGTGCAGGCATGTGAAGGTGCTTCCAGGGGGCCGAATGCAGGACCAAGAAAGACGTCATGTTCCTCAACAGGCACCTGGACACGGCGAGACTCCCAGCGTCTCACTTCGGGCTGACTTTGCTGCTCTTAGCGACGTGTGATGGCCAATCGGTGGTGGTGAGAAGCCGACAAAACAGAAGACATGTCGTCGTCGTCGTAAAGTCGGACAAGCATCTGGACACCCAGCTACGTTGGTCAACAGCCCCCACGGGATTTTAGCTGGATTTAATTGGGTCTTGGGTCTTGGGTCTTGGGCCTTGAAAATTTTCCCACTTCGACATCTCAACCTCAGATCGCGTCATCGGCCCTGTGGTCCACAAACAGAAACTATGACACAGATTTTTCCACTCCAGACCTCTGGAACCGACATATTCCATGTCCCACTGGCCCCTGACCGTTGGCCGTTTTCGACGCAGACCGGGATGGTGCTTCCCAGACGTTGGGGGCAGTTCCCACCACTCGATACTATGTATACGCGATGCTATCCGAACTGCGTCCTGCGCATGTACGGAGTACAGGACCACGCAGACCATGGGGCTTCTCGAGACTCGGCCAGACGAGGTTATGGAGGCGAAAATGCGTCTCTTGCAGGGGTGCCGTCGCTACTGAGTACACGCCGCCGCACCCTCCAAGACGTTGGCCCAGACCAGAAGCTGCCTGTCCTGTTCGGTTCTCGCACGACACGAACGAGACGAGAGAAAAATGTCTCGCCACATGGCGCCAATTCGGTCTCTCCAAGACGTGATCCGCTTGGCGGGGCTGCGTGATCTGCTTCTTCAGACGTATATATCTTGCTTGTGCCGTGGCCTTCCGGGTCTTGCACCTGTCCGGATCGTCTTGCGTCTCCTGTCCTCAACCTCAGTCTCAGGCTCACCTCCAGACCTGACCTGACAGCACCTGATCGACTCTCTGTCGTCCTAGACAAAGACAAAAGATCAGCCGCCAACATGTCCAGCATCCTGCACAGGCTCAACGGCGGTTCGTCGTCCGCCTCGGCCGAGGGCGGCGACCGCTCCAAGAAGGGCGACCTTCCTGCCACGACCACCTACGACAGCGAAGTTGGTATGTCACCCTTCCGCGAGAGGCACATGGATGGCCTGTCCTTGTTGTCGGCATCGTTTAAATTTTACTGACTTGGGAACTCCCAGGCCGCATCGAGCATGCACGCGAGGCGAAGCGCCAAATCGGCATCACGACCGCCATCTTCCTCATCGTCAACCGCGTCATCGGTACCGGCATCTTCGCCACCCCGGGCTCCATCCTCCGTCTGTCCGGCAGTGTCGGGCTCTCCCTCTTCATCTGGGTCGCCGGCATGATCATCGCCCTCGCCGGTACCGCCGTGTACCTCGAATGGGGCACCGCCATCCCCAAGAACGGAGGCGAGAAGAACTACCTCGAATACGTCTACCGCCGCCCCAAGTTCCTGACCACCGGTCTCTACACGGGCTACGTCATCCTCCTCGGCTGGGCCAGCGGCAACTCGGTCGTCTTTGGCGAGTACATCCTGCACGCCGCCAACGTCGAGGTCGACCGCTGGAACCAGCGCGGCATCGGCCTGGCCTGCATCACGTCGGCCTTTCTGATCCACGGCCTCGCTCTCAAGTGGGGTCTGCGCCTGCAGAACGTCCTCGGCACCATCAAGCTGTTCATCATCCTCATCATCGTCCTCTGCGGCTTCATCGCCCTCGGCGGCCACGTCAAGCTGCCCGAGGAGGAGAAGCCTCACAACTTCCGCAACGCCTTCGAGGGCACCACCGGCAGCGCCTACGGCGTCGTCACGGCCCTCTACAACGTCATCTGGAGCTACATCGGCTACAGCAACGCCAACTACGCCCTCAGCGAGACCAAGAACCCAGTGCGGACCCTCAAGATCGCCGCCCCGGCCGCCATCATCGGCGTGTCCATCCTGTACATGCTCGTCAACGTTGCCTACTTCGCCGCCGTCCCCAAGCAGGAGATTCTCGACGGCGGCCGTCTCGTCGCCGCCTCGCTGTTCCGCAACGTCATGGGCGGCACCGCCGAGCGCGCCCTGTCCGTCTTTGTCGCCCTCTCCGCCTACGGCAACGTCCTCAGCGTCATCTTCTCCCAGGGCCGTCTCGTCCAGGAGCTCGGCCGCGAGGGCATCCTGCCCTTTTCCCGCTTCTTCGCCAGCAACAAGCCCTTCAACGCGCCCTTTGCCGGTCTCTTTGAGCACTGGCTCATTTGCGTCATTACCATGCTCGCCCCTCCTCCTGGTAAGACGACCACCAAGAAAACACCCCTCCTCCACCCCTCTTGACTGTCCACATCTGACCATTGCACTCCATAGGCGACGCCTACGACTTCATCCTCAACCTCATCAGCTATCCCCTCGCCATCATCAACGTCTTCGTGTCCGGCGGCCTGGCCTACCTCTACCTCAACCGCAAGGAGTGGAACTGGAACCCGCCCATCAGCGCCTCCCTCCCCGTCGTCGTCTTCTTCACCCTCAGCAACATCTACCTCGTCGTCGCCCCCTTCGTGCCGCCCGAGGAGGGCCAGAACGTCTACAAGAGCCTGCCGTACTACCTCCACTGCGTCGTCGGCATCGCCATCATCGTCGCCGGCGGCCTGTACTGGGTCGTCTGGGCCAAGATCCTGCCCAAGCTCGGCAAGTACGAGCTCGTCCGCGAGGTCATTGTCGACGACATTGACGGCTGGGAGCGCAACGTCTTCTTCAAGAGGCCGCTGGGCCACACCGTCACCTCTGCGAACCGCGAGACCTCTGACGGCGTCGACGTTGCCAAGTAGCCGGCCGTTGTTGGTGTCTTGTTTTGCAGAACGTGTGCGGTATGGCATGCGAGTTAATGGGCGATCAGGGCCCAACGTCTTTGTTTAACATATACCCCTTGGAAGTACGAGTAATTCAATGTTCAAACCACTCCTTGGTCGCCTTGTTTTGCATTTGCGTGATTGCGTCGGTGTCAATGCATCGGGCTCTAGCTCCGACTCGAAATTCCCAGGCAGACGAGGATATCCCCAGTGAGACGATTGGGTTTGAGCATGGAGGCCAGAAAAGCCAGCCATGGTTGGATGCTACTCCCCACGAGCTATGAAAATTTGCACTCAAAGAGACATGCGTAACGAAAACGTCACATGAGGAACCGGGCCAAGCTTTGTAATTCTTTGACTCGGCTGGGTTGCCGACTGTTGAGCCACAGGGTGACTGTAGAACACGGCCATTCAAGTTGGAGGAACCACATTCGAATGTCTCGGGTCACGACGCAACTACACATGGCGGCTTCTCCAAAGTTTCGTACAAACACGTTAATACATACAAAGTATCAGACAAGCCGGACACCAAGTTGTCGAGCCCTACGCGACAATGTGTTCACGCACACACGTGGTGCAGCATCGTCGAAGCCAACCGCCAACGCTTCAAGCAGCCGGCCTCGGTTTGCAGCACCAGCACTTGGCCGATCGTCAGCCACGTACAAAGACACGGAAGAAACAGCCGAGGACCATGACATACCCGCACCGTTTCAGGGCTGCCTATAGGCCCGGCGACCCAGCAATCCGCATCGTTCTGGCCGGAGCCCGCCGGGCAAGGAAACGCTCCTGGCTGCCCCTTTGCGACGCAGTCGTCGGTGCCGGACTGTCAGAAACGCAAGTCAGGAGAAGCCTCGAGGATGATGTCGTCAGCAAAGACTCACGCAGGCGACCGTCACCGGTTCACAGACGAGCGGGGTGATTTGGGCAAAGGACGGTGCCAGGAGTAGAGATGGGACAACAAGTCTAGAGACGAGGCCGCGCATGGTGAAGAAGGATTGCAGCTCGGTTATGGAATCAAGTGTAGAGGGTAGTTGGAACTGGTCACCGGGATCCAAGTTGACTGGGCTTTGTCGACAGTACTAGACTCGTAGAGATGAGGTTCGACGTTGCGGATCGAGGACTTGTTATATACACCGCTGGCAACTTCTTGGTCGGATTCCAAGGCCGACAAGACATGGTCCGCTCCCCAACCCGCGTGAACTATCTAGATGCGTCGCTCGTCTATCGAAAGCTGATGGCAGTTGGTACGGGAAAGCTGAGCCGAGCACGGGAGCTCTTTTTCCGCGAGTGGCATGAACTTGGACGACGAGTTGTGCAGAAAATAGCAGCACGATGGCTTCGTCCGAGTCAGGCAACCCCAGTTTTTCACTCTAAATGCCTTTCTGCCAGGCCACTACCAAGACAACCGAGACTTTGATCGCCCTTGGCGAGTGATTACAAAAGTTGCCATGTTCTTTTCTCGTCCAACCAGAGCGCTCTCGTGGTCTCTAAGCCATGCTGTAGAGGGAACGCATGACTCTTCCCAAGCAGAGCCACCCACCCCGTCGTCCCCAGCCAGGCGGAAAGACACGACCAAAAAAAACTACACACGAAGGGCCGTCTTCTTCAACGGCCAGCCAAAGACGCCCAGCGACGCACACAGCATGAAGGACCCCAGGAAGAGAATGACGGACTGGTACCGCCCGGCGCCGTAGCCCGAGCTCACCTGCGACCTCAGCAGCCCGGCGGTAATCGGGCCCGTGGCGAGGTTGCCGACGCCCTTGCCAAAGGCCATGATGCTGTAGACGGACTGCGGGTCGTCGGACAGCATGGAGCCGAATTTCGGCCAGAGGACCTGGAAGGCGCTCGCAAACATGCCAAAGGCGAGGGCGAAGACGAGCAGCGTCTCCAACGAGTGGGCGAACCCCCAGATGGCGAGGGCGGCGACGGCCGAGACAAAGGACGACACGAACATGAGGGCGAAGACGTTGTTGAAGCGGTCCAGCATCCAGCCGAAGCCGAGCTGGCCGAAAACGGTGGCGAGGTTGTGCGCGGCGAGGAGCAGGGCGCCCATGGTCCCCGACAGGCCAATGGTGGACGCGTACGAGGGCAGGTAGAGCGAGGGGATGTAGTACCCGAAGCCCTGGAGCAGGTTCGAGAGGGCGAAGCAGTAGAAGAGGGGCTGGCGGAGGTAGTCGACGTCCAAGACGCGCAGGGCGGCGCGGCCGGACGGCGGGAGGCGGCCCTTTAGCAGCGGGAGAACGGGGGCGACGAGGGCGAACTGCGCGACGGCGACGGCCCTCAGCGTCGTGCGGTAGCCGTACCTCGACAGCAGCAGCTGGAGGAGGAAGGGCATGCCGACGCCGCTGACGCCGCCGCCGGCGTACAGCACGCCGTACGCGAAGCCGCGGCGGCGGACGAACCACTCGTTGATCATGCGCAGGACGGGGAAGTACAGCATGAGGAAGCCGAAGCCGTACAGGGCGCCCTGGGTGGCGATGAGGCCCGGCACCGAGTCGGAGAAGGAGGCGCCGACGAGGGAGGCGACGCAGATGGCCCACCCGGCGACGACCATGTGCCGCTGCCAGGCGTTGAAGCGGCGGACCAGCGGCGCGGCGAGGGGCGCGAGGAGGAAGTAGATGGACGTCGAGACGGTGCCGATGACGGCGATGTCCGAGTTGCCCGAGAACTGCGGCTGGGCCGAGTAGTACTCCTGGAAGACGCCAAAGGTCAGGGGGAAACCTGCGTCTCGCGGGTCAGTCTCGACTCTCCGAGTTGCGAGCTACTTGAAGATATCGCGGGAAATCAAAGGCGGCGAACCCCATAGCACGGCCTCGATGACGAAGCTCGCAAAGAGAAACTTCCAGGCCTCGGGTCCCTGGTCGGTGGGCGGGAGGGACTGGGCCAGCGTGTTGCCCTCCTCATCGTCGGTGGTGGGAGTGTCGGCCGCGCGAGGCACGGGGCGCAGTTCGACTGACATGTTGGTGGTTATCGCAGGCGGGTCAGACGGACGACTGTTTGGTTGCAAAGGAGAGAGTCTCGAGGCTGCCAGTCGTGAACCTTGAGTCTCACGATGAGGGATGATGCTTCACAAAAAGGCCTTCTTCCCAGCAGCTTAACAGACTCTCGGCCGTCCGACACCGGCCCCACAGGCGGGGAACTGTCGTTTGGCCTTTTACTATATATATACGGAGTCAAACTCCGACAGGACGACATACAGGGCGCGCGCCATCTCTTGATCGGGCGTTAGTACGCCCTTGGCTTGCAGCGGAGTGGGTGTTTGTGTGTTATGCGGTCTAATAAGTATTAGACCAATCTACCGCGTGGAAACTCTGTGACTCGCCGGCGGGGTGGTGAACCCTCACTTCCCTGTCTGATCTGCATCCAGGCCTGCTGCGTAAACTGTATCTAGCGGTACTTTTGTGGCGGACAGGGTTGTGGTGTTGGTGATGGTGATGGTGATGGTGACAATGTGCGATGGACATGACATTACACAGTATATGCCCCATCGAATGACGAGCCGCGTGAGATGGTGCCTACTTAGTTGCGGGCGAGTATGGCGTTGGATGAATCATATACTATACATACTTGCCGGTGTTTAATCAGTCTCCATTTCAGTCTATTCATCCACACTCTAGATGCCGTCACAACTCTCGCTTATCGTGTCAGTCACTCCTCTTCATAAGCTGTATATTATCATGGTGTTATCATGTACGGTAGATGGAGTTGAGCGACACTGCTAACCACCGGAACCTAGATGTAGGCATCCTACAACAAGCCATCGAGATGTCTTGAACCTCACATCCACCACTGCCCTGCTTTCAACAGCGGTCCGACGACTCTTCGACCATGTCTTCAAAAGAACCCATCGACAGACAGTACAAAGACGCAGCCGTAGCAGTGCATCTCCTCCGCGCCCTATGGTGATCGGACCCAGTCGATGAGGCGCCAGCTCCAGGGATCGACGCCCGTCCAGAGCAGCAGGCGATGAATTATTAAAAGAGACAATTCTTCTTCGCTTCGTCGTCCGTCAAGTGAGGATACTCAAAGACACTCGGTCTTGGACGAGTCAGGTATACCTGAAGCACACGAGACTCACGCCTGTCGATTGCCAGCGTCACAAATCAGCACACCCACCCAGCTGGGCTCATCGTTGCCGTCGTGATATCAAACCCCCCATCATCTTTGGCCAGACCCGGAAGCTCGCAGACATGACCAAGACGGCTCACCTCCAAGACTTTGTCATGACGGACCGCGGCGGCATCGTCGAAAACAGACACGCCGTCGACGCCGCCGTCGTCGACTCGGCCGGACAGCTCCTCTACGCCGTCGGCAACCCACGGCGCGTCACGCTGGCCAGGTCCGCCGCCAAACCCGCGCAGGCGCTCGCCGTGCTCGAGACGCCCGGCTTCGAGCGCTTCGGCTTCACCGAGGCCGACGTCGGTCTCGCGTGCGCGTCGCACAGCAGCGAGGCCAGACACGTCGAGCGCGCCAGGTCCATGCTGGCCAAGGTCGGGGCGCGAGAGTCGCATCTCTGCTGCGGCGGACACCCGTCCATATGCCCCTCGGTCGACAAGGGCTGGATCAGGGCCGGCTTCGAGCCCACGCCGGTCTACAACAACTGCTCGGGCAAACACGCCGCCATGCTGGGCGGCGCACTGAGTCTCGCGGGCGGGTTCGAGGACTACCACCTCCCCGGCCACCCGATGCAGGCCAAGGTGAAGCAGGTGGTGGCAGAGCTGAGCGGACTCGGCGAGGCGCAGGTCAAGTGGGCAATCGACGGCTGCAACCTCCCAGCGCCGGGGATGCCGCTGGACTCCATGGCGCGCATGTACGCCAGCTTCGCCTCGGCGGCCGACACCGTCGCACGAGACGACGACGCGTCGTCTGCAACCGGGAGAACGCAGCGCATGGCGCGCGTCTTCCGTGCCATGTCGGAGCACCCGGAGATGGTCGGGGGCCAGGGCCGCTTCTGCACGCTGCTCATGGAGGCCTTTGGCGGCCGCCTCTTTGGCAAAGTCGGCGCCGACGGGTGCTACGCCGTCGGCGTCCGGGAGTCGGACGACACGCGGCGGCTCGGGTGCCGGGGGGCGCTCGGCATCGCGGTCAAGATTGACGACGGGAGCTTGGAGATGCTCTACGCGGCCGTGCCGGAGATTCTGGAGCAGCTCGGCATCGGCGATCCGGACACGCGGCGGAGGCTCGAGCATTTCCACCACCCGAGGCGTGTGAACACGATGAGAGTGCAGACGGGCCGTGTGACGCCGGCTTTCAAGGTCAGGGAGGTTGATTCTGAGCCGTGAATAGATGTACATTCTTTGGACCGGCCATGCCCAAGAAGGACGAAGCCTCGGGGTCTTTTGGGAGTTTGGATATGCAAGGCCTGGTCTAGCAGTTCGGGTCGTGAAGCATGAGAAACAGCAAACCCATCATTACACCATGGTGGCGAGTGTGGCTAAGAGCAAAGAGTAGATTATGTACCATGAATTATACGAATACGAACAACAGCCGAGGTCCCATCAGTCCACGTTGTCGTCATCGCCGTGAAAGAACCTCAAGATGGCCGCGGCCACGACATCGCCATCGTGCTCCAGGTCCGCCGTCTCGGCAGCCTCGTCCGCGTGGTCCAGGTCCGTGATGCCCCCGCTGTCGATGCGCATCTGGATCTGCCGCTTGACCATGTCCTCGTCAAAGGCCAGGTGGGCCTGCGTCGTGAACAGGCGGCCCTTGATGTACACGCCCTGCACCCTCGTGTGCTCGCTGTGGCCCCAGACGTCGACGCGGGTGCCCGGCGCGAGCAGCCCGCCGGACCGCTCCGGCGACGGCGGCGCCACGACGTGGTCCTGGTGCATCTGGTGGAGGCGGATGCTGTCGCCGGCCGTCCTGAAGAGGAACTTGCCGACGGGCGAGAGGTCAATCTTTGAGTGGCCGAGCTCCCAGTCCCGCGACGGCGAGGGCGCGACCTCGGCGCCGAGCATGCGGTTCAGCAGCTGGTGGCCGAAGCAGACGCCGCTGAGGTGAAGATCCGGCCGACGCTGCCACAGTTCTGCGCTCCTTGGTTAGCTTGACTGTTTGTTGATGTTGTTGTTGCTACTGCTGCCGCTGGCTGTGCGGATGAGCAAAGTGCGGTGCGGTGCGGGAAATCGTCTTCGTACCCGTCAAGACGTCCAGCAGCTTCAAGATCCACGGGTTGTCGCCGTGCGCGTCGTACATGCTGCCCGTGATGAGCAGCCCCTGGTAGCTCTCAAAGTCGTCAAACGACGGCACCTTTCCTCCCTTGTCTTCGACGACGAAGCGCTGGTCGGTGTCGACGGAGAGCGGAGGGTCGTGGTCGGCGCCGGCGGCTTGGAAATGGCTGTGCAGAATGTCGCCGAAGCTGCCCTTGTCGGCGTGGGTGTCGGGGTGCGCGTCGTCCGTCTCGAGGACAATCATTCGGATCCGAGGCGCGCCGGGGCCGGGGTACTTTTGCACCTTTTGCACCTTTTGCACCTTTTGCATCTTTTGCATGTCGGCGGTGCGTGGACAAGATGTGAGGACACGATGTGAGGACACAATGTGAGGACACAATGTGAGGACACAATGTGAGGACACAATGTGAGGACACAATGTGAGGACAGCGAGGTTGAGGTGGTGAGGGTGCGATATGCCAAGATGAATCAGTCAGACGCTTCGACCGACAATGGCTTCTTGGGGTATCCAGAGCTAGGTTGCAGGGAGGACGCAGATGGACAGCATTACTTAAGAACAAGACGAGTTCGATGTCGCCTCTAAGGGTCCCTTGGCCCCATCATCCATCATCCATGGTGTCGGTGACGCGATGCCATGCCGTTCCGCAACCTTGTGGGATCACCGGGCATTCCTACCACAGCATCGGCATGCCTGGCAAAGAGCTCAAGAAGCGAAAGGGGTCCGTCCGGTCTGGGTTGACGTCAGACGAAGCCTCGTCGCCGGTAGGGCTGAACCGCAACGGGTCGTCGATGACGGCAAGTCTGGGAGGATTTGAGTTTCCATAACATAATTCCCGCCGAGAGTTTGCGCCGCTCGAGGTCTCGGCAGGTTCCACGGCCGAAAGGACAGAAAGGGAAAAAAAAGGCCGTCGGTTGGGCCAAGGCGAGTCGCGTCGAGTCGACTCTCTTGGCTGTTGTTGAGCCTGGATGCTGAGTCGTACGCAGGCAGCTGGATGAGCCTGAGCCTGAGCCTGAGCAAGAGCAAGAGCAAGAGCAAGAGCTTGTTTGCCGAGGACTCTTGCTGACGCGTAACGGATCTCGGCTCTGAAAAAACCAAGTTGCTGGCCTTCTTTGGTTGTACGGCCAAGCAAAGTGGCATCCGAGACCACGAGACGGACCATGGAACATGGACTACGACCACCACACACACAAACACACACACACACACACAGACTGGATCAATGTCTCAAAAACCGGCTTCGGATGTCTTGTCCGTGTCAAGACCCGCCCTTGTCGCCCCGAGGCTTGGCAAATCGGGGCAAATACTCCAGCAAAGGTGGATCGTAGGGAATCGTCTTTTGGCAACCTACAAGTACAATCTGTGGCTTGTTTGGCATGGATCCATCTGGTTGCGGACGAGGCCACCTTGGGCATAAAGAAGTCAAACAAGACCGAGATACTTCTGGACTCGAATCGTCAACTTTGAACAACTCCCTTTGTCGGCACAGACACACGCGGTTGAGGACCCAAGGGCAGGCCTAGGCAGGGCAATTCCACTACGATTTTCAACGCCCACGAGGTCCAAGATTCCGTCCGTATGCGTCGCTGCCTGGGTCCAAACATGTCTTCTCTTGAAGGAAACACGTCTTCCCTTGGAAACGATGCCATTCCGAAACGTGTCGCCTTGGACCAGTCTTTGAAGCCTTGAGCATTCGACAAGTGTTTGGCCCCGAGCGAGGGCATCCCAAGTTGCCACCAGGAACGATGAACAAAGGACACGAGAGCTGCATGACCAGGCAGGGAAGTATCGCGAGGCACCGACTGGAACGGCCTCGAGACTCCTCGATATCGAGGTCGATACCGAGCAAGTACTTATCATGGCTGCTTCCGAGGCCTCTCAGTTCGAAGCAGACCATCCATCTCATCAAGACACAAACCAGCATCCAGGCCAACCACCATCAGCAAGTCCTCGTCATCATCGCCTCTTATCTGCCAAACACCACAGTTACCCACAGAGCCCAAACACCACAGTCACCGGACCCCGACCCGAAGATGGACCCCAGCAGGATGAGCCCGAGCGACATGGAGCGTCTCAGAGGCCTCAGCATCGGGGGCGCCGTTCCCGACGGCAGACACAATCCCCGCAACTCGGACGGCACTCCCCAGCCCGTCCGCCTCAACGGCAGCGGCTTCGACGGCGGTCCGTTTGCCCAGGTCGCGTCCAACCTCTCGGCCGAGTGGGCCAAGGACGGCGGCTACTTCATCACCGAGGACGGCCAAGAACTCTACCCGGTGGCCATGGACGGCATCGACGTCCCGACCTTTCAGTATGCTGGCGGCTCGGCTTATCCACCGCCCAACCCCCACGGAGCATCGTATGCCGGTGGCTCTCGGGCCTCGTACGCTTCGTCGTACGCGCCGTCGTATGCCCCATCCTCGGGGTACGCCGAGACCATCATCGACGACACCGTGTCCATCGCGGGATCCTCCTATCGCTTGACATCGTCCGCCCCGACCAGCGCTCCCGGTTCCTACGCCAGAACGCACGCTTCCGGCTCGTACGCTCCCACCAGCAGCATCTCGAGGCCGCCTTCGCGATCCCACTCCCGGTCGTCTTCTCGCCCACCCTCGCGTGCGCCGTCTCGGGCTGCGTCACCGGCCCCGTCCAACGCTTCATCCCGACGCTCGTCGGGCACCGAGCGCTGGCTGGACTCGGTCGAGCCTTCGAGCGTCCCCCTCCCGCCCGCGTCCGACGTGTCCGGCGCGAGCTGGCGAGCCGGACCCAGCACCGTCGTCGGGCCAGACGACTCCATCTCCGTCTTCCACCCTCCCAGGAGGCCGTCCATCGGTCCGCCGTCTCCGCGAGGCAGAGAGGCTCCGTCTACCGCCTCCCACCGCTCCGGCTCGCGGCCTCCCAGCTCTCACCACTCCAGCTCCCATCGCTCCTCCGCCACCGTCGTGCCTTTGTCGCGTCACTCTACCGCATCCTCGACGAGCGCCTACTCGACTGCCGGCAGTGCGTACTCGACTGCCGGCAGTTCCTACTCGAATTCCGGTGGTTCGGTCGACCCGCGGAACTCGCGCTTCCCTCCCCCGGCGTCTCACTTCGCAGGCTCGCCCGCTCCGGGATCCCACCACCCGGGCTCCCCGCGCAGTTCCTACGGAGCAGGGCCCCCTCCTCCTCCTCCTCCTCCTCCCCCGGCCGAAGTCGCCGCCGCCGCCGCCACCGCCGCCGAGTCCGTCGTCTCCAGCGCGACGGTCAACGAAGCCCCGGCCGGCACCTGCTTCTGGCCCGAAATCAAGCCGACCCTCACCGAGGAGACGATCAAGGACTACACCATGGTCTGCGCCGTCTGCAGCAGCTCCATGCGCGCCGAGGGCACCGGCACCCGCCGCCGCGCCAAGATCCTGCACTGCGGCCACGTGCTCTGCAGCGTCTGCATCGTGCGCATCGTCGAGAACCGCGACGGGCCGTGGGAGAACCCCAACGGCGGCGGCGGCGGCGGCCGCCAGTGCCCGCTCTGCAAGGTCCCGCTCGGCCTGCTCCCCGGCTGCGACGCCTACTGCACCCACCCGGGCCGCGTCGGCGTCTCCTTCCCCGCCACCGTGGCCGCCCTCGCCCAGACGCCGCTGACCATGCCCGAGGGCGGGTCTCTGCCGCTGTGCTGCAACCAGTGCCGCGTCCGCCGCGTCGAGGAGGCCGCCGCGCCGCTCGTCAGGGCCCTCCTCAACGAGGACAGGGCGTGGACCCACTGGGAGCCCAGCGCCCACCCCGAGGGCTGCGGGAGCGTGGCCCCCAGGGCGGACGAGTACGTCGTCGTCCCCGAGCTGACGAGGCTGCTGAAGGAGGTCCGGAGCGCCATCTACGACCCGGACGTTATGCAAAAGTACTGCTTCCTGTACCCCGACGGCGTCGAGCGCGGCCAGTACAAGAAGGCCCTGCAGCTGGAGGCGCGCATGGTTGACCGCTCCAGGAACAGCGACTAAAAGGCAGCAGCACTCTGGTTTGCGAGGAGCTCCACCGTGCAGCCTGGAGATCTAGAGCAGGAGGAGATATAGATTGTACGAGTGGCTGGTCATGTTGGCGATGGGGAGGGAAGCAGAGAAAAGCAGCACAGAAAACAACCTGAATCATTCACATAGGCAGAGCTACCTGACAAGTTTGACAATTACATTTGGGCAAAACCGCATAAACAACGTCACAGGAACTGGTGGTTGCGCCTTTCCAACTGCAGACGAGTTACTGATCAGAGCCATTGCTCTCATGCTGAATACAGCGATGAATGAGCCGACTCAGACCATCCACTCACACATGGTCCGTCAGTCAGCGTACCTTTGGTAGGTTACGGCATAGTAACACACAGAGCGCCTCCAGCCGCCGAACCTGACTGAACATGTCGGTTTGAAACCTTCATCGACGTGACATGTTGATCCCGGTGACAACATGTCGAGCGTGTGCCTCTTGGCAGTCACATACTCGGAGACAATACTGGAACGGACTCAATGACTCCCGTGTATATATGAAAAGACTGATATAGGGCACTCTTCTTGGTTTCCCGTAGCTGTAAACATCTCCAAAGCTGTGTCAGCCACAATCAAGAGGTGGTGGAATAGTGTAGTGGCTGCGTGAAGGCTTTCTCGGGGCTCGGCATGAATGTTTTCTTGATTCAGTTCGGTTAAATGGCAGCGGTGGCAACTGAAAAAGACTCAGTCACTGTCAGCTCCAAGGAAAGTCGTGCGATTTCTGACTCTTCAGTTACTCAACTGGTCGGTCTCCCACAGCGGTGGCGCGACAAGAGGACGAGTCATGAGAAAAGCAAAGGCCTCGGGAGGCTAATCGGAGGATTCCCAGAGAGTTTCAGGTCGCAAGTACAAGGCCATCGCATTCCATCCTTGTCCGCCGTCAGCCCTGAAGGCGGCATACCATATGAGGGATGCCATCTCTTTTAATGGGATATATTCATAGTCAGCCTTGCCTCGATATACGTCGTCTTCGTCCCACTTTCAACCTGTCTGACAGTGTGCTCTGGACAGAGAAGCAAATGTCAGTCAAGGTTTTTCGCCCAACCTTCACTCGAAGGAGCCTCCCCTCTCGAATGGAAGACGCCTCGCAGCATGACGATCGACGCCAATGACAACTTCTCCGAGAGCTGTATCCCAGGAAAACTCAGAGTCGCTGACTCCGTCGGCACGGATAGGTGTGTGACTAACTTTACACGGCGGCCGTCATCTCGGGTTGGCCCAATGAGCCAGCCCCCAGAGCACCCCTGACGGCGAGAAACATGCCTCTCTGCCCGAGAGAAGCATATCCTCGCCTCCAAGTTGCATTGCTGAGAGATCCGGACGTTTACTGCAACCCAAGGGATATCTCTTGGACGGCTTGGAAAGATCTTGGTACTCGATTGTCTCTCGGGAGATGGCTCTTGGCAAGTTGGCTGGCCCCTCGCGCTCACAATCTCAAAACGTTGCGGCTTCATCTTTCTTTACCACCGACAAACACGCCAATGGCCGCTACGGAACCATTTCAAAACCGATTCTCGGTAAGCATGGGACGGCGGCACCCAGGCCCGTCGCCAAGACCTGGTTGAAGTTTCGTCGTGTCCCCGACGATGGCAGTCTCAAGACTCGAGCCGTTTCACCTCCGCTCAGACTCTTCCCACCCCATGGTCCCAAAGACTCTTCGACCAACACTCCACATGGCCATCCATCCCCGCCCAAAGACAGAGATCCGAGCATGTTGAAGCTAAAGTCTGCTCGGAACCTATCATCTCTTCTCGTCCGACCTCGCCAGAGAGCTTCTATTTTTGACAGAGCCGCTTGGCCTTGGCGGCAAGTTTTGACACGCATGACGCCGTCGCACATGAGAACGAGGGGATCTGCCCTAGGGTTTGCCTGTGTTTTGTCACTCTTCACACGCCTTTCTCTCCTCGGTGCGACTCCACGAACCTGACTCCTTTCCCTTCCCCAGGCCCACCCGTTGAGCCTCCTCTCGGCACGTCGAGGAGATTTCATTCATTATGCGCCTCTCTCCCGCTGCCGTGCCGCTCGTTTAAGATGTCACTGCTTTCGTCTGTTTTTTTCTCTTTATTTTCTTTTTCCCATCTTCAATCCCACTTCAGCTGCGCTGTCGGTTTCTCTTCGTTGCTTCTCTTCAACCATACTATTTAATAATAGCCTCCAGGAGAGACAAAGACGACACCCGGCTGCGCCGACAGGACACTTACCTTGCTCACCTTCCACCACTCTCCATCATCTGGCTTCCATCCTTCCGTCGCCATGCAGATGACAAGCACGCTCATGGCCTTGGGCCTCCTCGCCGCCGGCATCCGAGCCGCACCAAAACCGCTCAACATCAACCTCGGCGCCTACTCTCCCGCCCTGGTAATCGGTGATGGCGCGCTCACGTTCGGAGGGGGTGCCGAGGGCGGCGCGGCCGAAGGAGGGGCCGGCAAGGGCAAGGGAGGCGGCAAGAACGGCGCCGCCGCCGCCGGTGGTGAAGGCGCTGCCGCCGCGGCGCTCCTCGCGGCCGCTCCGCCTCAACAGGGTCTCAAGGCACGCGAGGACGGCAATTCGAGCCCCAAGGTTCAGAAGCGCCAGAGCGGGTTCGACCGCGCCCTCACCTTTGCGCAGGCGGCGTTGACGCAGGGTCCCAGGGTCCAGATGGGAACCGGCGAGAAGGGCGCCGGCGTGGGCATGATTATCGAGAACGGGGTCTCTACCGGAGGAGCTGGCGGAGGAAAAGCAGGAGGTGGAGGTGGTGGAGGAGGAGCTGGAGCCGGAGGAGGAGCCGGCGGTGGCGCCGGCGGTGGCGCCGGTGGTGGCGGTGCCGGTGCCGGTGGTGCCGGTGGTGGCGGTGCCGGTGGTGGCGGTGCCGGTGGTGGCGGTGCCGGTGGTGGAGCTGGAGCCGGTGGTGGAGCTGGTGCCGGTGGTGGAGCTGGTGCCGGTGGTGCCGGTGGCGGCGGTGCTGGCGGCGGCGAAGGTGGTGCCGGCAAGGGCAAGGGTAACGGCAAGAAGAAATGAAGTGGGATTCGTGTGGTTTGATCCGTTCCTGTTGTTTTGTTTCGCGTTGGAAGACAAGACCTTGTCGCATAATATTCGAGCAAAGGAGCCCGATGGAAGCACATGTGAGTTGCCCACCCCAGGACCCCCGTTGAAACAAAACGAGCATGATCAAACTCCGGCGACTGACTCGGGTTGGGCTTCTCAGATGTTGCCCATGATACTCTGTCATTGAGAGGTTTTGAAGTTCGCTCGCCTGGCCCCAATGATTCGGACGCAACGCAATGCAACAAGGCAGAACCCAGACCTGGCATACTCTTCAGCCGGCGTGTTCTTTCTACCGGCCGGCTTGTATGCTTGTCTCGTCGTTCCGAGGCGACCTCGGTGTTTCGCGGCACGTGCCTACAGTCAGACAAAACATGGACACGGCGTGGTATACTTATCCCTGGAACACTCTTTGTGCTTCTGGCTGGGGCCAAGTCCAATACAGGCGGGAGTTCTTCCGGGGGTTTTTGGAAAACAATGACGGTTCGAGTTCGCGGGTGCAAGGGATCGATCGAGCACGATCACGTACGTGACGACACCTGGAAATAGCAGCGATGAGGCCGGCATCGCGTCACCCGTTGAGGTAGCAATTGACTTTATCGGCCTCTTCACCAGCTGCGCTGTCTCGAGTGACTCGGACATGGAGGCGCAGTGTTATCGTTGTTGTGATCAGACGATGGGAGTTGCAGCATGAAGGGGGCGTAGAGAAACAGTCCACTAGCGAGCTTGATATCCGCAACAGGTTGCTTTCTCGCATCGGAGGCCAAATGCGCACTCGCAAAGGGAGGACTGCCAGCTCATAAGAGGACCTCGCCGTCGATATACCTCCTGTCTCAGTCATACTCGCCACATGACATGAGCAAGCTCGGCCGAGAAAGAGGGCTCCCACGGGCCACACCTGCAAACCTATTTGTCAATACGTCAACACAAAAGACGGCCCAAGGAGACGGGCCGGTACCCGTGTCGACGTGTCTACGATGCAAGTCTTGCTGCGCGGGACTTGCTGATGAGTGCCCGCAACACCATCGCATTGGTTCGGTTGTCCAACAAGGGGGGGGGGGAGGGGGTTGCTGCAGCCCAGCCCGACGAGATGGTTCCATTGGTGGATCTGCCCGTCGTCAGTCAACTTCCTCACACTACTAGTAGTCTACTATCGCAGCTGCTGGACTGGCAAGTGCATCATGTGGGCACAGTTGCAGGCTGATGACACCATCTTGTCCGTCTCCCGTTGGTCTAGCCTCGATGGCTTGCAGTCGACTTGCAGCAAGCTCCGGATGTGTCAGGCGCAGTTTGTACGACTCTCCCCCCCTCTCTCTCCCCCTCGATAACGTCTGTTGACTGCGGTAACTAGTTTACGGAGTACTTGCTGAGCTGTCAAAACAAGGTTAGTCGCGTCTTGGTGTCCCCTGGTCTTCGCTACGCTGCGAGCTGGTGTTTACTGTGTATATATCGCGCTGCGTCGTATCAGCAAAGCACGGCACGGTACTTGCAGCCAGCCTGTTCGTGGGGACGATGGAGAGGCCGCGCCTTCATGTGCGTCTTATGCCTCAAGACCAAACGAGCTGATTGCGCCTTGGCAGGCAGAAGCGGGCAGATTGGAAATGCAAGATGAGCGACGCAAGTTGTGCTGGTGCTTGGTGCTGCTGCTGCGGACCTCAGCCTGCTTCTCCCTCTCTCCATCATAAGAAGTCATGGATGTGCACTTTTCCACCCTGCCTGGCTTTTGTTTGGCCTTGATGAATCTCCCATAGAGTCTCACGCACACGATCCTTCGTCTCTGTCGTTCCCACACGGCCAGACACGACACCAGCAGTCAAGGGAACGACCGACGATCACGATAGCCGGCCTCATGCAACTCCTCCAGCCATGTACATCGCCGCCCCGGTTCTGCCACGCCCGACCCAAACAGCTGCCCCGTTTCGTGTTGCCCGACAGGAAGAAGAAGACCGGGTTCACGTAATCACGCAGACGATACGCCGCCCAGCGACAACCTTTATCACATACGTTACACTGGGGCCCGGAGACCCTACTCCGATCCCCAAAGACCCCACCGCCCCGACGCCCATCTCTGCTCCGACCATGGCCCCACCACCTCCAGGCCGGGGAGACGGCTCGCTGTCGAGCGTCCAGATCGGCGGCATCTTGGGAGGCGTAGTCGCCTTTGCGGCCATCGTGCTGATCGCGTGGTACTGCGTCACGGCCAAACGGCCGCCCAGAAGACAACACGACTTTTACGATTCCGACTACGACTACATGTACGACGACTCGACCGCCAGCAGCAGCCTCGGCGCCTCGCCCAGGCCTCCGAGACCCCCCTCGGGACCGGTGCCGCCGAGGAGAGACCGACCCATGTATCCGCAGCCGTACCCGCCGAGTTCGTACGGACCACCGCTGCCACGCGTCAACCAGTACGGTCCTTGGAACGTCGCCACCAACGGACCCCGGCGCCACCAGCGGGCGCGATACCCGCCGTGGGACGAGACGCCCATCAAACGACCTCCGAAAATGAACGGGCCTCGGAGAGTGGAGAGACCGCGCTGGGGCTGGCCGGGGAGATATTGATGGCCTCTGTCGATGTGGCCATCTACATACGTTGCTGTCATGCGTGCAGCCCCAGCAACCACGGCCAGGCTGGTCATTTCTGTTGGTTTGGCTGCGTGGAGAGTCTGAACACCAGTTGGAATGCATTATTTCGGGGGTTCGATTCTGGAAGAACTTATAATCAGCTGGAGAAAGACTTGCGGATAGAACACAGGACTGAAGGAGGCGTTGGAGAAGCATTTCCCGGCACATGTTTGACCGATACCCCTACAAGCATTTTCCTTTGTCACTTACATCTTGCAAGCATTAGTTCAGAATAGTTGGGTACGTGGAGTAGACCAATGCTCGAGTGCTTCAATTACGAGTGGCACAATGACCAGTGGTATTTGCACATCAGATCGCCCGAGATATAATGACCCCAACGCATCTACTGAGGCTTTCAACTTGGATCATGCTTCATTTCAAGCTAGTTCAAGGTCTGAGTGCAGTGAAGAGTCTAGACGTAAACACTTACGACAGGCCAACGACTCTTCTTGCCAGTGATGAATGCCTTTCATCCCCTAGCCGTACGGCGCTAGGGTCTCGGATCGAGCATCTTGACGGGAATACCAGTGCCACTTGCCGGCAGCATACTTTCAGCAATTTCGAGAGGCCTGGAGCAAGCATGAGCGGATAGACTGCCTCATACACCGCTTCATCCATCCTGGATTTCGATGGGGCTATGCTGCTGCAGCCTTCGACCAGATGGTAAGGGGCCTCCCGTGTTTAATATCACTGCGGCTCTTACTGGCTACCAAACAGAGGGTGCTTGACGCAAACCTGAGCTTGACTGTGGACTCGGTCGAAACCAGCTACGGCCCTGTCATGATGTATCTAAGCCCCATCTTCTTTCTCGCTGCGGGATCTTGTCTGCTTTATATAACTATTGAAGGCGTATGGGGAATCTATTTGTCTCAGCTGTCCATCCGCGACTAGCAGAGATGTTATAATGGAACGGACTCTACTGAGATGAAATGAAGAGAGAGAAATTCAATTGGGGATTCTAATCACTATTCAATAAACATGATATCCATTCATCCCTGACTTTGCAATTTGGCAATGACGCTGCAATCGTCTGACCCCTGTTACTGACAAGCACATGTGCTCAGGGCCAATTGTCACGATCAACCCCCACGAGCTACGTATACTGGACGCTGGCATCCGCGGTTCATCTTGACCTGAGCACGACGACGCAGACACTGTCGCGCCTCCTTTTCTATCTCGACTTCGTCCCAGACAACAGCAAAAGCTCGATGACGCGATGCCAAGCGCCGCCCAGATTCTCCCGTGGGGCGAGCTGCAGCGGATCCCTGGCCTGATGAGCTCAAGATTTGTGCCAAGATCCTCGTCCCGTGGCTAATTAAGCTTGAACCGAGACCGCCGTGACTCTCGAGGGTTTGTAAATCTGATATAGAGTTATTGTTCGCCTTCCAGGGGTCTCGCGTCATGATTTCCGGTACAACCGGATTCGCGATTCCTGCAGGGGTAAGCGAGGTACACACCTATCCCATGATACCTTGGAGCATGCTCATCCCCAAGTCACACAATCCAGTTTCCGAGACTCGATACGTTGTCCTCGTGGAAACGTCAGTGTCTCCTGGGTCACATTCATTCCGTCCAGGCAGATGGCTGGGAGCAGATCGAGACGACAAGGAATGGGACCGATATCTTGTGTGTTTCGGCAAAGGTAGCCGAAAATGCCTTGGCATCAAGTAAGCATTACATGCGTTCATCAAAGTCACCCAACGGACGTGACTGCTAGTCCTGCGTATACTGGGCTGTATGTACCTTGCCATGGCAATGATTGCTCGGAGCTTCGACTGAGAAACGGTCGAAACCACTCTCGACGATACCACGTGTAGCATGACTAGTAGTAGTCAAGCTGGAGAGTGACAGACTTAATGTTAACAGACACGATGGTTACAGACACAGTGGCGATAATAGTGACGTCTCAGCAGCATTCCCACCACCTCTGCCTCCAGAAGACAGACGACCCAGGGTCATGGCACCACAACACCGGAGAAACCACCGGAAAATAGACCCACGAGCATGCTTCATCCATGCCTCGAAAGTAAGCTTCTCCGCATCCAGGAACCGCACCGCGCGGGGAACGAGATGCGGGGAGCTCAAGGATTCAGCTGCAGGTCATCTAACCAGCTTGTCCAACAGTCGAGACGGCGAGGTGATCTCCCCTTGAGGAACACTAGAGGCAGAAGATTGTCGTTGGCACCCCCCTGGCGCGCGATTTGTTTTGCCGACGGGACCGAGGGACCTTACATGACTCCACAAATCTTCCACGTATTGTCGTTTCGAGGACGTCGTGTGCTGCTATGCAGGGTTTCTGCTGTCTAATCTCGAAAGTCATCTGCAGGCCTCTTGTGGACGGACGAGTATATGAAGCACCGTTGACGGTCAGCATTGTCAACGGACAGTAGCAGACAGTTTCGTTCTATTGTGCTGGCTGATCTTTGGTGCAAGCGACACCACATACAGACCCACGTCCGAGATGCCTTCCCTCAGATCGAGCCTCCTGGCAACAGCCATTGCGCTGCTCTCCGTCTCGTCTGCAGCACCAGAGGCCGAAATCCCCAAGAGACCCAATGTCGTCCCGGCGCCGTTCAACGCTGGCCGAGCCATGCCCGAGTCGCCCCCGAGAGAGGAGGGCCGGTACTGCCACGTCAAGCCGGGATGCGGCCAGAAGCGCGACGACGCGCCGCAGATCCTGGACGCCTTCGAGGAGTGCAACGACGGCGGCACCATAGTCCTCGACAAGTCGTACGTCATCAGCTCGCCTCTGGACCTCACCTTTCTCAAGCACGTCGACGTCGTCATCACCGGCGAGATGGACTTCAACGACGACCCGTACTACTGGGCCGAGAACAGCTTCAAGTTCGCCTTCCAGAACCAGTCGGTGTTTTGGAAGCTCGGCGGAGAGGACGTCAACATCTACGGCGACCTGGGCAACGACAAGTCTGTCATTGACGGCCGCGGCCAGGCTTACTGGGTCGAGATCGAGACCAACAAGAGCGTAAGCGGCTTGTGAAGAGTGCAAAAAAAGGGCTTGTGGGGACGATGAGCTGACTGTTTCGTGGCAGTTGCTGAGGCCGATGCTCTTCTCCTTTGATGGCATCAAGGGGGCCACCATGTCACACCTCCGCATGCGCAACCCGCCAAACGTACGTCGGAAGTCTCGTTGGGTGTTCCGGACTGACTGGAGGCCTTTAGTGGTTCAACCTCATCGCCAACAGTACCGATGTCTTGATCAGCAACATGGATTTGAGAGCCGAGGTGGGCAATTCCTAGCCCGAACAGGGTCGGAGAACTATCTCGTTAACACTCCTCGACAGAGTCTCAATGGCGTCAAGATTGCCAACTCGGACGGCTGGGACACGTACCGCTCAGATCGCGTCGTCATTCAGGATTCATACATTATCAACACCGATGGTGAGTTGACACCCTCGACACGCTGGACACCCTTACTCACAACGCACATAGATTGCGTCTCCTTCAAGCCCAACAGCACCAACATCGTCGTTCAAAACCTAGACTGCACGGGATCTCACGGCATGAGCGTCGGGTCTCTTGGCCAGTACAAGGGCGAGACGGACATCGTGGAGAACCTGTACATCTACAACACCACCATGGCCAACGCGAGCGATGCCGCCCGCATCAAGGTCTGGCCGGGCGTCGAGACGGCCTTCCAGACCCTCCTCAACGGCGGCGGAGGTCTAGGTCGCGTGAGGAACGTCACCTACGATACCTTCCACAACATCAACAACGACCGGGCCATCACCATCACGCAATGCTACGGACAAAAGAACCAGACCCTTTGCGAGGAACACCCCGTGAGTCTTTTCGGAAGCAAGTCACACTGCCCTACGTTTCTGACGCGAATTGCAGGCCAACCTCACCATCACGGACATTACCCTAAAGAACATTTACGGCACAGTATCGACCAAGCTCGACCCCCAAGCCGGCACCTTGGTCTGCAGCGCGCCAGACGTGAGTGCTCCGCGACCTTGTCCTGATAGTCTCCAAAGATCATTTATACTAATTCCTTGTTCCCACGACAGCGCTGCAGCAACATCCGCGCCGAAAACGTCACCGTCAAGGTCCCGAGCGGAAAGCCGCCGGTGTACGAGTGCAAGAATGTCGACGACGCGCTCCTCCAGTTCAACTGCACAAACCCTGCGGGAGATCGCGACACGACCAACGGCTAGGAGCATGTAGAAAAGATGGACGACTTGGTCAAAAGATTAGCATACACTTCAATAGAAATGTCAGGGCTGGATACGGTAACCAAGTGATGGATCTATACGGGGGGTCTTTACGTAGGTATGAGGTTGTTGATACTGTTGAGGGGGTGGGTCACGTGACCCTAGGTCTCCAAGGCCTCCTCTTGTCTCCAGCCTCTAGCCAGCAACTTCTCCATAGACAACAATACCACGAATACCACGCATCGTCACCCACACACAGATACATTCGAATCTGATTCCTTAACCTAATATCCCAGCCATCGTGGCCTAAATACCCCTCACGGATGACTAAGCAGTGGCCCAGCTGGGGGGGCAAGAAACCCCAATTGCTCCAATGTCCCACGCTCGTTTTGCAGTCCGACAGTCATGGTTCCAGCTATCAAGAACTCTCTGGTGGCATACAGCCTGTTTCACTTGCAGCAGATACCAAAAAATGCTGGACGGGACGAATGTTTTTGAATTACGAAGAGTTCCTCTGGAACTCGTTGCGAACGAGCTACCGTACTTGCGTGCGATCTATGAGAGCAAAACAGGTTGAGTTCTTCCAAGGGTATATTCAAGGTAAAAGCCCCATCGGTAGTGGAGGTAAATTGGTCCATCAGCTGGATGCCGGGCCGGCTAATGAACATGGGCGTGTCGCGCACGAAGCGGTGCGAAGAGGCAAGGCCACGTCACCAGAGTGAAACCTTCGCGACAGAACCGTGATGATGAGCCAGGTGGGAGCGAGACTATAGAAACGACGTTAGATGAATGGGACTGCTACTATGATTGCAGCTCTTACCTGCCTATTGCCAGTGCTGTCTTTTCCCCTCCATGATGCTTCGTTTGCCAGCCCCCCATTCAAACGAAGTCATGGTGCTCAATCTATCCAACGCTTCAATTGCCCAGGCCTGACAGTTCCACGTCTTGCTGTCGTTGTCGACAGGCGTGTGCTGAATGACACCAATAGCAGTGGCAAACTCGAATGCTTTTAGAGTGCCGAGAGATATGGATTCCATGTGGCGTGAAGACCGCTGGGGCGACTTGTCATAGACGGGGGCCTCTACAAAGTATCCAACTCCGTCAATGTCATCGCCTACTTGTAAGATGGCCTGCTTCTCGCCATCTAGAAAGATGGCCCAGTGGTTGGGGTCTCGCTCGTCGAGTACTGAGTAGATGGCAATGCTCACGGTGACGGCCGCGTGAACAAGCAAAGGGAACAACAACAAGAGTTGCAAAAGCAAGATTCTGTACGGAATCATCTTGACTTTCAAAGTCACGAAATAGGCCCGAGTAAAGAGAGGTGGGCGAGAGCTTTTCGAGCCTCTCGACTGAGAACGTAGCCATGTGCAACTGGGACATATTTATCGTGAGAGAATCGACCTGGATATTCAGCGAAAATTCCATCTTTCCCTACAACTTTGATTGTAATCATGAGGACTACCTCGAGAAACTGTATTTAAGTAGGAATTAGGAGAAGTGCCTTTTTATTTTATTTTTTGGTCCAAGAAGCGGATGTATATCGCTTGACCAAAACGTCTGAACCTAGAAACATATCGTGTCTGTTCTGTTTGCCTTTCTGCTATTTCGCATAAATATCTGTTCATAAGTCGGTAGTTCACCTTTGACTATCCGCACTAGTCCTCGTAATCGAAGCAGCTGCTGCCACCTGAGCCCAGATGGATGTACTGTGCTCGACATAACCGCAAACAGCAGCTGAATCGGCAGCAGTGTAGATTCCAATTTCCGAAGCACAATCATTTTCATGCGAGTCACAATGTTGGCCGTGAACATGGTATATAGAAGCACCCTCGAGCAGCTCTGTCGGCGGCTCCGTCGGCGGCTCCGTCGTCGGTTGGCCTGGCTCGTGAACTCGAGGCAATAGTGCCATATTCGTTACGTGACATCATGCCACATCTTCAGATGTTGGGCTGAAAAACTGCTCATACTCATTTCTTCATGGAGAAGAGGTTCATGTTCTAGGCTATCTGAAGACAGTTTTCATCACCGACTTGGCCTAAAAAGACTGACGTATTAAGAGCGCGCAGCCTTTGTCCCCTTTTGCTTTTTGAAGGAAGCAGGCTCACATGGCATACTTGTATTGCTCCAGCTAGATCTCGTCTCAACCAGCCTTGTACACCCACGCTATCACGAGTCACCTCAGCCGCTGGACTCGTCCCCTCCGTTTGGCGCCTACAAGCAGACAACATCTCCACAGGTTCCAGACGCCATGAGTAACCTTACCCACGGTCCATCTCGGCTGTCGATAGCCGAAGTCGACAAGGGGTCCTTTGGACCAAGCTTTATTATACAACCAATATCTGAGCACACCCACACCGCCATTATCCTCCATGGGCGCGGCAGTTGTGGCGAGGAATTCGCTAATGAGCTTCTCGCATCAACGCTCTCCGACGACAGCACCCTCGTCGGCAACTTTCCCAACTGGAGATGGGTATTCCCTTCCTCGAAAGATCTGTGGAGCACTGCTTTCCAGGAACACCTGCCTGCTTGGTTCGAGGCACACTCTCTCACAGACCCGACGGCGCGGCAGGATTTGCAAGTCGACGGGCTCTGTGAATCGATAGACTACGTTTCGCACGTCGTGCAGGACGAGATCCGGCGGCTCGGCGGCGACCAAAAGAGACTGGTCCTCGGCGGGATCAGCCAGGGCGCCGCGGTCGGGATGTGGGCTCTGCTCTGCCATGGAGATCAGGCAACCGGACTTGGGGGGTTCTTTGCCACGAGTCCTTGGCTTCCGTTCGCGGCCGGCGTGGGGCAAGTCCTGGCCGGTCAGCAGACGGGGCAGAGCAACGGCACCGCAGCAGCAGCAGCAGCAGCAGCAAACACAAGACTCAACGACATGCTTCTCAGCAAGATGGCTAACGTGGCTGGAGGTCTCCACGGGAGCGTTTTGCAGACAACGCCGATCTTGATGGGCCACGGCGTTGACGACGCGTATGTGGACGTGGAGCTGGGTCGACAGGCAGCGCAGGTGCTGACGCAAGGAGGGGGAAGGGTTGAGTGGAAGGAGTACGAAGGGGCGGAGGAAGAAGGCCACTGGTTCAAGGTGCCAGATGGAATGGACGACATTCGTGATTTTCTTGTGCGGATAGCTCAAGTTCATCTAGGCTAGGCATAACGGCGGCAGCCCTAGCCCTAGCTGTTGGAAGCCAAGGCCAATGTCACGACAATCCAAACGCCTAGAGCGGCCATGTGCTTCGGCTTTAGCTTCATGGACTTGTCTAGGGCAAGTTATATCCCGTCTAGCCTACGTCCGGACATGGCAACCAACTCGGCATCTGGATCTAAGCTTATGCAGACTCGGACTCGCGCGTTCAGGTCCAAGTCTCTGCCAACCCGTCAGTCCCCCTACGTGTGAGTTCCATACAGTCGTCTCAGAGGCAACGAGACAGCTTATGGGTTAGGAAATACGTGTAAAAGATGGACGTATTAGCCAAATATTATCATACACTCCAAAATAGAAGCCCAAATCGCTCACATGTCCCAACGCTCGCTCGCTATGCAGTTCAAGTACACGTTCCAACCGACAATCGACCCCGACGACAACCTCGGAATCACCCACACGTGCAGCACGCAAACGCGCAGGCGGACCAGTCGCAGTCGCAGAAGCCGCAGTACAAACAATACCCGCAATCGCACGGCGTGACGGCCGGCGCGGCCCCGCTCCCGGAAACCACGGCCGCTCCGCCCCCCGCGTCCATCGGGCGTTCGTTCTCGTACGCGAGGTAACCCGCCCCCGCGCCGACCATGGCGCCGGTCGCGATGCCGGTCGTGAGCTGCTGGTGCGCGTGGAAGGCCTTCATCGTCTCGTCGGGCCGGATTTCCTTCAGCCTGCCGTGTTCCGTCTCGACGTTGCGCGCGAACATGTGGTAGTCCAGCGCCGTGCCCTCCTTTTCCTTGAGGATCTTGCCGGAAAAGGTCCCGAGGAGAGCCTGGCAGTCGCCGAAGTCGAGTTTGAGGGCGTCAAAGGGGTGGCTGGCGGCGTGGTACTCGTCGTCGACTTGCGGCTTGGTCAGGTCCGTCCAGCCGATGAGGCAGATGTAGTAGTCCTGATCGCGCATCTTTCCCCTCGTCTCGGAGTTTTCCTGCTTCATGATGGACATCTCGTCCTTGAGGGACCCTGGGGACGACTTTGCTTCAAACGTCATCGGGTTCAGGAGCGAGCCGTCGTCTTTGGATGCGGGTGGCGACCCGAACGCCGCAGAGTCGTCCGATCGCCGGACTTCATATCTGGTGTTGTGTAAAATGACAGCCCAGTGACGAAGGTTGCCGTTTCGGACGCTGCGCGAGAACCACACCTTTTCGCCTCTGGTGGTGTCTTTTTCCTGAGCTATGCGCTCTTCCGCCCCTGCTCTGACGTTTTTCTGGTGCGCTTCGTACTTTTCTCTTGCTTGTCTTGCGGGCCCTATAGCCATTGCGAGTGTAAGTGAAGAAAGAATATTGTGCTGATGGCTGGCCGAAGGAGAGGGGAGTTGGGTTTGTGTTGCTGTGCTCGAACCTGTGAAGCTTTGGGCCAAGAGACATACTTAAAGGTCGCACCATCACGTCTCTACAACACGAGTTGCAACCAGACTGCTTCGGAATGCCAGTGACGAAAGGCTGCATCGGGAATATGCCCAGTGTCTCTGCAATGCCACGCTGCCACCCAAACGGGCTTTCCAGACGGTAAATAGCATCATTCAGCGTCTGTATTGGATCCAAGCCTCGAGAAAATGTGGAAAGATCTGCCCCTGTCGTGTTGGAGTCAAGCCTTTTGGTCCCCATGTCTCGGGCGAAAGGCCCCTGCTAGGCGGCAAGCTGAGCCTTGCATCACGCGAATCCTTCCTGCGGCCTGCGGATCTGCTCCGGATACGATGAGTGGCAAACCCCTGGCCCTTTTTATCCATTCATCCTGATTGCCAAGAAGGGTGTCGCTGCAGCAGCGTGCTGACATGACACACCGCCTCGATACCGATACTCATGGAACAAGCACACGTACTGCGCAACGGGTGCGGGAAGAAGCAGGTTGGTCGGGCGAAGTGACACGTCGCAGATAAGCTGTTGATCTTTACATTGTAGTTGTATGTACGTAGAGTCTTTTGCAACCGGAGATTTAGGGTGTCTTGATGTCGACTCGTCAGCAACATAAGCCTTGGCGGCACGCATCATGGGAGACGACGTTATTTTGGGAGTACATCAGGGGGCTGAGAAAGACTAAGCAACTATAGAATGTCAAGCTTGGATGCGTGCTGCTGGGTTGGCAGGGCTGCTCAAGGGACAGAGAGTATATTCGCCAAAACCGTCAACGGTGTAATTGGCGAGCAATTGTCCTTCTGCGCCGTGAATGGACAACAGCAAGGCTGCAGTTTGTCTGATGAAACCCTCAAAGTCTCTAGTTCTGATCAACTGTCATACTTTTGTCTTGCACCTTTCACACGCTCACTATCATGCCATGTCAGATGCGCCCAGTCCAGGCGTACGCTCGCTCTTACGTCGCCAAGGTTTCTGCAATCCGGATATGCTTTGGCTGGCCGAGTTGTGATGATCGAAGTCTTCATCGTATCGGGACGGTTCCCTCGGCCAGGGCATCAAGCTGGCCACCATACCAGCAGCAAGCCTATGTGTCGGCAGCCGGGACCAGTGTAGGGTGGAAACTCTGATATACCGCAACCCGGGCAGAGAATCACACCATTGCCAAACGCAACTCATTCAGACGACTCATTGTCCCATCAAAGCACGCACAGTTCAGAGTCCACACAAAACCGATGTCAGTCATGACTATTTCATCGAAAACAAATGATGAAGGGGGTTAGGCCGTGGGCTTTGCGCTACGAGCAAGCTGATGTGCTACAGATGAGCGTACTCGGTAGGATAGGAAGCTGTAATCAAGTCGATCGAATTACGGCTAATGGGGACCGTCACCCAACATGATGAGATTCCGAAACGCCGAGCACGTTGATAGGTTTATGAACTTGTCTCTTTCGGGAAGCTGTAGCCGGTCTACACTCGGACGTCACGACAGGCTCGACGTCAGGATCTAAGCTTATGCAGGCTCGCGCAGTCAGATGTAGGTTTCTGCCAAACTGTCGGTCCCCTACGTAGTTTCCATAATGTCGTCTCAAAGGCAACAAGCCAGCTTCTATTTCTAAAAGAAGACACGACACAGAGCCAAGGGATCGGGACCGTCGTTGGCATCATTGGCCGGTTCGGAACACGTCCCCCGCAGCGTCTGATGTTGCGGACGAACAAGGTTGGGCAGGGTGTTTCTGGAGTCGACAGGCCGCCGTTGTGCTCCGTTGGTGTCGTGCTATGTGTCTTGGTCTACTCCATAGTAGGCGTCCCATCCATGCCGTCTTGGCCAAGACTGATGGATCTTAAAGCTCTCGGGTTCTCTAACCTCCCCGCCAGATTCTGCCTCGTCGGTCCACCCACCGCGCCGGACCTGAATACCGTTTTCGTTAATAATCCGCGCATTCTCGAGCTGATGGTATCATGCCTCGGACGGGCATCCAAAAGGTCAAGACTGGCTGTTTGACCTGCAAGTACGTCATTCATTCATTTACCCACTCAGGAACTTGCCAGAGCAGAGGACCGAGGTAGGCCAGACCCAGCTCACCAAAGTCCAGAATCCGCAGGATCAAGTGCGACGAGGGACGGCCACGCTGCTCTCGGTGCGTCTCCACCGGTCGAAGATGTGATGGCTACAGCTCGGCACCGAAGCGCGACTCGTCATGGGCCCAGCTCCTCCGAACGCAGGCTCCGGGCGAGGGGCTCATGTTCGCAACGCCATGGAAGGACATGACGGCCATAGAGAACCGGACCATGGGGTACTACCATCGCGTAGCGGCGCCGACCCTGGCTGGGTCTCTGGACGGACACTTTTGGGTCTCGGTCGTGATCCAGGTCGCGCAAAGGGAGCCCGTCGCTCGCCACGCCGTGCTGGCCATCAGCGCGCTCCACGAGGCCTTCACCAACCGCTTCAACGACGCGGCCTCGATGGGGACCCAGGACCTGAGAGACAACTTCGCCGTGTGGCACTACAACGAGGCCGTACGACTGCTCCGCACAACGACCGACAGAGCCCTGGTGCTCTTTGTATGCGTCCTCTTCATCTGCATCGAGCTGCTCCGGAAGAACTGCAGGGACGCCATCGCCCACTGCAGGCACGGCATCAACATCCTCAACGAGGTGCGCAGCGAGTCCGAGTTCCTCCGGAACCACGTCAAGCCCGTCTTGAGCAGCCTCAGCCTCGTGCCCTACCTCTACGGCGCCGACCCGGACTCGTTCCCCCTCCTGCTGAGCGACGGGCCCGAGGCGGCCGCGACGGGCGAGCCCCCCATGAAGACGCTGGCCGAGGCGTACGCGCGGCTGGTGCCGCTGCAGGTGCGCGTCGTGCGGTTCGCGCGGCTCGGCGTCGAGGCGCGGCTGCACCCGGGCCGCGCGGGTCCCGAGCCGGACGCCGAGCGCTGCCGCGACGCCATCCGGGACGACATGGACGGGTGGATGGACGGCTTCCGGCGGCTGACGACGTACCTGTACGTGCCCACGGGCTCCCACGAGAGGAACCTGGCGAGGCTGCTGGAGGTCCGGTGGATCGCGTCGAGGGTCATGGTCGAGACGTGCCTCTCCGAGTCCGAGGGCGACGCCGCCGCCGGCCTGCTCGACGGGCAGGCGGACAGGTTCCGGCGGGCGGTGGACCTGGCGGGCGCGGCGGCGGCGGAGCAGACGGAGGTGGCCAAGCGGCACCCCGGGTCGATCGAGAAGACGTGCGTGCTGGAGCTGGGCTTCTCGTCGGTGCTCGCGTACGTCGTGAGCAAGTGCCGCGTCCTGGAGCTGCGGGTCGAGGCGTGGCGGCTCATGACGGAGCTCGCGAGGCCGGCGGACAACATCTGGGCCGAGGACTTGACGCTCGCGCTGACGCAAAAGGTCATTGAGCTGGAGCACGGCGTCGAGCTGGATGGGGAGCTGGGGCAGCTCGAGGCGGCCAAGGACCAACACGGACGCGTGCCCGTGGAACACGACAGGGTGGCGAACTGGAGCGTGTACACGACGACCAGGGAGAACATGAAGCGCAGAAAGCTGCAAATCAACCTTCTCTTGCAGAAGCCGGAAAGCATCGACTTGGTCGTCCGAGATGGCTGGGTCTCGATGGGGTCGCAGCCGCCGTATCGGCCAGTCAGGGCAAGGGAGTATGTATCAACGGGAGGGAAAGGATTCAAGGGGCCATAGTACACGGGGAGCCTGGGGCACGTTTTGCAGGGGGCGGTGCCTATATACCTTGATCTTGGAATAGCTATTGGGTCTCGACAAGGTCTTGAGCATGTTGCATAAGAGATACTGGCACTTGTCGTGGAGTCGTGGAGTCGTGGAACTGCTGCCGGTGAATTCAACTGTGCGATGCCAAATGTAATTATTCCAACTGCCGAGAAGGCCTGGTTGAGCAAAGTCGGGTACGGTACCAGCCGTCGAAGCTCCTCGTGTACTCGCCATGGCCATCATCCCACGGTCCGGTGCCCAGAGTCGTCGAGTTTGTGGGATTCAAGGGAAACCTACGTAGATGGACGAGTGGCAGACGTTCGCGCAAGGAGTAACATAGCCTCAGATGACGTATTCAGCGTTATTGAGCCAGTATCTTGCGGACACGGAGCACTGTCTCTCTCGCTTGACTGATGGGATTTTGACACGGCCAGGTATAATTAGAATTAGAATATTTACCAGTTTACCAGCGTTATATAATTATCGGTAACACCATGCCGCGAGGCATGCGTTAACGCCTGAGGCGCGTACGCCTCCATACGCAATTCGGCATATATGTCCATACGCCCCATAGGCGTAGGGTATACGTGGCCGTATGCCCTTATGCCCTCCTGGCGACACCCGTCGCCAGCCATAGCCGAGTACTATAGCAGTAGTAAATAACTGCCATACTATAGATCTAGAGCCTTATATACCTACGCATAAGCATATAATATAACAATAATAATAATAAATACTAGACCTTTTTATACCTATATAACGAGATTATANAATAAGATTATATATAGTATATATTACCCTCTAGATAAACTAATACTAATTAGTAGTTAACTTATCTATTACTACTATACTATAGATTAGTAAAGTTTTCACGCGAGAAGAAATAATTATAAACCTTACCTAAGGTCTATATAAAGCAAGATTATAAGTATTAATTTAGATACTTTATAAATATTACTCTTATTTTTATCCCTAGTAAAATACTTTTAAGTTAATATACTAACTTTACTTTATAAAATACTAAAAAAATAAACTTAAAAAACACTTTTTAATATATACTAGAAAATATTTAATAAATATAATACTTTTTAGAGTACTACTAGATACCTATAATATATAAGATTTATAGTATCCTATACCTCCTATACTTAAGAGACTTATATAATATCTTGAAACCCCTATACTTTCTTAAAAATCATCCCCCTTTTAATACCCCTATACCCCCCTAGTTAATATATCTAAACTATACCCTAAACTAAATACTAGAATAAGCTTTAGTATAATAATAGTTTAAATAACCCTAAGTAATAAATATATAATCCTAGATTATTTTAAATCTTTTATTAATATAGATTTATTCAGAAAACCCTTTAAAATCAACTATAATAACCTCATACAAGTAAACACCAAAAACATCAATACCCTTATAGTATTTTATATCTCTTAATATAAATATCTAGAGATCTATAAATATAAACTCTTTAACTATTTTAGGATAGATTTCGATAAATAGCTTATAACAACATAGTAACTAGTTAACAAATATATTATATACTACTTCTAAGACTTCTTTATTAACTATAAGATCAAAATTAATAAATTAAAAGAAAAGATCTATTTAGTACTATACTAACTTACTTAAAATAAGTATTTTATCTTCTAAACCCTCAACAAGATCAACAAAATAAAAAAACAAACCTCAAACCTCAAAACTAATATTAAAAACTACTTTAAATAGGTTTATAACCTCTTCGAGGTAGAAGATATTAAGATACTTTCCTATATTATTAAACCTGAAAGTATAGCTATAATATTTATAGTTAATACCTAATTAACATTTAAAAGCCTTACGCGACATACCTAGTAACTTCAACTATTTATATAAGATACCTAGCCTCCTCTATTACCTATATATAGTATATAACCTCTACTACTACTAGTAAGACTACTAATCCCTAGGCAATATAGTATAGTGAACTCCTATTACTAGGAGAATAGTATAGAGACTTCCTACTAGTAGGAAATATACCAAGACAATAGTAATACATAGTATTCCTATCCTAAATATTAATCTTATACTTCCCCTACTCCTCTATTCGAAAACTTATTTACTAAATATACTATAGACTTGACAAAGTTATATAACAAAAGTATAAAATATAGTAGAGGTTTATATAATATTCTTAAGACTAAAATTAATATCTTTTATAATTACTATTTTAAACTTAATATCTTATAATATATATAGGCTAGAGTATTCTTTATTATACTAAAAGATTAAGTCCTCGATTTTTACTTTAATAACCTCATATATTATAGCTAAAACCTTAACTTTAATTAGATAACTATATATATTTAGGAATATTTCGAAAATAATAAGATCTACTAGATTTACCTATCTAACTAGCAAAACACTACTCTTAAGAATATAATAACTAAGAACCCTAATTAGAGTAAAAAAGAAATACTTAAGATACTTATTATAAAGCTTACTAACTTCTAAAAAACATTTAAGGCTAATTAGTATACTAATAAGGTTTTCTATAACTAACTCATAAGTATATACTATAGTATACTAGAATACTAGTTAGTACTCTTTAGCCCCGCGCTAACCTCCTAGAATCTCTATAACCAGTTATACTTAGCTATAAGTAATACTATAGTATTCTAAAAATCGTAATACTTTTAAAATACTAGAAACGATAGTAATATACCTAAGGAGTAGTTTTAAACTAACTATATATATAACGTACCTCGAAGTAATACTTAAAGTTATAGCTATACTCCTAACTACTCCTTACTACTTTAGAATAAATATTACTTTTTCCTAATCTCTATATATATCTATACTAATAAGATATATTATATATATAGTAAAACGGGTTACTAGTTAATAAGGTATACCCTCGAGGAGTAGTATACCTTATATAATAAGTATAAGTCGATTACTAATCCAATAGCACATACTTAGATAGTATACTAGACCTTTCTCGTTAAATATAAAAGTATTAATAGCTTTAATGATGACTTCTAAGTACTTTTAAGAGATAATAAGTATAAGGAGCTTATTATTTAGTATTAGATATAATATAACTTCGAAAATTATACCCCTATCACTCCTATAATATCTAATACCCCTAGATAGTTCTTTATATTATACTTTAATAATAATCCTACTACTATAGATAGAGGTAAAATTACTAGACTCTTCTAAGATTAAGTAGTATTATATACTTTTACTAAAATAGATATTACTCCCCCCGAAATTACTAAGAATATAGATATAGCTCCTACGTATACCTTTATGCTTAAGAGCTATTACTTAACTATTATTTTTCAAGAGATCTTATTTAACTTAAGTGCTACTAGTTACTTAACTACTAGGTACTCCTAGTTTACAGCTTTTAAATAAATAATTAATCCCTCTATAACTTTTATATTTCTATAAGGTAAACTAGTTATAATCTACTTTAGTAATACTACCCTAATTACAATACTTAGAACAGTTAACATTCCTATACTACTTAGTATTATTATATTTTACGTAGTACTATATAATACCTTATTCTTATTTTACCTCGTAGATATAGATCGCTTTAGTATAATATTTAATAATATATATAATAAATTATACTAGGGTAAGAAAATTATACCTGTTATTCGAAAATAAAGGTATCTGTAGATACTCCTCGATAAGGAGAAAATACTTACCTCTATTTACTTTATAGAATTAGAGATACGGAGACTTTACTATTAATTCAGATACCTAGCTATAGTATACCTCTATAATATCCTTACTAAAGCGGGATATCTTATTAAATACTATACCCTCAAGGCTCTCGAATAATACTACTACTAGTACTAGATATATAGTATTACCTTTTCCTATTTTCGTTTTACTATATAAGAAGATATCAAGTTTAACTTCGAGGTTATTATTAATATTATCTATATTAATAGCTACTTTATACTCTATATTATTAATACTACTATAGCATTTAATACTACTTACTTCTTNAATACTACTTAATTTTTACTTAATATATTAGTAAAAGTAATATAGGAGGCTCTTAAGGTATACTAGATCGATTCTTACTAGAACCCTCTAGATTTTATTACTACTAATATAAGAATAATATTTTAATCTGAAGAGTTTAGATTAGAAGTAAAAACTATAAGATTAATAATTCAAATAGTGCTTATTAAAGTATATAATAGTATTAGTAAAGTTAAATATTACTATACCTTCTTCTACTAAATATATAAGATTTATTATAATAAAGCTTTTATAGTAACTCAAGAAGTATCCCTTTAAGTAGTATATAAAGTAATTAATAATACTACTAGGCTAAATAGCTTTATGCTTATATTACTTGTTTTTAGTATATACCCGTACCTTATAGATAACTCCGCTCTTTCCCTAGATATCGTTACCTATACTTATACTATTTAGAAAGTAATAGAAATAGTCTACTATACTTATACTAAATATACTATTAATATAGCTTTAGTAATATATAATAGCCCCGATATCTTATATATAGTAGCTTTCTTATTTTAGTCTCTTATATCTATATAATAAAAGAAATATAGTTAGTAAAACCTTTTCTATTTTATTACTACTTATAACGAGATATATATTCTTAAACTCCTTCGAGGTCTTTAAGAGTTTTAAATTATAGCTATAAAACTATATTTTAAAGATAACTAAATACTCTTACTAATACTATTTATAGTAATATCGCTAAATACTAGTAATTACTTTATATATATCCTAGATCTTAATACTAAAGCCCCTACTAGAAGTCTAATATCGCCGAGAAATATATACTCTTATAGTAGTATCCCGATTTTATCTATTATTATCCCTAAAAAGCCCTAGAATACTTATTAGATACTACTAAATACTATTACTATATATAGTAGTAACTTTACTACTATTAGTAATAATCCTTTATTTCCCTGAATTATTAGTAACTTCTATAATATATTTTTCAACTCTCTAAGATAATCTATTACTCTTCTAGCTTAGAGATTTAATTATAAGTTTTATTTTATAGTATATTTTATAGCTAAAGAATAGTTAGATATAGTTCTCTCTCTTATTTTTTATAAAAAAAGTATTATTATAATACTAGACCTACTATTCAAAGAATCGATTAAAAAAGAAGTCAAGAGTATTATTACTAATAGTATTATTAAGATTATCAAATTTAACCCTATTTTCTATAAAAGTTATAAATACTTCAAGTTATATATTATTAATAAGATTAAGAATAAAGATATAAACGAGGTATATAAGAAATCGCGTCTCGTGATTTAAAACTTTAGTAATAATAGTAAGTTTAAAATATTAATATAATTACTGATAATCTAATAGAATAGTTAATAGTTAATTTTAGCTATAGCCCCAGCTCTCCTCCAGCATAAAGGTATGATGATATAGCTTTGAGATATTATTTAAGCTTATACCTAAGCTAAAATAGAGCTTATGAAGTATATTATAGCTAACTTACTGTTTTACCTTAAAAGGTAATACCCTCTAGATTCCGTAATAATTATTATTAAGCTATTATATAGTTTTACTAAGGCTAGTACCTACTAGTAGGCAACCTATTCTAAGTATTATAAAGAATAGCTGTAAATAAAGATATCTATATATAACCTATACTTCCTTATCTTATACTATACTAATAATAATTTTAGCTTTATAGGTATATAAACTAATGATACCTTTAGCCTCTCTAATATTACCTTCTTACGCTATAAGGATAAAGAGCTTTAAAAAGCCTTATTTAAGGTGAAGCCAAAAATAAACCTCACGGTAAGTACCTTTCTAGTATTTAATAGAAGGATCTTAAACCTTAATAGCAATACCCTTTACCTATACTAAAAGCACTAAAGGTAAAAGCTAGTACTCCTCGATACCTATACTATACCTAAAGTACTAAAGAAAGCATATATCGAATAATGCGTGTATAAGGTATACCTCGCCTCGATATATTAACCCGAGGCATTATTCGACCTCTCGCATGCTATGTAAGAATAATAACCTTTTTCCGATAATACTACTACTCTAAACAAGTATTTTAAGTAATAAATTAAGCATTTTAACTATAACTTTAACTTTATATTACTTAACTTCTTGAAAGTATACTTCTATACTTTTATTGATAGCTCTTTTACTAATAATACTAACTTCTTATTTTAACTAGGATTCATGATAATCCTAGGCTAAGAAATAGTAACTAGTAATAACTAGTTTAACCTCTATAGTAACCTTATCTACTACTTTTCTATTAAAAGTAAAAGAATTACTAGGAATATATTTACTTTAGAGATTTATACTATAGTAGTTAGTATAGACTTCACATATACTATTACTATAATACTTAAGAAGATCCTTAAATACTAAAACCTCCCTTATATCCTAATAATTATCTATACTAACTTATACTTACTCTATAAATACCTTATAAAGCTTAGTACTACTAAAGAGAAGTACCTAATAATCAATATTATAGTATTAAAATAGTTATATAAGTACTATAAGCTCTACGAAGTATAGTAGATTAATAGAGATAATAATATTACTAATGCTTTTATAAAAAGTACCCTAAACTATACCCTCGAGAGATTTATCAATTCAAACTATATAATTATTTAAATAGAGGGATAGGTAACTCGAGTAGAGTAAATAATAAAGGGTATTTAGATATTATTAGGTAAAGGGTAAAAGGATTACTTTTAACACTATTTTATGCTTATTATTTATGCTGTTTTTAATAGTATTTTTAGTATGCGATTATAGTGTTTTTAGTACTAGCTTTTATATATAAATAGAGGTATATGAGGTATATAGTAAAAAGAAAGAGTTGCTAGTATTGGTAATGCTATGCTGCAAGGTATGTGTTAACGCCTGAGGCGTGTATGCTTCTATATGTAATTCGGTATACGTGTCTATATACCCTATAGGCATAGGGCATACGTGGCCGTATGCCCTCATCCCCCTAGCGATACTTGTCGCTAGCCGTAGCCGAGTGCCATGCCACACTGTAGATCTAGAGCCTTACTCGAGTGCCATGGCACACCGTAGATCTAGAGCCTTACGTGCCTACGCGTAGGCACGTAACGTAACAATAACAACAACGAATACCAGACCCTTTTGCACCCGTACGACGAGATCACGTACAGCGTGCGTTCCCCTCCGGATAAACCAACAGGCCCCCAAATGGAGTCTGCTTCGAATTTCTGAGCCGCCCCGATACGCGGCCAGACCCCGGACTCGGTACAACCTAAAGTACGGAGTATTTTCGCCGTCCAGCTGTTCTTGTCGTGTAGGCAGCACCTCCATCGGCGCCCGCCCGGAATGAGCTCGAGGGTCACTCATCCAAACATCGCCCCTGCTGTGCTGCCCCTTTTCCGTCGTGTGTCCCACGAAGGTTGGAATTGCGTTGTTGTATTGCAGGTTGGGGTAGATGCAACGCCGGCGATCCAGATCGTTGCTTCGGGCGAAAAGCGACGATGCCGAAGCACTCTGTCACACCGGTAACCCGGCCGAGTTGTGGCAGAATGCTTGAGCGTCAATCTTGAATTATCATCATCCATCGCCCCCGCATACTTTGGGCAGGGCGGTATGACTATATCAACCATGGTGACGCAGCAAAGTCCCGGCTTCTCATTCTATTCATGTCTGGCAAACTGGTTTCAAGTCCCGACACCTTTCATAGTAGAGCAGCGAAACGGTATGACTGACAGATGTCGCACAGGCACTGGGCACCGAGTTTCTGGTAGAAACATGTTGGTTCCTGTCTTGGCTGTTGGATGATTGTGCTGGCCAGGGTCGTGCCGGCGACACCAGCCTCATCAAACAAGTGTTACAGCGCTCAGATTATGAGCATTAGCGGTCTTCTGTACTGTTGTGGTTCGTTGAGCGGCGTAGTCACTGCCGAGGACGAGCTGCTTGTCCCCCTAGGTTATTTCGAAGTGACCACCATCCCACGTTGAAGCTTCGTGTAGATGTTGTCTTCTTCTGATGGATACATGCCGTGGCATTGGGGTATGGTGGAAGAACACCGTTGAGACTCCTGTGGAAATATCTGTCGAGTTTGAGGCCGTTTATACACTAGATAGTGAGAGCCCATGTACCAGCGCATAATGTCAGGCTGGAGCATTTCATCATAACGTCAATCTCTGAGAGTAGTTTTTTTTTTCTTTTTCTTTCTCTTCTCTTTTTACCATGTGAAAGTAATTGTCTTGCTGGTAACTGGAGAAGTTATTTTTTTTGTTTAGTTGAAGATCCCCTTTCCCATATTCGAATCATGTCGTTCATGCTTGGTTCTCCTGATAAAGATGGTTGCTGGACGCAGGTAAGCAGCCGTCTATGTATAATGTTGCACAGGGTATCCACGTGTATTCGCCTTCTTTCAAGGCCCCCATGACTGTCTAGTTTGACTGACCAAACGTATTAGCATAGATGGACAGTAAGTATTTCGGTGAGTGGTGACCAGTCGACTCACCGAACAAGACTGAGGGTTTGCGGTTAGCCGGATGACTGACATTGCTTCGACGTGTTATGTCGCCGCCAGTGTGTTTCTGGATCATTATTACTTCTCACTCCATCAAAGAAGCTCAACATCCTCTTCCATGTCCTCCGCAGACGTCTCGTCCGCCTCGCTTCTGCGCATAATAGTACAGGCGCCTCCCCCATCTTTGCACGCGAACGCGCTGACACCGTTGTAAGCCACCGGATATCCTGCGTCCGGGCCCGAATCCGGACCCGGCCTGACGTATGCCAGTTCCTTCACCATGGCCTTGACATTGGCTGCCACCTTTCCCGGTACTTGTAAACGCTTGCGGTATCTCTTGCTGCCGAGCCACGTCGCAATCATGCCGGCGACCTGCGGCACCGCGGCGGACGTCCCCTCGACCACCTCGTATTTATTCTTGCTGCCTAGCCAGGCGCACACGTGCCGTCCAGGCGCGGAGACGGTGACATCGTCAATGGTGCCCTGCGAGTAAGTCGCACGGCTGCCTCCCGTGTCCTTGACGGCGCCCACCGTGATGATATCCATGAACGGCGCCAGCCCCCCCGGGACCCCGTCAATATGATTTTCCGTCCTCCCGTCATTACCAGAAGACGCGACAATGGGAACGTCTAGGTCGAGTATGTTCTGAAGGTTTTGCGCGATAATGCGGCCATTGTCTCCCGCTTCTGGCTTGAAGGTTAATTTTCCCAGTCGACTCGTAAGGTGGGTGTCGATCAATTTTGAGCTGATAGACATGGACAACACCGCTTTGCCCTGGAGGTTGTTGGCAACGATGTCCGCCTCGATGTACCTCAACGTGTTCCACATGCTGGCTTTGTTTAGGCGTCGGTCCTGTTCTGCCAGGCCGAGTTTTACCACGACAACGTCGGCGTTCTTGGCGGTGCCGAAGCTTGGCCCGTTGACGAGCGAGAGCATGCAAGTTCCGTGGCCGATCTCGTCTCTGCGCTCCTGCTTCTCGTCGTCCGGTTCGAACATCCAGCGTTTGGCGCCGGGGGACTGGGTGTACTCGTCGTGGTCGGGGCTCGCGCCCGTGTCCATTACGTATACGGTGATGCCCTTGCCCGCCGTGTCGAGCTGGGCGTAGCCGGGCACCAGTCTGGGGTCGACGTCTCGGAGACTCGGGGGTTGGGAGAGGAGTTTCGTGGGCGTGAGGGCTGCCGTGTCGACGGCGACGCCGCCGACGGCTAACCTCGACTTGGATTTCGTGGCAAGGGTTCGAGAGCCGGGCTTCAGAGGGCCCCAGCCGTCGCCGCCGGAAACGGGGGAGTCGTCGTAGACGTATGCGATGCGCTTGTCTTTCTGGATCTTGTAGCCGGCTGCTTGGGGCGCTTGGAACTTGTACCTGGTTCCCTTTCCCCTGTCGGCGGCGCGCTTCGTCTGGCCCAGTGTTTCTAGCGTTCCGGGCGTGGCCAGCTCTTCCAGCTGTTTCTTGATTTCCGCAGCGGTCTCGGGCATCAAGCTTCGTTTGGTTTGGACGAAGAAGACGCGGATGTTTTTTTTGTCGTCCGGCTGGGAAGAAGCCCGGCTCTCTCCGTCCCTCCTCGCGTTTGGTCGAGAGGCGAGCGAGTGCGAATCGGAGTTTTGGGTGGTGGGTTCGCCGTCAGAATCGACCCGGATATCCCACCATGGCTTCTCTGCTGCGGCATCAGGTGCGCGCGGGGCGACGGCGACATCTACTAGACCACGTGGAGTGGCCGGCGACGATCCGAGTTCCTCCACGTCCTGTCTGGGTGCTAGAAGATGGGGCGGCCTCGCATCCACGCATGCCATGACGGCGAGTAAGACGCCCGCGAGCTTCATGTTAGATGTGCGACGGCAGACGCCGACTTGAAGCTGGTCCGAAATCCCAAGAGTAGAGTACCCTGATGTGTGAGAGCCCAGAGAGCAAATACAATAGCAAGATTCGGAAACGAGTGACAGAGAGCGTTTACTATCCGTGGAAACGAGTGGATGATGAGAATTAGGACAGCAACATTAAAGCGGAAGAAAGCAGGTGAGTAGGTTAGTTGCGAACGACGTGTCATGGGTAAACGTGCTGTTAAAATAGACACAGCATGTTTGCCGAGCTGTTTTGATTTCGTATTTTGATCTCAAACCTTTGATACCGGGTTTCTTGGCTTCTTCGTTCTATGTATTTATTGGTCGTAAGATCCAGCATGAATTGTTAATAACTTGGTGGTGACCTGCTCATTTCTGCTGCCACGGCTCCTCCGATGGATTGGGGTTACTACGCGTTTGCTGTGAGACTTCCCTAACTCGATCAGCGAGAGTGTGTGAACAAAAAACTCAGTCGTAGGATCAACGCGTTAAGTTTCTGATAGATCAGGGTGCGCTTCGCTGACGCAAATGCCATTATTCTTGTCTCCTCCGACCTCAAACCGGACGTTGATCAGATGTTGGATTCCGGTGTCGATACATACCAAACTCAATGATCTGGCACTGATTCCAGAGCGAGGCAAAGGGACCACTGACTACTCAGAGTAATTGAAGTTGGGGTAAATTGATAGTTGTAATCAAAGTGAGTTTCTGGCGCGACGAAAACCATGTCTGGGTTGACGATCCCGCTGCAAAAGCTGAAAATTCAGCCACCCCAATTCCATGTGTGCGATAGCTAGACAAGTCTCTTTCTTGTTTGTGTAGTATCAAGGCGCGCCTATGCACTGCGAAGGGTTCAAGACCTGAGTTGCTGAATGAGCACGACAAGAGTGTTTTTCTTGAAGAGGACATAGTAGCTGTGATACTGTCGCAGCCTAGTATGTAATCGACTTCATTTCAGGTGTTGAGATTGAGCTCTTGGTGTACAGTGGTGGTTGCGTGCCTTACTTACTATGCAAGGTTGTTAACTTAGGTCTACATATCCGAGGTGAAGATGAAATGAATTAAAAAAGTCAAGTGCTCAGTTATCGTTGAAGTAAAGCATGCCCAACTCAAGTAGCTGGCCCCGTCCAACCGAGTTGTGGTCCTAGGTATTCGCGTGATCCGGCGGCCCGGCCGGCTGCAACGGTCACAAACATCTTTGCAGTTCCATGTTAAAATTGGAGTTCAGATGGGCACATGTCGTATCACGGGGTCCCACTATAGACAGGAGCCTGTACGGGAACTGCGGATTTGAGGTGGCCGTCTGATGGCTGGCAGATCTTGGCTTTCACTTGCTTTTCTGTCCCCCCTTCCCATGCATGGTAGGCCTAGTTTATGACTACACATACTTCACATTCTCATTGCGCCAAGTTATGCAAGAAGAAATGGGTCTGGATGGGTTATTTCAGCTTTACGGGGCATCCAGAGAAACAAGGTTGAGTGTCTATACCGAGGGTTGCCTGGCAAAGCTATGGGATGGAAAGTGGTATTCCACAGCCCGGCTTAGGCGAGCTGTCAGCCTTTTTTTTCCCGCTTTTTTTTCTGGGTTTGAATTTTTTTTGATGTTCTGGTAGAGACGAGTAGCCGCTGATGGCAGACGCTTTATAGACCAATTTGAGGTGATGGCCGTGGTTCATGGACACCGACTGATATCTCGGAGATCTCAAAGTTCATTCTGAGTCGCCACCTCTCATCTGGCCAAGAGGCCACGAAAACACCTCCCGCTACCAGACTGCATGTGCATTGTTGTGCCAATCTCGTTGGACAGTAACGAGGTGTTCGGGAGGTCTTCCTGCAGCCCAGATAGCCAAGACATGCCGTGACTCAACAACGGGCGAGCCCAACCTATATTCATGAGTCTATTGAGCAATGTCGATGTGACTGACATGCTGCGGCATGATGTTTGTGGGCTTTCTCGTCTTGTGCATGTTGGGAGGATGAAATGAGAACCCGTGGCTCAAAGAGGAGGGTCAAAAGCTCTTGGTCATCATCACTTGCTCTCGTCGACCCAGGTGCCATTGGGGTGAGGACATCCTGATGAGCGTTAGTGGCCGGGCCAACATTGAGTACGTTTCTACCGAGACGAGCATTCTCTGCGGGTATCTGAATACATTTACCAATTCAGGAACGGGCGGAAGACGTGCGTGCGTAGTGGTGCTGAGTGCTGAAATTTATGGCTGTACGAGATGGCAAAGTGATGACTGGGAACGACCCAAGCTACTTGTGAAGATTAACGGAACGGACATTCTCGAGACCCAAAGCGAGCATTATTTTGGCATCAGGAACAGCCTGCCTGTGCAGGATTGGCAGCATCATCTCAGAGGAGCCCAGGTGAAGCAAACCTGAGAAGTTGACCTGACAAGTGCATGGTATCCGTGAAGCTCTAGATTCAGCATCGGTCACAGAAAGCAGATGGAACAAAGGCACGAATATTCCTGGACCGCCAGCGGGATGATTGGGCAGGAAAACCGGCAAGCGATCTGTATGTAAAGGGGGTGCAGAAATATGCCCTCCATCAGCTTTAAATGGCAAAAGTGGCAAAGAACGGGAAAAGAGCTGTCGGTACCCTCATAGCTGACCCAATTACTTTGGTCAAGGAGAGGATGTATCGACGATGAGCGATAGGTTTGATGGCACATGCTCGATTTATCGTGAGGCGCGAGGCTCTCATCGAATACTTCAAACAAGAAATGGACATCGTGTGCCCTCTGTGAGGATATCTCCGTGTCTGGGTCTGGCCATCGGAATTGGATGCCGACGTGCCTGTCGGTGGCTTTCTCAAAAGCATCACCGTCCAGTCCGGCCGGGATTGCCGAACCTTGACAATAGTCACACTGAAATCCAACACACAGAACGTGATTGAACCGTTGGACCAATAGTCCGATAGCAAGGCTTCCGTCGTGTTAACAAGCAAGCTTCGCCGGTGACCTGAAAGAGAGCCCGGTAACGAGTTCCGTGTTGCTCACAGACTGGGTTTACGAGAGTTCTTTTTCTTCCCCAGAGTGGGAGATACATTGTTCACAATGTAGACAAAGACGATAATGCCTAATAGTGTGGCTTACTTGAGAAATCTATCACAGGGAAAAAAGGCGTGAGCGGTTTTGTGCATTCGATATAAGTCAATCTGTCACCACGTTCGTCGTAGTGTATACGAGTATATCGGGCGAGCACACAGCAAAGAGGGCCGACACAAATCTGCCCCTGAATCAGGCGTAATCGGTTTCGATTCGCGACACCATCTTATTGTCGAGTCAAGACAGCGTCACCCACGTCTGTGCTCAACAACGGCAGCAACATGAGAAGCAAACTAGTCCGTCAGCCAGCGTTTCATGCCTTGACTCGGATCTCAACTTGCGGACCGGGAGCCTGTGCGAGAGAGAGAGACTGATGACTGGGGAATGGCCTAGCCCCGGGCCGAGTTTGGTAGACCGTCGAAGCGGGATGACGCCAAGACTGATGATCCAAGAGACAGCTTCTTGGCTGTAGCATCAACCATTTCAAGCGAGGGGATGAGCCCGCTGCAGCGCAGCGCGAATTGAATGCGGCTCTAGTATGGCAACGGCAGACGGCGTTGAAGTCGGTTGGATGGCCCTCAGCCGGCATGCGTTGCAGATGTCTCGATTTGACTCACATTGGCTGAGCCTGGAGGGAATTGATTTCCGGTTGATCAAGAATTTTACCCTCTTATTCTCCGCCTACCAGGGACACCATGTAATAACATTGGCGTCGGGCAATATTCCTCGCCTGCGAGCTGAAAGCAACGAGGCAAAGATCGCGTGGCATTACTGGCTCCTGCTCAGGAATCATCAGGCGCGATACTCCCAATGTGAGCCTTTTCCAAAAGAGACCATCACCGCGTCTGGGCAGCATGCCGCGAGGAGAGTTCGGCACATCAGACAGTCGAGACAAGTCCCTCGTCGCAACGTTCGCCCTCTCGCACGTCCTCGCCGAGTAATGACACTTGACGCCGCCATTCGTCCATCACCAGCCCTGACAAGCATTTCACGGCACAGCTGGGGGGAACCCGATCGTCCAGACGCAAGGAAGCTCCTCGCCAGGCTTGCGGACTGTCGGTTGGGGCTCCAAGCACACGGGGAGTTGCTTGGCGGACTCGGCGCCAACGGCTGGAGTGTGCACCAAGACCTATGGCCGTGTTGTTTTACAGTCTTTCCGCAAAGACGTTTCGACTTCGGATCGTACGCGGCTACTTGTTTTGTCTGATATTATGGTATATGACGGAAACAAGCGCCAGCGCGGTGAATCACATCATACTTGGGCTTACTCGCAGTGGTGTTTAGCAAAGTCCTTGGAGTCGTGTGCCGAAGGCAGGACGAGAGAAGCTTACTGTTGAATAGCAAACGTAGAATTTGCCATCTTTTCAGCCTTTCGATCGGTATCGAGACGCTCAAAGAGGGAATGTATTACCGAGCATGATCCCTTCTCGTGATCTGGACTGCATGGTGGATGGGAAAGGGTTGCCGATGGAGACCGAACGAACCCATCTCCTCAGACCTACGCCACCACTCCATCCCCGTATCAGCGCCCGCCTGAGTTTGAGCGCCTCTCCTTGAGCAGGCTCGGGTAAGTGTTGAGACCCGACGCGCGTCTCGACTCTCCACTCGGCGCCGACAATGAGGTTAAGCTTTCTCGTCTGATTTCAGGGCCCTCATGATCGTCAGCCGGCGGAGCACGAGAGTACAAGGGTCTTCTTTTGAGATGTGTTCCTCTAAACGGTGGAGCATATTGATGTCCCGCTCGATACTCGAATGCCAGATTCGCTCCCCTAACCCGTTCGAGTAGGTTTCTAACAATCTGTATGTCCTCGGGCAGACGCGATCTAAGGTAGGTAAGCTAAATTGGTCAAGTCTTTGCGCGCTTTTTAGTTTTCTGCATCTTCCCGGATCTGGTTTAAAAAATCTCCCATTTCCACGTCCAAGCCGGTCCAGGCATCAATGATTAATGATACAGCTCGGGGTAAATACGGCGTGTTCGGAACCTTCAGATCAGCCTCTATCCTGTCTGTGCCGACATTGAGTCTGATTCTGATGACCGGTCACAAACTGCCAGGGGCTTGCAGTATGTGGTGATTTGCGCCGGGCAATACTATAAGCCGGTTTTCCGCCGACTCTCGCGCTCTTCGAGACCGACAGCATGACCAGGACCCAGACCAGACTGCCGGTGTTGCCATCGTCAAAGGCTTGCCCGGATATCACTAGTCATCCTTGAAGATCCGGATATCCTGCTCACCCGAGCAGGCTTGGGCTGGCTTCACGAGCGGCCCTTGCAAGAGAACAAGCTTTTGCAAGAAAACCCCAGAATGGTCTTGCAGCCGTGCCTCCCTCCCCTCCCATTCCCCCGACGTCGCAGCCCGTATTGCTGCCAGAGTTCGGCGACGCAGATACGACGAAGGGGAAAGTTCCATTAGTTCGGATCCTGGCAAGGATGGAGAGGGTTGTGAGATGGACCTGTCGTTGCAAATTGTCATCGAGGCGAGACGTGAACCACGAACTCTGGACGGCAGTTGAAGGCGGGCGAGGGCGGGCGAGGGCGGTGGAACTGGCAGATCAAGAGACAGGCGGGCTCATCGCATGCCGATCAATCACGGGCTGTTGCACATCTTGGGACGGAGGAGGACGGGCAATGTGAAGTTCGGCATCTCAGGCCGCAGCGGGTCTGGCTGGGAGAGTCAGACGTTTCGCCAAGGGCAAACGCCCGAATAGTCGCCAAGGCCATCATCCATCACCTATCGTGACTTGCACCCAATGACAGCTTGGCGCTACAAGCCAAGTCAAGTCAGTATCAGCGTCAGCATGCATGGAATTCCTATTCCGGAAGATGGAGTATAGGCGAGATTTACTAAAAACAAGCTTACTGCGTCCGAAGGTGTTGTGAGCACCACCCACGCGAGGGATTCCTCGTGCTATAAACACCGTACCTGCAGTAGCGCACACCAGAATCGACATTCTGCTGCAATGCCGTCGGACACAAACTCTCAGGCGGCCTTCTTTTCCGGTCCACCAGCGTTAAGCTTAGAAGCTGAGGGAGGCTAGGCCAGGGCTGGCGACTCCATCCACGTTTCCCACGCCGTGCATTACTCACATGGCTCGCGTGCGGATAAAAGCACAAGCCAGGGTGGAAGCTTACCTTGGGCTGTCCATGGATGAAGTCGGGTACGAAGTGGCGTTTCAAGTGACAAGTCGATCCTGAGCTTGTCCAACTGAGGCCTCGCTTCCCCTCGCCGGGCTCATCCGAAGACAGTCCACCCCTGTTGTCGAGATCTCCGATGCATGAACCGCGGCCGAATCGGCTGTTGTACGGATGAAAGAACGGGGGGATAGGGCGACACGAGGCCGGCTGATCGCTGTATGCGATGAAGCTTAATTCGCGCCGGAGAGCAGCAGCCTTGTCAAGGTCGACTCGGCTGATACACGCCCAGGGCTGCTCGGAGACGGCGATATTTGCTGGACAATGATGATTCTGATGTGTCGCAGAGGTACGGTGATGTTTGTAGAGCGAGAGCGAATCATGAGACTGAGAGTCGTCCCAGGCCAACTCTCATGATTCGGTGCTGGCGAAGCCACCGGACGTTATGTGATGGCCGACGGGAAAGATGGCCGGTTGATCAAGTATAAAGATGGCCATCTTCTTCCAGATATCGTCTGCCTTTGGATCATCAGCCTACAACATCTCAACAGCCTGGAGCCTTCACTACTATAATCACCACCACTTTCACTTGCCTCTGCCAAAGACTCTTCGATCGCTAGACGATTCCCATCTAAACAACTATTCTTTTATTTATAACTCCTTCTTCTCAACAACAACAAAACACCATCAAGATGCGTTTCTCCACCATCATCATCGCCGCCCTCTCCGCCACCGGCTTCGTCGCGGCCCTGCCCGTCGACCCTTCCACCGACGCCGTCGCCATCGAGGCCGAGGTTCCCGCTACCCAGGAAGCGGCCGCCATCGAGGCCAGAGCCAACGGCAAGCCCAACACCCCCGCCGACGTCAGGAAGCACGAAGACAACCACAAGAAGCAGGACGCCAACAACTGCGGACAGGGCTGCGTGGACTCGCTCAAGTCGTTCCACTCCCAGGCGTCCAAGGACAGCAAGAACTCCAAGGCCTCCAAGGCCTCCAAGAACAAGAAGAACCCCTAAGCGGGCAGAGTACATAATGGCGCTGTATGATTCTCTATCGGTCATCTACATGGGGGCGTCTATGGGGCAGTGGTGGAGGGATCTGGTACTTTCGGAGTGAAGTGTCGGGCTGGGATGTGCACCCTGGGGTTGCACATAGTCTCGAAGTCAGTCAATAGAATTTATTATTTTACTCATCCTGCTCCTGATCGAGAGATATCGACGTTCGAACTTGCGTGAACCTCTTGCCCACCGCGAGGATCGCAAGAGTTTGAACTGGGTTCCTGGTACAGCAGGCGGCGGCGTCTTCCTTTTCAACCACTGGACCTTGCAAGGGACGGAAACTCTCCATGCCATGTGTGATGGCGTACTTGTTCGAGAACTGTCACACGATAACCTCGCCGGTTTGGACTATGCCGGGAAAGAAGGCTTGCGGGGGTATGTTTACCCGGCAAACTTTCAAGATCAGATCGGTCAGCGTCAAAAGCATCAATACAGAGTTGAGACTTGCATTTTCACACCACGGAGACTTGTGTCCTCGGAACTCTGTTTGTTTCAACAGCCTGGCCTTGTGAGTTGAAATCCTCTTGCCATGAACGCCACGAGACATGTAACGCAACTGGAGAAGAGAAAGATTGTACTGCCAACTTCCAACCTCCAACTACCGAATTCCATTTTTACACGTCTCTTACAGTCATTCTACGCATGTGTCGTCTTTTACAAGTGATATTCTCTTGGATCCGTAACCTGAAGACCTCTCCGCGCCCAGACACCCTCAATGTTCATGTCATCCTTTCCACTGCACGAGCACCATTAGCGTCCTCCCCATCTGCCGAGGAAATATGACTTACTCGTCTCTCGGGATAACACGAGGCTCCGTCTCTCCAGCTGCTGTGTTCGGATTGCCGAAAACGAGGTTCTTGGTCTGCGAAAGAAGAAGAGAAGCATGTCAGCGCCACCTGCAACAACCAGAAAATCACCAACAACTGGTCTTACCAGGCCTAGAGAGAGATGGATCGCGGGCGGGTTGACCGCAACATGCTCAGCCGGGCTGCGTCCCTCGACCATGGCCAGGACATTCTGCGCCACGACCTTGGCCTGGCCGACACCCGGCCGGGCCGCCTTGTGCGCGCCCGAGTCTGCAATGTCGCCGGCCGCGAACATGTGAGAGCACGCCGGGTCCTGGAACTGAAGCGTAGGCCGCACTCTGATGAAGCCGTTCTTGGGGTTCAGCAACCCCGCGCCGTCGGTGCTGGGTTCGAGGCTGCCGAGGAACTGGTTGTTGGGTATCTGGCCCGTTGCGGGAATCACGAGGTCCGCGGCGAGTTGCTGGCCGTTTTGGAGCTTCACGACTGTCTGGGAACCGTTGGCTGCGAGGCCGGTTGGGGGGAGGACTATTGAACAGTAGGTCCTGTATTGATTAGTGTGATATTGCTTGACCGGCAGAGAGTCTTCCTAGGTAGGCGTACCGCCCCCTAATATATATAATAGCCTTCCTTGGGTATCCCTGATCACTATAGATCGCTATCTTTAATACTCCTATTTAATCTAGAGTAGTATTCTCTTCTACTAAGAGTCTTATTAAGTTTTCTACTATTTTTATTAAAAACTTTAGTATTTTAAAACTTTATAGGAGAAATCTAGTAATAAGAAAAGAGTATCTAATTATATATTTTATTACTATATAAGTATTATATTTTTTTTATTTTAGTATAAAGTAAGTATAGTTTTGAATTTATTTATTATTAGTACTATTATATTTTTTATTAGTAGTTTATAATTATTATTAAACTTATTATAATATATAATAGAAGTATTAATTAGAACTAGTATATTCTTGATTATTTAAATATTATACTATTATAGTTTTATAGTATTATTATAATTATTTATAGAAGTTTTACTATAAGCTTTAAAGTATTATTATAATCTAGTTCTATTTTATAATATCCTCTTTTATATTATTATTATAAATAATTAGGTATTTTCTTTTATTCTAGTCTATAATTATAAGAATACTAAAATAATACTAGTTATTTTTTATTTAATTATTTCTAGTTCTTATCTAGTTTTGTTATAGGTTACTAAATATTACAGGCTATACCTAGCTGGTTGACTCCGGCTCTGCCCGAGTCCCGATAACTATACCTAAGAAGTCAGGTACTAGTAAGCTACTAGTAGGCCCCTAGTACTACCCTTAAATAGACTTTTCACACCTTTCACAAGAACCTCTCTTTTACTCTTTAGTTCTAAATAAATAGTATTTATACTCCTTATAGCTAAATTATAACTTAGACCTAGCCTTTTATATATTTAGAACTTAGATTTATCCCCTATATAGATAATACTAAATTAAGTATAGCTTTTTATTAATTAAGAAGAGATACTAATTAGTAAAATACTATTCCTAAGTATAAGAGATATTAGGTTAAGTATAGTTCTTTATTAAATAGAAGGATTAGGGTAGAATACTACTCTTTACTAACTATAATCCTTAAGATACTATTAATAAAATATAGCTTTTAATAAAAACTTATAACTAAGTATTAAAGTTAATTATTATTATAAGATAAAAAGAACTAATACTTCTTAAGAGACCCCTATAACTAGTATTATTATAGAAAAATTACTATAATAATATTTAAATATAGCTATTACTTTACTCTATAAGAAGATTATAGTACTAACTATTAGGTTAGTAGAGAAGGAGTTGGAATTTCCCCCTAATACTACTATTACCCCCCTAGAATTTACCTATATAGCTTTTACCCCTTAAAAGAAACCCCTTCCTCTCCCTAATAAGTTCTCAAATAAAAGAAAAGAATATAATACCTAAGCTTACTAGATAAGGGGAAAATTAAAAATTAATCAGGATTTTTTTGAAATAGATAAGTAGAAGTAGTATTTAGTTTACTCTTATTTAAACTTTAAAGTCTAGTAAATAATAGAGACTTTCTTTATAGCTAGAAAATTAGGGAGGAATTAAGACCCCTAAGACTTTATAATATACTTAAACTATACTTACCTAGATTTTAATATTTAGTCTTAAGCTATTACCTAGTTATAATCCCTCTACTAGAAAGATACTAAGAAACTTATTATTTTTCTTTTATAATTCGAGAAAATCCTTATAAATACTAGAAATTATAATTAACCTAATATAGTTTAGATTTCTTTATTAGAAACTATACTAATCCCCTATTTAAAAAAGTTCTTTATTATAGTTAAGCTCTTTACTATTTATAACTAGTAGCTTTTAAAAGTATAAAATATTACTTAGAAAATAAAATATATAAAAATACTACTAACCTAGTAAGCTTTAGTTACCTATCCCCCTATATTAAAGGATTAAGATAGGGATATGATAATAATTAAAGTTATATATAAGTAGTATTACTATTATAGGTTTTCTAGTTTTACTAGTTTTACTAAAAAAGTTCCCCTATTATAGAGGGATATATATAAGTATTATAATTACTATAAAAGAAATTATATTATTAGGAACTATACTAATACTAGTATAGTAAAAAAGAAGAGGAAAAGACTAAAGGTTATTAAGGTAGAACTTTAGAAACTAAAAGACTTAGAGGATAATACTAGTTTTTCCCCTAATAAGGAAAAAGATATAGGAAAAGAGTAATTCTAATATAAAATTAAATATTAGAGTTTATAAAAGCGGAATCTCAGGAATAGAGGAGATAATAGAAATAGGAAAATAGTAAGTAGTTAATTACTATCTAGATAAGAGTTAATAGAAGCTATACTATTAATACTCTAATAAATACTAGTTATAATATTTATACTATTATTAATATATTTTTTATAAAAAAATTATATTTACTACTTATTAATATAATAAAGAAGAAGATAAAAGATTATATTAAGGATAAACTATTACTTAGTAATATTTTAAGGGTTACTAAGTTATCCCTAGAAATAAGAGGGTATATATAGGAGATTTATACTTATATTATAAAAAAGCTATTACTAAAGTTATACTTTAGGTAACTTTAGATAGAAGATAACTATATTATATATAATACTAGTACTTAGTAGATAAGGTATAGTAAGGGAGGGGTTATAGTATACCTAGAATACTAGGAAGAACTTACTAGGATTCGGGAGATTTAGTTAATATACTTTTTAAATATAAACTCTTTTTTGATTATATATTAGAAGATTACTAGGATACGAGGCTTAATACTAGGGGTTTATTAGGTAATATCTATTAATTTTAAAAATATTAAAAAAGTTCTAATACTAAAGGCTTTAGTTAATCCGAGGAAGTATATCNCTAGGGGCTTACTAGGTAATATTTATTAACCTCGAAAATATTAAGAGAACCCTAATATTGAAAACTTTAGTTAATCTAAGGAAATATATTTTAATAAGTATACTTAAAGAATTCCTAGACCTATTTAACTTAGAAAAAACCTATTAAGTATTTACTAGTAAAAGGTTATTAAATTATACTATTTTACTAATACTTAATAAAAATAGGAATAATTCTCCCCTACTTTAAAGTTTTTTCTATAATTTATTATAGTAAAAACTACTAGTACTTAAGAAGATACTAGAGGATTTCTTAGATAAGAAGTTTATTAAAACTAGTAAGTTAGCTACTAAAATACCAATCCTTTTTATTAAGAAGTTTAGTAGAAGTATTAAGTTCTATATAGATTATAGAGCTTGAAATATAATTATAAAGAAAAATAGATATTTATTATTTCTTATATTAGAAACTTTCTAGAGGGTTACTAGTACTTACTAGTTTATAAAACTTAATATTATTATAGCTTTCTATAAGATATAGATTAAAAATAAAAACTAAGAGAAAATAGCTTTCTATATTTAGTATAGTTTTTTTAAGTAGATTATTTACCCTTTTAAACTTACTAAAGCTTTAGTAATATTCTAGTAATATATTAATAAGATATTATATAAATTCTTAGATAATTTTATTATAATATATATTAATAATATAGTTTTCTATAAGATACGGATTAAAGATAAAAACTAGGAGAAGATAGTATTTTATATTTAGTATAGTTTTTTTAAGTAGATTATTTACCCTTTTAGGTTTACTAGGGTTTTAGTAATATTTTAGTAGTATATTAATAAGATATTATACGAGTTCCTAGATGATTTTATTATAGTATATATTAATAATATCTTGATTTATATTACTAGGTTGAAGAAGGATTATAAAGCTTAAGTATAGAGGGTTTTTTATTATTTTATTAATACTAGGTTATCTCTAAATCTAAAGAAATACAAGTTTTTAGTAGTAATAGTAAAATATATAAGGTTTATCCTAATAGTAGGGAAAGGTATCTTTTATAACTTTTTAAAGTTAGTTATAATTAAGGACTAGTTTTCCCCTAAGTCTATAAAAAGGGTTTAAAGTTTCTTGGGGTTTTATAATTATTATAAAGACTNACTTTATCCCTAAATATAATAAAATTACAGAACTATTAACCTAGCTAACCTAGAAAAACTTCCCCTTCTAGTAAAGAGTAGAGTAAGAAGCTATTTTTACTAAGCTTAAATACTTCTTTATAGAAGAACTAATACTCTATATATTTAACCCTAAAGTTATTACTACTATAGAGACTAACTACTCTAGGTTTATACTAGGGGGAATTCTAACTTAAAAAGATAATATAAGTATAACTTACCTAATAGCTTTCTATTCCTAATAACTATCCTCTATAGAATATAACTACCTAATTCACAATAAAAAGTTACTAGTAATATTNTAAAATATAACTACTTAATTTATAATAAAGAATTACTAGTAATATTAGTATACTTAAGGGTTTAGAAAACTAAGCTCTTAACTATTAAGTAGTTTAAGGTATTTTTAGACTATAAAAGTCTTAAGTATTTTATAAAAAAATAATAGTTTACTAAGAAGTAGAGCTAGTAAATAGAAGAGCTATCCTAATTCAATTTCTATATTAAATATTACCTAGGGTTTTAAGTAATAATCCTAGATACCCTATTAAAGTATAAGTAAGATATACTTATAGGATAAGATAATGAGAAACTATAAAAATAAGTTATTTAAATTATCCTTAATAGTATATAATTTAGTAACTTTTAAATAAAGAAGATTAAGTTAGAAGAATTACTAGTTTTTAATAAGAGACCTGATTTTAAAGAGTTTTAAATCTATATAATAGAGAAAGATATAATATTTTAAAAAGCTAAAATAACTATCTAGTAGGGGAAGTATAGTTTCCCCCTTAATTTATATTTAAAAGTTTAGATTTCTGAATATTAACTAGATAGTTTTAAATACTTAATGTTTTAAGGGAAAATATAAATACTTAGAAATAATAATAAAGAGAGTTTTTTTAATAAATTAAAAATAAAGTTAATTTAAGAATTATATAACTCTACTATTACTAGTTACCTGGGAAAAAATAGTATATTTAATATTATAAATAAGAAGTTTTTTTAGCTAGGTTAGTTATAGATTATAAAGAGATTTATATAAAACTATAATATCTATAGTAGTATATATATCTAGAGGTAAGCGAAGAGAAACTTCTTAAAACTTTTCCTAGTACTTAACTAGTTATACTCTAATTTATTAATAGATTTTATTACTAGTCTCCTTTTAACTAGAAAGAGGAGTAGCTAGTACTTTTAAGTTATTATTAATAGGTTAAGTAAGTTAGTAATACTTAAGAAGATAGATACTATAGAGGCTAAAATATATATTTAGTAGTTCTTTAACTACTATTATAGGTTTTATAGAATATTATAGTTTATTATTAGTAATTATAATTTAAACTAGGTAAGTAGGTTTTAGAAGGAGTTTTACTATTTAATAGGGGTAATATAACTACTTAGTATTAGTTACTACTCTTAAACTAATAGGGGAATAAAATACTAGAATTAGGAGATTTAAGCTATACTATAAGCTTATATATACTAGTCCTAGGATAACTAGGGGGACCTATTACTTATTATATAGTTTATTTTATAGAATAGGTATAATTTGAATATTAGGGTTATACTATTCTTTATAGAATATAGTTATTATATTAATCCTATACTTACTATTAAGGATATAGGAGGGGTAGTATTTAAAGGAGAAACTACTACTTAGCTACTAGTTAATAGGATAAAGGATATTATAGGATTTATCTAAACTGAGATTATAGTAGCTTAGTAGTAAAGTAAAGTTTTAGTAAATAAGTACTATTCCCCCGTGGATAGGTACTAAATAAATAATAAAGTATAGTTAAATATCTCGAACTATAAATTACTATAATTAAATAAAAAACTAGACTAGTTATATTATAAGTATAAGGTTATAAGGGTTATTATACTATATATTATTAAGTTAAATATATTAGGGATAGTTTATTCTAAATTTTATATTAATTTATTCTAGAGAGTAGCTAGTAATTCTTTACTTAGCTAAGAAGTTATAGATTTATAACTACTATTTATAATTAATAATAATAGTAAAATAGAGTAAGAAGTTAAGGATATACTAGTAATAAAGTAGTACTAGGTAAGTAGAGGGTAATAATAGTAAGTTTTTATTAAATAGAGGAGATTTATAGATATTATATAAGAAGTAGTAGATATAATATAGGAGATAGAAGTATTAGATTAGTATAAAGTATATTTCAGGCTAATTAATAATTATAATAGAAACTTTAATAAAGTAGCTTTAGTATACTACTAGTAAGGAGGGGAGTAATATTATAAGCTATATTTAGCTAGTTAATTCTAGTTTTACTTAAGTCTTAATAACTATACCTAAGAAGTTAGGTATTAGTAAGTTACTAGTAGGTTTCTAATACTATTCTTAAGTAGACTTTTTATACTTTTCGTGAAAACTTCTCTTTTATTCTTTAGTTCTAAATAAATAGTATTTATACTCTTTATAGCTGAATTATAGCTTAGGCTTAGCTTTTCGTACTAAAGAAATAGGTTTAGGTTTGTTTTCTTCCCTTAAGAGTTTTAAAAAAATTACTAATAAAGTTTTAGTATTCTTTATTATTAATAGAGGAGTCCTAAGATCTTTTAGCTTATTTTAACTAGAAAGAAATAACTCTAAAGTAAATATAGGGACCTAATAGGGACTATAAGCTTTATAATATTATATTAATATAATTAGCTAGTATAAGGGGATCCCTGGGAAGTTTAAAAAGTTATAATTTAGTAGTTATATTATCTATTTTTTGTAATTATAGTATTTTAGTATAACTTAAATCTTATAATAAGATATTAAGGTTATAGTGCTGACTTTTTGTGTTAGATTAGTAGTAGGTAAACTTCTATTGAATATATTTTAGTAAAGTTATAGTAGTTAGAAGTTTTGGGGTTAAGGCTATTTAGCCTCGTAGTTATATTACTATAGTTAGTTAATTTAAGTTATAAGTAGGTCTAGAGGTTTTACTTTAGGTAAGTTATAGGTACTTCTTAATACTAAGACTTTTCTAGAATTATTTAAAGGTTTTTTGTAGTAGTAGTTTTGTTAAGATATTAGTAATTTAGTTAGTAGTAGGAATATATTCTAGGTTTACTATTTTATCTTATATAAGTTTTCTGATAAAGTAGTATTAGATACTAATATGTTTAGTATAGGTGTAAAATTATAAGTTTTTTGCTAGTGTGATTATACTTTAGTTATTACTATAGATAATTGTTATAGTGATGTTTTTAGAGTTATTTAGTTTATTTAGAAGGTTATATAGCTATACTGCTTCTTTCCTAGCTTAAGTCTATTTTATATATTTAGTTTTATAAGAGGAAAGTATTATAATTACCTGATACTTAGAAGACTAGTTAATTATACTACTATTTATATTAAACAAGTACCTAGCTATTAACTATTATATACTAAATTACTAGTCTAGTTACTATTAATATAGTTTATAAGTAGGTAAAAATCTCTTCTATAGATAAGTTTTATATTATAGGTACTTTTTAAGTAATATATAATTCACTTAATAGTAGTCTTATACTATTTTATAAGTTTTATAATATAGCGACTAAGGGCTGAGACTATATAGGTAATATCTAGTTAAGTTCCTAGTATAGTATATATTAGGGAGCTAATAGCCCTAGTATATTAAGTCTTCAGGTTAGTAGGGGGAGTATACTAGTTATCTATATCCTCTAGCTTATTACTTAACTCTATTAGTATTTAGGTAAGATTTGTGTTTTTTATATTAAAATCCCTAATAATCTTCTTAATATAGGTTTTCTAGTTAAAGTAGATAGTATAGTTATAGTAATCTCTTTTTATTACTATACTTAAGTAAAAAATATAAGGTTTTAGGTTTATTATTTGGAATTCTTTATTTAAGGTATCTTTTAAGTTTTAGATTACTACTTTATTAGGGCTAGTAATTAAGAAGTTATCTATATATACTGTAATATAGATACTATTATAGATGAATACCCCGGAGTTAGTAATAAGTAATATAAAGCCTAGTCTTTTTAGGAATATTAAAAAAATCTTATACTAGATTCTTAATATTTATTTAAATCTATATAAAGCTTTATTTAGCTTATAGATAGTTTTACTATTACCCTCTTCTAGTCTAGTTAGCTGTTAGATATAGAGGTTATCTATATTGATTTTCTTATAGAGAAATATAGTTTTGATATCTATTTATTTAAGCTCTAGGTCTAGAGTAGCTATAATTACAAAATAACCTTATAGTTTATAGGTTTTACTATAAAGGTAAAGGGTTTATTATAATTAATCCTTTCTTACTATTCAAAACTTCTAATTACTTAATAAACTTTATATTAGAAGATTTCTCTTTTAATACTTTATTTAATCTTAAATATTTATTTTCTATAGAATATATAATAATTTAGTAGGGCTTTCATAAGTATCTAGGTATAATTATTAACTAGAGATTTTTTCTTATCTTTTATAGTAGTATACTACTATCTCTAGTAGCTATCTTCTTAAGTATCTTATAGTATTTTTAGATTAGTTAGAAGAATACTTAGTATTATAAAAGCGAAGTAAGTAGTAAGTAGCTAGAAGTTTAGTTTGAAATATTAAAATTTAGGTTTTATTATGTCTTTAATAATATTTAGTATTATATTAAGTAACTAATATTAAAAGGTAAAAATTTACTATAAGTAGAAGACTATTCTACTTTAGAATTTATAATATTTAGTAAATACCTAGAGTTCAGTGCACTATTCTTTAACTATAGGGTTTACTAATATTAGTATAAGGTTAGTATTTATAATAATTAAATCCCTTATTAATTCTAGTATATTACTAGGATTATAGGAGTTAGTTTATTCTATTATTATACTAGTAGTATTCTGGGATTAAGAAGTTTCTATATTAGCTTATTTTATTTATTAACTTCTAGTGAGTATTAGGAAATAGGAGTATTATATAACGTATTAAATTATATATTAAGTATTTACGAAGAAAGTTTCTCCTACTAAATTAGTATATAAACAAGTTCTTATTACTTGCTAATACGGGGCTATAGTAACTTACTTAGCTAGGGGTAGTAATAGTATAGTCTTAAGGAGTAGTAAAAAGTACTTTAGTAGTATCCTATTATAAATAATACTTTTATTAAAAATAATATTATTTACCTTAAAGATATAGTTTATAGTAGTATCTAGTAGTCTATAGATAAATATACTAATATAGCTAAGGAAATAGTAGACCTTTATCTAATTAGTAAGTTTATATAAGTTTTTTATAGTTTTTAGAATATAGTAGATATAGCTAATAGTTTATAGGTAAGCAAAGTTAAGCTTCTATATAAACTAGGCTTTATAAGGTATAGTACTAATAGTACTAGATAGGTTAATATTATAGAGGTAATAGATTATAATAAGTATTATAGACTAATACTTAGGTAGTAGTTTACTATCTTTAAATATAATATTTAGTTATTTAATTATTATCCAATTAAGTTACTCTATTAAGCTATTAGATTAATATTAATTAGCTAGTATAAACTATAGTATAGTTCTTTAGTAATAATAGAAATCTAATATATTAAAAGATATATTCTCTCTAGTATAATTAAGATAAATATACTAATAATAGTATTCAAAGTATTCTTCCTATACTAAGAAGTTTTTGAAAATACTAAAAAAGTCTAATTTATAGTAAAGGGGATAGACCTAGGCGAATCTAGTAACTATATAGAGAAATACTACTTAGTAATATTTACTAGAAATCCTAGGGGTTTTAAATAGCCTTAAGATATTAGTATAAATTAAGCTAAGTAGAGTAATAGCATTTACTATAGTATTACTAGTATAAGGCTAAGCTATAAGCTAGTTCTAGATATAAATTTTATAGAAATAGGTAGAGGACTATAGCTTGATTCCGGTAGATATCTTCTATAGTTATTAAAAGGAATTATTCCTTAGGTATATAAGTCGCTAATACTAGATCTCTATAGAAAATAAGTCTAATAAATAAGCTATAAGGGTAACTAAAGTAGACTAGTTTGCCTTATTAATAATATAGAGTTTCCCTTATAGGGAAGTTATTAGTACTACTAACTTATTATAATAAGTAGTTATACTAGTACTATTAAAAATGAAATTAATACCCTACTTTACTAGTTAAGATATAGAGACTAGGTTAGCGGATATCTCTAAGTAATATAATATACTAGAAAGACTAATAGAATTAGATATAGTATTAGAGAGTAATAATATATATATTTTGACGTGTTATAGTATTACTAAGCCTCTTACCTTATAAGTAGGTTTGCCCTAGAAAGGTTTAGTTATCTTAAATATATCTAGGGTATATACTAAGTACTAGGAATAGCCAGAGTTAAGGATATAGATTTTTTTTAATAGGTTAAATATATTTACCTTAGAAGCTACTAATAATACTATATTTATACTAGTTATAATAAACTAGAAACCTAAGTATTTCTAGGTAGTTAAAGCTATAAAGAAAGTAGTTTAGGGTAGTTTATAATATAGTAGTATATAACTAAGTATTTAGATAGTTATAGTACTATCTTTAGTAGTTTTATTACTATTTCTCGTATTCCTATTACTTTTCTATTTAGTATATTTCTCTTTATAACTATTTTACTTAGTATTATAAGTTTTCTAGAGTTTAGGATAGAAGTACTAGTACTAGTTAACTAAGTAATATAGTATCTTATAATATATATAGTATACTTAGTATTTAGCTAATTTATAGATAGTATAGATATCTCCCCTAGATATAACTAGGAAGGTGATTTCTATAATATTAAAGTACTAGTATAATACTCTTTCTTCTTACTTAGTAGTAATTATAACTTACTTATAAGTAACTATAGCTTTAATACTTCTATTTTTAGTTTTAGTAAAGAGTAAATTATAGTTCTAGTTAAATAAGGTAAAGAATATATTATAGTTAAGCTTAAAACTACTAAGGAACTTATAGATAAATAAAAATTTATAGATCTTAATTGAATTATTAATAGCTTAAAGTTTATTTCTAGTTTTTTATAGTTTACTTAAGAAAGTAGCTATAGTACTGTAAGATATAAAGGTAAGTTTTTTATATTTCTAAACTATAGCTTAGAAGATAGTAATACTAGTAGGGGTAAAGTATTTCCTTAGTATTTCTATTATAGTTAGGGTAGTCTAGTAAATTAACTTAACTATTTTAATTCTTAGTTTATGTTAGTTATTTACTATAGTATTAACTATAAATATAGCTTCTACTCTAATAACTTTCTTCTTAAAGAAGTAATATAGCTAGTTTCTTAGGTATAAGTTAATAATACCTAAAACTTTCTTATATTTCTTAAATTAAGCTTTAAAGTATACTTTATACTCTAGATTTATTTTACTAGTTTACTTTATAAAAGTATCTTTATAGTAGCTGAATAAGCTAGTATATCCCGCTATTATAAAGTAGTCTATTATAGCCTAATTCTAGTAAACCTAGTTATAAGAAGATTTAAGTTTTGAGATTTTCCTAAAAGTACTAAAACTACTTATTAAAGTTTCTTTAGTTTCTATATTATAAAACGGTAAAGTAAAGTTAGAGTATTTACTTAATACTTTCTTAGTACTTCTACTATATTTTCTAGTATTAGTATCCTTATAAGTTATAGGTATTCTATCTAATAGTATTCACTTCTTCTTCTATTTCTATATATCTAAATAAGGCCTATTTATCCTTCTCTATAATAGGCTTAGAAATAATAGTAATTATTAGAATTTATAAGAAACTATAGTAGTTGAGGTACTAAACTAGTACTAGTAGGTATAGTATAGGCTTGTTTTTATCTTGTATTTATAAGTATTAGACTTTTTTATAGTATAATAGTTTCCCCTTAGAGATATTTAGGTTAATATAAAGTAGATTAGAGTTAATAAAAAGTATAGTAATGCTTAAAAGGGTTAGTTTATTCTAGTTTTAGGTATTAATAAGAAAATATATATTATATAGTAATTTAGTATATAGGGGTAGCTAGATAGTAAGATTAAATAGTTCTAGTAAGCTAATAGTTAAAAGGTTATTAGTATTAGTATATCTAGATGTTATAGTAGTAAAGATTAGTAAAGTAAGTAAGTTATAATTAGTATTATTTCGCTTTTTATTAAAAATCAAGGGATTTTAAATTATAGTAGTATATTCTATAGTAAAATTTAGGAAAAGGAGCTTATTAAAGAGATATTAAGTTAAAAGTATAGTAACTAGTTTAGGCTAGAAATTATAGTATTTTTTAGCTAATATTTTAGTAATTGAGGATTTAGTTAATATTAGTATTTTAGTTTTAGAGCTACTAGGATTATTAAAGTTACTAAATAAGGTTTTTTTTTATTCTAAAACTTGCTTTAATAGTTAAGAGTATTTTATAATTTATTATAAGGTTTTTTATTTAGTATTTTAATTAATAAATAGGAAGTTAGTATAATATTTAGGGAGAAAAAAGAAAGCTAGGAAAAGTTTTTTGCTTTATAAGTAGTATTATTTTAGTCTTACTAGGGAGTTTACTAGTTTAGTAATCTTATCCCTATTATTTTTATTTAAAAGTTTAGGAGTAAGTATAGTAAAGTATTTTTATTAGAGTAAACTTAGTTTATATAGTTTAGCCCTTTAGGTTTATAACTTATTAAATAGTAGGTCCTGTATTAATTGGTGTGATATTGCTTGACTAGTAGAGAGTCTTCCTGGGTAGGTATACCGCCCCCTAATATACATGATAGCTCTCCTTGGGTATCCCTGATCACTGTGGATCGCCATCTTCAACAAGGACAGCTCTTGTTCCGGTGATTAACCTAGTCACGTATCAGTGTCGAACTAGTTCACTTGCGGTGAGGGGACGAGACTTACTTGACGCCTAACTCGCTGAATCGCTGCTTGATGATCTCGTCCAGTTTCGTGTCGTAGAGAGGCATGAGATGCTCGCGGGAGTGGACGAGGGTGACCTCCTTGCTCGGGTAGAGTTCCTTCAGATCTGTGGCCATTTGCACGCCGACCGCGCCGCCGCCGATGATGACGATGGAAGACGCCGCGAGGACGGATTGCTGGTAGGACTGCAGGCTCTGTGCGGAAGACGCCTTGTCGTCGTGCTGCATGGTTCCGGGACTCGGCAGGCGGGTTCCGGTTGCGACGACGAGATACTCGAACGGCACTTCCCCGGAGCCCTGCCACTCCCTGTCTAGGATCACAGAGTTGCGTCGAAGAGACCTTGCGCGGGCCTGGATGACCTGGTGGCGGGACGGATCGGATGCCTTGGCAAAGGCAGAGGTGTAGGGGATGAAGGCCTTGTGCTCATGGCTTGGTAGCACGGCGAAGCGGGGCTGATTCCATGTTAGAAAAGGGTAGATCCTCAGCAGATGGGTTTGAAGTTGCCAGGCAGTCTGCAGAACTTACGAATGCGAACAGATGGTGGAAGTGGCTATGCGGTTCAACGAGCAAGACCTGTGGGTTGGAAGTGCGAGTCAGCGTTGGAGTGATACCATCGTATAGGAGTATCGTCTTACCCTATGGGACTTTGGCAAAATGGCGGCCAGCTCTTCTACGGCTGCCTGAACGTCACATCAAGATTAGCCGTTGGTCTTTTGAGTCTTGACAAGAAGGGTTGTTGGATGCCATCGGAGAGACGTACCAGCCCCACGTACGAGCCGCCAAGAACGACAACGTTCTTCAGAGGTTGAAGCATCTTGTGTGTTTGATGGGTCAATGAAACGTACTGGAACTGTAGTTTACACAAGTTGGTGAGAGTACTTATACGTGATGTGACCAGGTTTCTTGGCAGCAGTAGATGGACTTTATCAGATTGATAACTGAACAAGTGGCTGCGGAAACCGAGGACGCAACTTGCCCTTGAGCTCGGAATCCGAGCATCGCTGATCCGAGGCCTTTGAATTACGTGGCGCTGGCAGTATTCGCGGCAGTTGGCGGCGGGTCCCTGACTCAAAGTCCGATTAAGCCCGGACCGGCCGAGATGTGCCGCGCGGGACGGAGCCGAATGTGACGCCGTCGCCGAAGACTCATGGTTGTTTGGGAATTCGACAATGTGAAGGCGGACACATGTCTCATTGAGGACAAATTGGTGTATCCAATGTGACAAGTCCTGTTTTTGAAAATGGCAAAACGAACATTGACATTCATGGAGAAGTCCAAAGAAACAACTTGAAGCGAAGTTATCTCCGCCATTGGAGGTTTGACTACCCAAGCCGTCTTTTAACTAGATCCTGATTGGCGAATACTCAGGTGTCAGGAATGGTTCGGTAACCAAGTGATGGATCTATACGGGTAGGTATGAGGTTGTTGATACATTTGAATCTGACCCCTTACACCCAAGGGCCCCAGCCTTCTCATGTCTAAAAACCCCTCTTACGGATGACTAGGCAGTGGCCAAGCTGGGGGCCACTGGCGCGCCCTGATATCAGGCTTCAAGGGAGAAGAGGCCATCTGCGGAGTGTAGATTTGCATGATACTGGTCCAGAAACAAGACACCGTAGTCAATACTCGGAAGTACCCAAGTCATCCATTGCACGCGCTGCTCTTGTCCTCCGAATAAGTGTATTGCGATAGAGAGAAGCTAGTTTACTTGCAAGTATCGACACGCGGAACCGACAGTTTGACACTTGAACTTCCGGTCACTACCACACTCGCCGCCCACCAAGACCAGGGCCAGCAGTCTCACAACAGTTCCACAATCGTTCTTCACGTAGGCTGAGCTGCCTGCCACTTCCAGCTGGTGATTGCTTCGGTCGTCTAGCAGTTGGCAGTGTAGCAAGCGCCGTTGTAACCGCAGCACGTCTGCTTGCCGTTGCGGCAGTTGCAGGTCCAGATCTGACGGGCGACGAGCTCGTCGACGACGGCGGCGGCGCGGGCCTCGAGGGCCTCGGCGCTATCGGGAGCGGGAGCGGCCATGGCGACAGCGGCGAAGAGGCCGACGAGGACGGTGGTGAACTTCATGTTGGCTGAGGTTGTGTTGGAGCAAAAGCCTGTAACGTCGCGTGGTGTCAGCGCACAGTACTTCTAGCCACGAAGCTTTCGTATTAGGCGTATAGAAATTGGTATCTCACTTGGAGCTGAAGGGAAATCGAGGTGTAGAGTAGGTAGTTGAGAGCTGAGTGTGCTGTGCCGGATAGATGTTGAAGTTCTGGGGATTGTCTCGGGTCTTTATACTTTGCTAGGAGGTCACGAATTGGAAACCTCACAACTAGAGACTTGTGCCTTCACCTAAACGAGACGTCCAAGTGGATCGTAGAAGGAGGGTTGCAGTCGAGGTTGGCTCTTACAAGCTTCCAGCGCCAGGAAACGTACGCCACCATGTGCGCCAATACGAGAACAATAGAAAGAACGTATGAGGGACGGGTACTAGAAGAGGGGTTGTCACTTGACCGCGGCGACATTTCTTTGCAGATGCTGATGTGCAACTATTGGCCAGGGGCGAATTCCAGGTCTAGTCAAAGAGTACAGACACTCCTCGGTCTCATGTGAGGACCTCGACATCCATGTGCGTGCGATGAGTGACGAGTCTATACCCCCTCGACCTGATTTTGGCCACTTATACGTTTTGAACCCATGAATCAACGCATTTTTCAGAGTTTCATTATATTTCTTCTCACAATTATGCTTCCAACCTTGGTATCATTGAAATGGACCGAATGAAGGCCGACAAGTGGTAAGACTTAGGCTTCTGGGCACGGATTAGTACAACTACTCCAGTCTAACGTCCAGTCCAGTCGAACATCAAGTCATAGTTTAGCTGGATTGCAACATCTACGTGCTCCAACAGTGGCTTTGAGCAACTCTCATATTCGTATAGGCGACTTTCGTCGGATGGGGGAAGAGCTTCCGTAGGATTGCCTCGCATGATGCTTGGTCGAGCTTAGTTGAATCCAGTCGTGAAGGATTTAGCCGCCGACATGCAAGACTCATTTGTGTCAATCTTTGCCTCACTTAAAGAGCTCACGTTTTGCGGTGGAGCCTGAAGAATATCTCGTACCTCAGTACTCCGTACAGGGCAAATCATTACCTTCTCATGCTCGATTCTTGCAACACCCCAGCCTGTTGTAGTGTTTGGGTTTCTACGACGAGTATCGCCCAAGACCAGTTCAAGGTAGATTCGTAGACGTTGTTTGAAATGGACGCAGATGATTGTGCATGATGATTGACTATTCGAAACTCCGGCCTTTCCAGCGCCATGTTGCAGCTTGTGAAGGATGCGACGGCCGAGTTGTGAGATGTCGCTGGGGGCAGCAAACCATCATATCCCCTTCGGATGGTCCAGATTTCCCCAAGACGCAGCGGGCCGCTTGCCCGACTCTGGGGCTGGCCGTCGAGCCAATCTAAGCCGCAGCCGCAAGTCGATCGATCCTTCGTTCCTCGCCTACATGATGCATGGCTCCTTTGAGACTGGCGTCGTTGGAGGCGTCTGATCATAGGCGTCGAGCCGTGATGGAGGCTACGCTCGCCAATCGCGGATGGACTATTTTCTAGTAGAACGTAAGCCTTTCTTGATGAATATCAGCTAGGTCTGGCAAGCCGAGGAAGCGAGTTGATCCATATGTCCAGCCACCTTCAACAAGAGAACCAGTGAACTGTGGGGAAAACCGATCTTGTTGCCAAACTTCCATAGCATTAGCCTATTACTACCGTCGACAAGTTGGAGAGCTAACTTACAACTGACCAAATCGTCATCAACACATTACATCATGTACACGTTTCGGTCCCGAACCGACTCTTTCATGACCGAGACCACGACGCTTCCGATCCTTCAGGATGAACGACCTGCGTATCCGCCCCCAGCATACCCCAGAGATTCTCCAACCTCACGCCACCAAACATGTCGGTCGTGCTGATCTCGGTGAACATGTCCGTGAGAACTGCAGCACGGAACACGGCATGATGAAGCGCGGGTTCTGCGCCACCTTGGTATTCTGCTCCTCGGCGTACTGCGCCGCGATACTAGTTTCAGGCCGGACCACGCGAGCCGCGAGCCGGGCTGCTTGAGGATGTGCAGAGAGGGATCCGAGAGAAAGGACACGAAACTTTGCGACGAGGATAGAGGCGTGGCGCGAAGTGTTGCCGCGGAGGAGGAGAGTTACGGGCGACGGCCCCTCTTCGTGGTATCCTGAAAGCAAGGCCATTTTTATTTTCTTTTAGCACAGGCTGCCCGATCAAGATGTGGACAATGCAACTACGCTCTTGGGCATCACAGTATATGTCACGATGGCGACGGTGGAACTCAAAGCATACGTAACGTGTATTGGTTGCGTGGTCGTCTAGACTCTAACTAGTCTTTCCTACATCAGTCTTCTTGTCCATGGCGGGTCGTAATATCTTGACGAAGCCAATCCACAGCACTAGAGAAACGATTGGGAATACACCCAACAGATACAGAGCGAAGCTGTATCCCTTCTCCTGGGCCATCCAGCCTCCCAGTGAATGGGAGATGGCACCGCCCGTTCCCCGGGTTATTCCGCCAACGACGCTGATGGTCAGATTAACCCGACCAGTCCCAGCCATCATGGCGGCCAGCATACCCGGAATCGCCACGCTCTGAATACCTGCGCCGATGCCATCGAGTATCTGGACGGGCCAGACACCCCAGCTCTTCAATATGCTTCCCGCAATTGCCGATCGAACAGGTAGGGAGACGTAGGATATCAAGATGCTCAGCCAGTAGCCTTGGCGGCCAGCAAACCACGATGTCAGGACTGACACGATGACCATGGCGCCTTGGGAAATGATGACGGTCAAACCTGTGGTGCTGGCAGGATCGCCCTCCCCGTTGGCCACAAGAGCTTGACCGTAGAGGAAGAGGATCGCGGCATTCCCGAGATGGAAGAGGAATATGGTAGCGGCAACGACGATGAGCGAACGGTTGTCGACAAAGAGGCGGAGTGCGTTGCCCAAGTAGCCCCTCGTCTTGGCTATCATGCTCTTCTTCGCGCGGGAAGCGCCGCCTCTTTCAGCTTCGTCTTCCGTCCCCGAAGTCCCCGACGTCGCTGTGACTTTGCCCAGCTGATTATTTCCATCGTCGGTCTTCTTGCCACTCCCACGTGCGGCAGCGTGATCGATGGCTCGTTCAGGGAGCAGGAAGACGCACGCCACCAAGGCTGCGCAGAAGGCCATGACAAGATAGAAGATGGCCGTCAAGCCGAAGCGAGAACCCAGCGCGCCTGCGAGACCCGCGCTGACCATATTCCCGGCGTGATTGGCAGCCTGGTTGCGTCCGTTGAGCGAGCGGAAAGTATGCTTCTTCTTTTTCCTGTCGGCCTCGGATTCGTTGTCGTCGGGGTCTTCGGCACAGATACCGAGCGTGAGCGCCGTGAGCAGAGGTATCAGAGTCGAACCGGCAACGGCGGATATGATTTGCGTGGTGAAGACGAGACCCGGATGTGTCGTGATGAGGTTGAGACCCTGGGAGACGCCAACCAGAATGGCTGACACGGCGACGAGGAGACGTTTGTGGCTGACGTACGTATCCGAGCATCAGTCACGTCGAGACGGGCACAGGGTACATGGGATGCCAAGCAGGGCAAGCAACGCGGGTTTCGACTCACTTGGTCGCGTCTATGAGCGCACCGATGGGTCCCGTCGCAAGGATCGTCGCCACGCCGCCGACCGTCTGCACCGTGCCGCGCAAGCCCGGAGCCCATCCGTGTTCCTGGAGATAGACGCCGAGAAAGGGGCCGAGGCCGTCGTTGACGTCGCCCATGAAGAAGGCCATGACGAAGAGCGCCCAGCGCGCCCGGCGTTTCAGCTTGGCATCGTCGACGCGAGTCGAGCTGGCCGCCGTTTCCTGCGACTCGGCGCCGTCAATGGGCACGTTCCAGACGGTGGGCGGGGCCGAGGCCGAGAATATCGGGACGTCCTTCTTATCGTCGACGACGGCGACGTCTGGAATCGCTTCCGCCGGACGCAACGACTCCAGGCTGATGGCGTTGCGGTGGTGGTAGTCCTTGGAGTCCATTGCAGTTCGGCATGGGGGAAAAGGGGACACGAAGCTTCTTTCTCGTGAGCGCCGAGGGCCACAAACGGGATTACCGTTTGCTTTAACAGACTATTCGTCCCAGCTCTGCAAAGCGACGGCGTAAACAAGACAGAGAATCCTTACGTCAAGAAGACAGAGGTCCAGACGGGGAGAATCTGAAACCAAGACCAAATATAGCCACATCTTCGTTTGCTCAGAACCTTCTTGTCAACTTTACTGACAGCGTCTGTGTGTTCAAGCACTGGCTGGCGAACCGGGCGAGCGAGGGCTGATGAGCGCTTGATCGTGAAACAAGCCCTCACACCAAACCTTCCATCTGATGATATAGAGCGTTCCAATCTTGGCTTGGAGGTGTTCCTTTTACAAGCTAACAGCCTCTCCGCATGTGTTCGCCCTGGTATCAACACCTTAATTGCCGATGTATCCGTTCATGGTCGAGCAGGTGTGGCATATGAAGGAAATTCGCTTCATCCGCGAGCGAGACTACGTCACCAGAATGGTGATGCAGACACCGAAAACCGCATGCAGCATGGTTGAATATGATCCGGTAGTTCTGGAGCAACGCTTCCAAGCGGGCATATATCAAAATGCCGTCCTTGCCGTTTACCCGCGATGCATGTGATGCTCAACATCCAAGGTCTCCGACAATGAGTGATGGCAGCTCCGAGGTTAGAAGGTAGAAGACACTTTGGAAGAAGGCCATCACCAAGGTAAAAAAAAAGCTGCCGTGTTTCATAAAGGTGTGGTAGCCCAAGATTGTGTTTCCCAGAAATAGTGCGACGACCCAGCATGAGGATTAAGCTTGCTTTCGCCTGTCAAGGCTAAGTAAGACCTTACCAAACCTGTGTCCAAGGATGAATGCTGTCTCTCATCATTGTGTAGACATACGTCAGTGTTCTTTTCATCTTTGATCACTTCAGCACATCATACAGATACTGAACGACATTTTCAACGCGGGCTGTGTCAGATATTGATGGCATCAACATGAAAGACAGTAGACTGGATTGTTTAGGCCATCTGTCACCCTCCACCAGTGGATTTCATCTTCTCGATTGCAGCTTCACATTCGCTTCTCCGGGTGTCTTCGTCTAGGGACTGCCATCTTTGGTCTTGGCCGAGGAGTGGCCTTTATCGAGCCGAAACATCTCAATGATCTCGTCGTGCCCATTTTCCGCAGCAATCTCTATTGCCTTGTTTCCCTCTGCGTCTGCTGAATCTCTATTGCCTTATTTCCCTCTGCGTCTGCTGAATCAGTGTCGGCTCCATGTTCAATCAGAATCGACACATTTTCTTCATTCCCACAATCTACCGCCACCAGAAGCGGTGTCAGCCCACGCGAGGTTCGAATTTCAATGTCCGCTCCCCTCTGAATCAAGAATCCCAACGAAAGTGCTGTGCCACTTTCTGCTGCGTAGTGCAAAGCACTCCATCCTTTGTAACACACCAACCTGACATCGGCGCCATGGTCGACTAGAAGTTGAATGCTCTCTACATGCCCCTCTCGCGAAGCAATCATGAGCGGAGTCAAGCCTTCAGACTGTCGGGAATTCATGTCAGCCCCCCTATCGAGCAAGAGTCTCATCGTCTGTGTCTGGTTAACTTCGGACGCATACTGCAATGGGCTGTATCCATCCTTGTCTCGGGCATCGACCCCTGCGCCGTTGACGAGTGGCATCTCGGCCGAACCCTCTTCGGCCGCGCTGGCGGCCGAGCTACCGCCAGCGCCCCTTGAGTTGTCTAGGTAATCCATGAGAAGCTTGGTAATCGGAAAAGAATCCCTCCCGCTGCTAATATGAAGCGCGCTCCGCCCGCTCCTGTCAACGGCGAGCGGGTCGGCGCCGATATCAAGTAGATATTTCCTGCGTTGGGGATTCGATGTAAGCAGACAAGTCAAAGATCAACAAGGAGACCGCCAGGAATCTCCTAATTCCGCCTGGGACAGTCTTACGCAACCTCTGTTTGTCCGCGATAGGCAGCCCCGTGGAGTGCAGTATTCCCGTCCCCGTCGGTAGATGAAACGTCAATGCCGACTTCTACGAGCAGTCGCACGGCTTCGATGTGTCCATTCGCAGACGCAAAGTGGAGGGGAGTTCTCTGCCGCACGTCTCGGCAGTAGAAATCTGCCTGCAAGTCTCTGAGCGTTCTGATGACTTCCACATTGCCCCTCGAGGCCGCGCGGTGCAAGGGAGTGGCATTGTAGACGTTGCGGGTGTTGACGTTCGCCCCGCGCGAGACGAGGTGCCGAACAGTCGCGCAATTTCCAGAAGATATCGAAGCGTTCAGAGGAGTGTATTCTCGCTCGTCCTCCTCTTCGATATCTGCTCCGGCCTGAAGCAAGTGCTCGATAATATCGATTGAGCCAGCGCGCGCCGCAAGATGAAGGGCCGTGGAACCTCGTCTGCCCGTTTTGCTGGTGATACCAGCCCCTTCGGCCAGAAGGCGTGATACCGCCTCAGTAATACCTTTCCTACAAGCCCAGAGCAGAGCCTCGTGTTTGCTGAGCTCCTGTGTGCTGGGAACAAAGCCGTGGGTACGTAGGATTCGCGCCAGGTCTGAGGTCGGGTGTATTGCGTCGGACATTTTCGGCTGCCTGTTGAGGGGTCGGTGGATGAAGAAGATCCAACGCGCTTTCGTATTGTGGGGAGCCATGACTTATATAGTGTTATCTGACGGATAGGAATAGTCTTATGTGTTTGGTCAAAGTACATGCGTAAGCCTACAGGCAAGTATTGGGTCTTCGGGAATGCGCTATTGAGGTTGCATACAAATGTCCCTACGTATACTGCGTCCCCTGAACAGGGGTTTTCTAGTTGGACCTTTTATTGAATCGCGATTTCTGTCTGAGGGAAGAAATGCCTCGTACCGTGGTAAACATCAAGAGTTGCCATGAATCAAGAGTCCCTTCTCACTGACCTGGAAAAGCTGAGTCTTTGGATCATTCTGTAGGTGACTGAATGTTCGAATAACTATTAGTGTACGGAAACTAAGACTCTGGCACTCGGTCATCGAAAACTCCACCTCTACACGCACCCGTAACAAAGGGTGTTAAGGGCTGACCAGTCGTCATGATTGGGTATGACATCAGAGCTAAGGCTTCCGTCATGCACGTCCTAGATAATGCCCAATTTCGACATCTAGTGAGTGGCACAACTGTCGATGATAGCAAAGGATCTAAATCTATGTTGGATGCAAGTCTCGCGAATGCTCTCGTTGCGGGACAGTTTGCTGCCACTCGAAAGGAAACAGGGAGTTGGCTGTGGGCTGGATGTGGAAGACGTACTCAACCGACTAAATCATTCGATGGATGAAAACCCTCCAAGGCCTGCCAGATGAAGTCCATGTGCAAGCTCCAGTGCAGGCGGGCCCTTCGAGTCCTTAAATCATGGAATCCATTGCGCGAGTCACTAAAGACTACGTCATGCTTCTTGCCTTGGTCGGTTTTATCATGGCTGTGGAATAGATCGGCCAGAACGGCGAATGCAAGAAAAGTGAAATACCTAAATGCGCGCCCGGGCAAAGAAAGTGCGTGCCGTGATCCGTGTGAGCCAGACTGGTTTGATGACATTCTTGCCAGTGCCTGGCTTTCGAGTCTGACCGTCTCCAAGTACCTGCGAATGGGCCAAGTTCGAGAAATAACTTGGTGGCTCTGCTCAGTTTCTGCTCAGTTGGCGCCAAGTTGGCATGCAGAGTTTGACAGCCACTTTTGTCTGGGCGTGGTCAGGTAGCTGACCGGATCAGTTCCACCAGCTTGACGTGGCTGATTACAATTCCATAGAGGACCACATCAATAATACACGTCTTCGGGCAGCAGTGCTACTAACTTTGCCGCCTGACCAGTAAATACATCTACCTATTAGAGAAGCAGGATCTCCTGGTTCCATCCAGGTCGATATTCACGGTTAAAGACCCTTCGTCATGTTTTGTTCGATTGACAGCAGAACGACTACGTGCTTGTATTGGTCGAATCATGCCCCGGAGATAGCCATCTAAGCTAGGCAAAGCTACAATCAGTAGTAGTTAGAGCTCTCTCTATTCTTTTTGGTTGCAGCTTCCCAGCTTTGGGGAAGGTGTGGCAGTGAATAGAAAAGTGAAATCCTCGAGAGAAACAAGTTTGTAGCTACGCAAGAAAGTACGTAGACGAGAGGCATTATGAAAACAACCAATCTATTAAAGTAAGATTAGCTAGCTTATCATGTACTAAGCTTATCAGGAGACCATGTTTAAGTTTACGGCGGACTTCTACGCATTGTTACTTTCCGCGGATCCGGAAAAATCGGCACAGCTTAAAGGTTAGAGCTGGAAATATGATGCCGGAACCGTAACATCTGGAAGTGCAACTCCGAGTTTGAGCTGGTTAATCGATGCACTTTGGTCACTGGGTAGAAAACTGTGCATACGGCGCTGACCGCGTGCCGTGTGGTCTAGTTTTTGACGACACTGCCCAAGCAGCTTTTCCGCGATGCTGACCTCCACCATTTCTACGCGAAAGGCTCATGAGTCATAAACTACTGGTCTGTTGGGCAGAGGCTTTGCAGACCCCTGCAAATTTAATTTTGACGCTGCCCAGTACGCAGAAACCTGGAAACCTTGCCAAACCGGCAGCTCTCGCCATGCTGCCTAAGCTACAAGCGCTGCGATCACTGCTGGCATTATTATTACAACCACTTTGCTTCAGGTGTGTTCAGATTCAGGAGGTCTTCTTTCGAGAGTCTTTCATTCTTGTAAATCCTACGAGTCTGTGTGTGGACTCTTGGGTATTTTCTGGACACGATGTGGCACATGGGCATCACGTGATCGAGAGTCATTTGGAGAATATTATTTTGGTTTTCGCGCGGACGGAGGACGCAAAGGGTCCGAAAACCTCATACGCGGACTGCGCATGATGGACTCCGAAGGGTGAGTGCTTGACGGAATGAAGGCCGAATGGGTGGGGGATGGAATCGGCCTGCTCATAAACTACGTAGTATGATCGGTACCGTTGACTCTCGAGACAGGTTCTCCTCACCATATGTAGTTTAAACAAGGGGGTTATAATTCTACCTTCTCACTGGTAACTGGCATTATGGGCCGTCTAGCATCAGGCGAAGGTCAGCAATGACACAGTGTCTTCAACATATCACCAAATAAGGCCTTCGAGAGGGCAGGACAATTCCAGCGCAAGTTTTCCCACGCAGAACGAAGACCGACGTTGCTGTGTATTTATATCGTGATATCTACCATGGTAAAGCCAAGCAGTCTCTCCAACTGTCATTAGCATCACCCTGCAGAGAAGACCAGTCACCTGGCTTGCAGGCTTTTCGCCAAACTTGGTCAGCTGTGTGGCTGTACTTGATTTAGATACATCATATTCAGCATTTATTGGAGTACTTCAAGCCAGCGGCAAAACTCTTTGCCATGCGTATGGCGGCCACCCGCTCTACTCCGTCTTGGCAGGGATGAACGGCGCACAAGTCTGACGGATAGCTCCAGCTGAGGAGCGATCATCCTTTCTGATGTTCAGATCGGTCCCGGCATCGGTCTTGCTGGCCCCCGAACATGACGTCTGCTGAAATCCACTCTGTGAGTTTCAACCGCACAGCAAATCAAGCAGGTTGATAAGTCGCCCCTCGGGACGCCCTCCCAGCAGCACATCCCAGGAGAACACGTCAGGCGGCTGCTTCACTTCATATCCATGAAACATGAGAACGTGGTGGAACACATGTTGACCGGACTACTGCCCTCGCATACCAAGTTTGTATCTGTACCATGGGTACTGTAGCACGCAATCTTTAGCCCCCACCCTCACATGAAGCTCGAGGTACCATATGGGTATGATTTGGGCGGTGGAAAAGTCATCCTCCACGCCCTACAGTTAGAAAAGACCGACTGCAGACACGAGGCTCGCCCACTGTCCCAGTCTTCTTCGATGAACTGAAATCCGTCACGTCCAATGTAGTCCAAAGCTAAGCACTGTTCCATCGTCTCGTAAACATGTTCGTAGTGACATTCACACATTGCCTCGAGATCGAATGTAAGAGCACCACACATGATACCTCGACACAATTAAACATTTAAACATGGCTGACTTCGTTAGGTACTCATCGAAGAACAGACGGTGACTTGCCCAGTGCGTACAAGGCGGTCCCCGTCTCAGTATTATTACAAAGATAGGTATGATCAGTCGTTGACATCTCCCGCGCGGTCGGTCAGACTATGTTCAAATAGATGAATCAGTTCCCCGAGATGAGCCTAGCCACACACACATTCCAGCAAGTGGCACCGCGAGCCGCTTGACAGGCTCCACACGACACGAGTCCAAGTGAACGGCTGTGTTCTAACAATAGCGTAGACGGATGCCTGAACTTCCCGTTCCAGGGTCAAGCCGACAACTCCACGCCACAGCCGGACAACTCTGGCTTCTACTCGGCCTCCAGTCGACCCCAAAGACGACAGCCGAGCCAACCAGAGCCACTTGGGTTCTTCTCCCACGCGGGCCAATATTCTCCCACTATAATGACTGGGGCTCCAATAAGGCACGCTGAAGAGGGCGTCAAAGCCATCTTAGAAGTTGGTTTAACGACCCCGTTCTATCTATCTCCCAAAACCTAAATTCTTGTAATTAAATGCTTCCGTAGATCGTACGCTTCTTTTCAGTTACGCGGACGGATACGTCAAAGACTGCGATGCCGACTTGGCCAACGATTGTGATACAAAAGGTCCAAGGCGTCTGTGCCTAGGAAGAGGCAGATAACGGAACAAAGCAAGCAATTCAGCAACGACTTTCGCTAACTGACCATCATGTTGAGGCCCTTCGCTCGTTATGCTTTCCTGGCCTCCCTTCTTTTGTCATCAGGCCAAGGGGTCTTGGGCCACCGCCACGGCCTCGCGCCCCATCAAGTCCGATCCATGGAGGAAGCGCTACATTCCCACAGCAGACGAGCCTTGAATGGGTTCTATGTCATCGACGAGCAAGCTGGCAGCATGTGGGGCTGCAACGAAGCCAAGATCAAGTCGCTGGATGGATACATCAGCGACGCGCAGGCGTTGGCTTTTATGGCCTCCAGTGTGCTCGCCGAGAAGGACTCGGAGTTTTCAGATGCCTTTGTGTATTGGTTCGGAGGTCCGTATCATCGCAGTCTATCACCATTTGCAAAGCACTCACAAACCACCGCAGAGGACGCCGTCAACGCCAAAACACGAGAAGCGATCAAGAAGTCCCATTACGACCCTGTCCAGGACTTCCTGAAGCCGCCGGGGGCAGGCAACCGAGTCGCCGACATGGAGATGAACAACCTCAGCCCGACGGGGCTCACATACATGTGTACCGCCGCAGACGACGACACGTGCGCCAACGGCATGATGGCCGGAGCCCACCAGCACGGTGCCGGAGGCCTCTCGGGCCACTCCATCATTCTCTGCCCGAGTTTCTTCAAGGCCAAGTCTCAACAGGACATGCTCCGCCAGTGGAAAGACACGAGAACGCTCGCGACTTCCGGCGGGTTCGCCCTGCTGCACGAGGTCCAGCACCTGGCCGCCATCGTGAGTGATGCCAGGCGGTGCGTCGACGTCCCGGACCCTGCCTACCGTGACGGCAGCGGCTGCTACGATCCTGGCTGGTGAGTGTATGGTCCAATCCTTTTAACAAGTTCATAACTTGCTAACTTCTGCTTCAGCTGCAGCAAACTGAAGAGCGCGGACAAGGTCAGAAACGCCCAGAACTACGCCTTCTTCGCGCTGGAGGTCATGGCAGACCCCGAGAGCGGCGCCGCGCCTGGGCAGTCATGCACAATCATGAAGAGAAGCAACGTGCTCCTGGGAGGACCGGAAGATCTCCTCGCGAGGGCCGACAGCTACCACGGGGGGGAGGATATCAACCAGATCTTGCGCAGACAGGCGGGGTCTGCTTCGACCTTGTCGACGGCCCGGAGGAACGGAACCAGCTCGCGTCCGCCCGCGCACAAGCCGTCGTCGCCACCGTCGTCTTCGAAGAGACCCGGCGCTTCGGCCTCGGCTTCGGGTTCGGCCTCTGGGTCCGGCTCCCGAGCTCCCTCTTCTCCGCCTTCGTCGTCCGCGGCACCTCGTTCATCGCACAGCGGACCTGTTTTCATGACCCGTCCACCTGCTGCTCCGGGCACCTCCGCTTCTGGACTGTCGTATTCATACTCGTACTCCACCGCGCCCGTCACCACCCAGGACAACGGCGTTCCCATCATTCCCATTGTGCCCATCCCTATCCCCATCGCGCCGCCCGTTCCTCCTGTCGTCCCCCCGGTTCCCGGCGGCGGCGGCGGCGGCGGTGGTGGCGGTGGTAACGACGATCCCAAGAACCCAGACGATCCCAAGTCCGGCAACGTCCCAACCCCTACCCGATCGTCTCCGCCCAAGTCCTCGGAGCAGTCATCAAGACCACCGGCCTCGTCCTCGGCGCGCCCCAGCTCCACCAAGTCAACCTCGCCCTCGTGCTCGTCGCGGCCACCTCTCCCGGCAGCCTCGGGCAAGGTTGCCGAGCGCGACTTTGACGGCTTCCCCCAAAAGGTCTACGACGACCTCAAGGCCGCGGCAGACAGGAAGAGGGCATCCACGTCGTCTCCCCTGGCCACGGCCACACCGGAACCGACGACCGCGGAGGTCGTCCCGTCGGCCACCCCCAGCACGCCCGCCGTCCAGCCGGTCGCCTGCTACAACTTCGACATCAACACGTACGGATACTGCTGCCCGGGTCCCGGCGTCACTTGCGAGAATGACAGTGGTCCTTGCTACTTTGGCGGAGAGGGCGTGGGGGGTGGTGCCACCAACGTCGTGCCCAGCGGTGCGAGATGTCCGCCGCCTCCTGGTGCTGAAACGTGCCGAGGTCCTTGTGAGGAGTAGACGGCCGTCTCTTTCGAGAGGGGTGGACGAAGGATTGACGAAGCTATGATGATTTTTGGTTCTGTTGTGTCACTCTTTTAACAATTTCTGTATATATCTTGTTAAGAAACGAAAAGACTTCATGGAGCACTTCTTGACGCCAATAACCGACATCTTTAAGCACAAGCAACTGCACTGAGGTTGTGTGGCAGCTGCATGATCTTGTATGCATTTGTGTCTCCTCCATTGTGCAGGTTTAAACTGATGACGGAATAGGACCCATTGGATACCTGGTACCACGGACGTACCATCATCATAGGAGTTGCAAGGCATCCGCTGCCACTAACTCAGGGCCAAGGCGCGAGCCAGAGCGTTGAAGACGCCGAAGCACTGGGGGCCATCTTTGCCGATGTCGAGGGCAAGGCTTCAAAGTCGGCCATCGTGTCTTTGCTCAATGTCAGTCAAGTGAAATCTACCGCTTGTTCACATGACTAATTGTCTCGACAGACCGTGTTTGAGTGTAGATATGATCGAGCCACACTAATCCATGGCTACAGTCGGCAGGCTGGCAAGCCAGCAACGGACAAGTCGAGCAATAAGATTGCCATGTAAGAAACGATGGGTTTGATCTAGGAGACGTTACTGACACCTGGAGAAATCCTGGAGAATTCATGGATCACAGCTGTACCTACAGCGGCGCTCTTGACTGCATGAGAAGACAGGCCCAAGTAATGGGCTTGGAAATCCCCGTCAGACAAGACAAGGCAGCCCATCGTTTCAACAGCGCAGATGACCTCTCTAAGTCTAGTGTAATTGGCTAGTTGTCATAGTAGCATTTGGGATTTCAAGAGAAACTCAAGTTGATAACCATTCAATCAACCAATTGCATGATGGTACTGCTAATTGATTTCCGACTTGACGCTGCTCATCTCACGCAACGGATTATACCTCTCTTAGCTTGGATTACTTGTCTACATGTTATGCGTCTCTGACAGCGATTATAACCCTTCATTCTTGTGGTAGATATCTCTGTTGCAGTGCGTTTCTGGGTGCCTCAAGACCAGACATGACTCACCTTGACACCCACACGGTTCTCCATGAACTGATTCGGGATTGGTTTGCCTGTCTGGCCAAAGCAGCAACCATGTGCGTGTTGAAGGAGGCTCTGGCGCGGAAATACGGCCGCCATGTCGAGTTCCGCATGTAATAATATAGCCTCATGGATCGTAGTTAACATGGATGCGGAGTAGCGAATTGGCCTCAGTGGAACTGGCCTGACTTCGTGTACAGCTCTACAGGGGCAAAGAATCGAGCCTACCAGGCATTCATGACTCCTTTTGGGGAGATTCTGTCTCAATATCGCCAACAACGTCCATCTTGATCAACAAGCCCGAACGGGATCAAGCTAGGCCACCCCGGAACCTGAACGTCCCGTCCAATCTCGAGTAACACGCTCGTAACATGAGCTCTACAAAGAGCCATTCGGCATGACTCAGAGCCAAGTCCAAGCCCCAGTTGTAAATAGTCCTAAGCAGTCCTGATTGTGACCTAGTAGCAACTCCAGTAACATCAAAATCAGATCTAAAAGGGCTCACGGTCAGCCTTGGAAGATCAGGCACGCGGCAAGCCTTTCGATCACATCATACAGCCAATACTGCACTTATTGGTACACTTGCCGCGACTTCTGGACGATAGTATTCTTTTGCTCCAGATTCTCACTGTCAATGACATGGTCCCCCGACTTCAGGCTTGCCAGGCCCTTCATTATGGCTGTGCTTTAAGCATGTTCGTCTTCTTCGCCATTTCAATATTCTCTCGACTTTGCGGCTCAACTAAGGCGGTGCCGAAACCAACTTCGATGCGCCGGCCAATACTATCTACAGGCTTATTCCTCGCCATCATCACCACCTATTCAGGCGAGGCCATCTCGACTGCAGTAGTAGGTGATGCTTTTGGCAAAGAACAACCACACACTATCCATCTCGTTCTGTCCCTGGTCGCCTGGCTATCCGTGTGGGCCCTATCCAGTGGCAAGAAGGTCATTCTCCGCATTGCGTTTGGCATCACCCTTCTCTTCGAAGGCCCGTTGCTTGTCCCGACCGCTCTAGAAGGACTTGCATCCCCGGCAAAACTCGCCAGTGTTTGCTTCCAGACCACTAGGCTGCTGGCGATACTCCTCTTGACGGTGGTCGATGCCAGCCGGCGCAATGCTATCGAGCAACAGTCTAACCCGGGAGAGAGCCAGCCTTTCCTCTCGTCTCACACGGCCAGTTGCGAGAACGGCTACGGCAGTGTTCCGTTCGACGATGACATCGGTTCCCAAGTCGCAAGCGATTCCGATAACGACGACAGCGACGACGACTCTGATGACGGAGCCAGCATCAAGCGCCGACGAGCGAAGCGGCTCCAGGAAACCGGAGGCTGGCTGGGTTATCTCAAAGACTTTTCCATCTTCATCCCGTTCATGATCCCAAAGAACGACGGCAAGGTCCAGTTCTCCATCTTGCTCTGCTTCCTCTGTCTCGTCGGCAGACGCATCCTGAACATCATGATACCAGCGCAGCTCGGCCTCATCACCGACATGATCCTCGACAAGCAGGCCCCCTGGAACGCCGTCCTCGTGTGGCTCCTCCTGACGCTGCTCAACGACGACTCGGGCCTGGGTCTCGTCGAGTCCCTGGCCAAGATCCCCATCAAGCAGTTCTCCTACCGCCAGGTCGCCAACGCCGCCTTCAGCCACGTCATGAGCCCCTCGATGGAGTTCCACTCGGAGCGCGACTCGGCCGAGGTCATGAAGGCCATCGAGCAGGGCGAGGCGCTCACCAACCTCCTCGACACCCTCGTCATCGAAATCCTCCCCACCGTCCTCGACCTCGTCGTCGCCTTCTGGACGCTGTACGCAAAGTTCAACATGTACGTCGGCCTCACCATGCTCCTCGCCGCGGGCTCCTTCATGGCGCTCGAGGTGTACACCTCCAGCAAGAACATGGAGAACCGCCGCGCGTCGAGCAGGGCGCGGCGGGAGGAGGCGCGCGTCATGCACCAGGCCGTCCAGGGGTGGCAGACGGTGAGCTACTTCAACATGTTCGGCGCCGAGCGGCGGCGCTTCGGCGGCGCAGTCGAGGCGCAGCTGGCCGCCAGCCGGAGCTACGACGTCCGCGACGCCTTCACGCAGGCCCTGCTCGACACGACGGCGCCCTTAACCTTTGCCGGTCTCGCCGGTTTGGTGCTGTACGACATCTCGGCGGGCCGCGCCACGGCGGGCGACTTTGTGTTTCTGATCCAGTACTGGGAGTTTCTGCTGTGGCCGATGAAGATGCTCTCGCACGACTACCGCTTCCTCATGACGGACCTCGTCGACGCCGAGAGGTTGCTGGATCTCCTGCAGACCAGGCCGACCATCACCGAGGAGGAGGACGCTCACGAGCTGCGGGATGTCCAGGGCCACGTCGAGTTTGAAAACGTCGGCTTCTCGTACGACCCCAGAAGACCGACGTTGCAAAACCTGAGCATCTCGGCCTCTCCCGGACAAACAGTCGCCCTCGTCGGCGAAACAGGCGCCGGCAAGTCGTCGACGATGAAACTGCTCCTCCGCTTCTACGACGTCACCTCGGGGCGCATCGCCATCGACGGCCACGACATCCGCTCCGTCACCCTCGCGTCCCTGCGCTCGGCGCTCGGCGTCGTCCCGCAGGACCCGCTGCTCTTCAACGCGACCGTCATGGAGAAACCTGCGCTACGCGCGGCCGACGGCGACGGACGAGGACGTTTTCGCAGCGTGCCGCGCCGCCGCCGTGCACGACGGGATCCTCGCCCCTCGCAGACGGCTACGACAGCCGGGTGGGGGAGCAGGGGGTGAAGCTCTCGGGCGGCGAGATCCAGCGTCTTGCTATTGCGAGGGTGTTTCTCAAGGACCCGCCGATCCTCGTCCTGGACGAGGCGACGAGCGCGGTCGACACGAAGACGGAGGCGAGCATCCAGGGGGGCTTTGGACGAGCTCAAGAGCGGGAGGACGACGTTTGTGATTGCGCATAGACTTTCGACCGTCGTTCACGCCGACAAGATTGTTGTCGTACACGATGGGAGGGTGGCCGAGAGCGGTACTCACGATGAGTTGCTTGGGGTGGGCGGGATGTACAAGGATCTGTGGACAAGACAGGTAGGGGGGGCTATAGAGAAGAGCATGGTATAAGGGGTGAATTTCCGGGGTGCTGCCGGCGCACTCGAGGGCTTGAGAGGTGCAGACGGTGTACTCTCCGCCTGGTGTGTGTTGGTTACTCTGGTGTTGTTGCTCAGGAGGATGGTGATGGACTCACCAGCACCGACGCCCGCGACGCCGCGTCCGATGACCATCATCCAGAACATGCCCTCGACCGTGGTGCCGTGAGCTGCGGTAGCGATGATGATGCCTTGGACGAGGACATGGAGCTTTCCAGCAACTCTGGCGAGCTGTTGTGGCTCTCGAGATGGTGTGTCGTCCAGCTCGGTGGAAATCACGACGCCAAGGTCTTTTCTCGACATCATATCGGTTGCTGTGTCCGAGCCAGCTCCAGAACGAGAGACGTTCTCCATGGCCATCACCAGGCTTTCGGCGGGACTGACGTTGGTGGTGTTGATGTTGACCAGACACGAAGACACGAAGACCCTCTTCTAGGCCTTTGGGGCTCGGAGTTGGCAGCTATAGGTAGGTTGTCTTGTCTTTGCGGAAGACAGCACGCGGAACCCTTGACGAAACCGAGTTCTTGGCAAGTTACGATGATTCCCGGCGTGGCCCAGGAAACCCAGTGCGCTTACTTGACATGGTTATGAGCCGAGGTTTTCATGTCTGAACCCCGCGTCAAAACCAAATTGCTGATAATCCGTCAGTTAACCCGGTTTCTTGACACTTCTTCGTCGGCTCGTCGCGTCTTCCACAGCACGTGCTGCCAATGGTGTAAGTCTGGTTCAGACCATGGCCTCGGAACATGACCGAGAGGTGACAACTACCGGGATACACTCCAAAAGGATCTCATTATCGGACTAATGTTTGGTCAAGTGAACAAGCTTCTCCAGCTTAGAATTGCTCGTCAGACGTCAATCGGAGCAGGTCTCCGCCTGTGCGGTCCACCGTGGGATTCCGATACGGGTCTCGTCGGTTCGCCTGGTGTTTGACGGTCGAATTTTTTGTCGCGAGGTGAGTAGGACTGTAGAGCGGGTGGCTCGGAAAGCGACACATCCTGTTGTTCATCCTACAACTAGGATGTGAAGGCGATGTAGAACCTAGTCAGTGAGCGCGTGTCAACGTTATTGGCGGTAGAGGTCCATGCTGAACCTCGAATCGGATCTTTCTTGCCCTCGACCACAGCTCTGGATTCAAAACTCGTCGTCTAAGCAGGGTTGGACCGGAGCCGAGCCCGTAAGCTTGCAAAGTTGGCTTCTCTAGAGAACTTGCGTAAGAGTTGAACCCAATCGATCCTCACATCATAGAATTCCGATTAGCCGTCTGAGCATCCGGAGCATGGCGGTATCAGAGGTACTCGACGCCATCTTGGTGGTGACGACACTCACACTTGGGTGTACTGCGGTACTATTCACAAGAATTCGTTCGTCTCTCGCTCCAGAGATACTCTTTTGCCAGCTGACTTGACTGCAGCACCCTCTCGGCCGACGATATCTCAACCGCATCTACGGAAGCGCCATAGCCTACACTGTATGTCTTCTATCTGAGCTGGTCCTTGACAGGTCAAAGGCCAGGCCAAAACGCAGGAACTCGGCCCTCTCTGTGCTGTCTGGTTCTTGTTTTTTCCTGTTGCTTTCTTTCTTTTCTGGCAGGTCATGGCCCGCGTGTATTGCCACGTTGGGTCACAGCCTTGCGATATTGAATCGTTTCTTATTGCGATTATCGAGATTGTCATTTGACTGAGCCCGCCCGCGATAGGATCGCCACAAGCACGCGACGACGGTGTTCCCGCCCGACGACAGGGGTGGCAACGCCGTCGTCGAGTTCTCCACGTCGCCGCTGAACCAGTTCTACGAGCCCTTTGGCCGTTTCCACAGGCAGGTCGAGGAGACGGACGGTTTCTGTGCACTCGCACCCGTGGGGGAGCTCCAAGTTCGGCGTCGTGGTGCTTGACACCTCGGTGGAGGGGCGGTTGGCGCTCGAGTATGAGCTCGTCGTCGACGGGGTCAGCAGCTGGAACTATACCTGGACGTACGAGAGGTGATTGTTCTGGACACGACGAGGAGGTGATGATGCCTGGCGCGATATAACGCGATGGGCACGATGCAGAGGCGTGAGTAATGAGCGCAGGCTGCGGGTCGGAGATTCTGCAAAGAAAAGAAATGTGAAATTCATGATATCTCGGCCGGTATCTAGCGCTAGTCATGATTGCAAGACAGGCCCAGCTTTCCCATCATCCTCGTCCCAATCTCCCAGCCGTGTTCACTGTCTTGGATCCCACAAACGCCGTTCCTTGCCGTGAAACTCCTGGCTGTCGTGCCCTAGGTTGCATGTCCAGCGCATGCTAAGAATCGAAGTGTATACATGTATGTAAATGTGAGGCTATCATGGCCTTTGGTGGTTTGTCGTGGCTGGCCACGCTGTTCTCTCTCAGCCGTGCCAGAAAGTCGCCCAGAGTCCAACGTTGTGGTATAGACGACGAATTGGATTTAGACAATAGGCTGCAAGACGTCCGCCTGACTCGCTCGCTCGCTCTCGTCGCGACGGGCGAGGCTGGCGCGCACACCGGCTCTGGCGTTGAGGTTGTACTCGTGGCGGATGATGTTGTTGACCGGGGTGATGGCGGCCTGCGACACTCCGAAGAGCGCGGCGGCAACAATGTACGCGAGGGTGGCCTTCATGTTTGATATGTGTCCGTGTGCGAACAAGCGATCCGCGTTGTTCTGGTTTCTCGGTGTCGATTTCGCTTTTCGGTACGTGGGAACGAACGTGTGTCTTGTCGAGGTCAACTCGCAAGACGAAGACGAAGGAGAATCGATAATGGGCCGAACACGTCGTCTTTGCTGGTGACTACACACGAAACAAGAGCCCGGGGATGGAGGGTATGGGCATCTTAAGTAGGATGCGGCAGACGGTATAGATGGGATGTTGATCAATCATCAAACCTGGATCGTCTCTCCTGTGGAGCCAATGGCCGTGAGAGATTCAGATCTTCGGGCAGACCATGTGGGAAAGATTGCTGTTGGCTCTGACCGGGTCTGACTCGCTTAAACGCTGGTTGCGTCCGTTGTGCTGATCGTTCGTCATCTCCCTTGCCTCTCACCATTCCTCGTCCACCCATGGCACCAAGCCTCCATGTAGGACTCTCAACTCCTCACAGCGTAAAGAAACAGCCCAATCTATCCGTACACTAGAGGAGACTGCCGTCCACCCGCCGACTTGGATGGCGTGACTTTGCTTGTCTAACTCAAGATTGGGGCTGCGGTTTCATGTAGGGTGAGATGCGCGCAGGCCATGTGCGTTGCAGGACATGGATCACCCGCTTTGCTCACGCGCCATGTGACACGGCCTTGTAACTCGTCCGTTCTTTGCAAATCACGGCCGCGGCTTCGGCTGAACTGTTTGTCACTGCTATACCGTTGACCCTACGAAGCACAATAGACTGACGTGGAAACAAGGGCACGGCTAATCCAAGGCCGCGGGATGGATATTGAAGCTGACCAGGGGACTCCTTATACATCATGCGGCCGGATTATTGTGCATGCTTGGTGGCTTTGCTCAAAGATGATTGCTTCGAGACAGCCAAGACGTCCGCGGAATATCCGCTCGGCCATGGCTAAATAAATCTCAGAATTATTGCAAACGTCCGGGCTACACTTGGGTACACACACTCGGCGGTGATTAATACGGAACACTTTCAAGTATAGCTGGGACACCCCGTCGACGGAGATAAACGCGGGACGGATGACCCCGTGGTCTTGTCCGCTTCCGCACCCAACATCTTACCCAACAGCCCGTCGTCTTCCAACCACAGATAAGCCTACCCGACACGTCTGACCTACAGGCCCCGTCTCCGCGTCTTTCATCAGCCGGACAAAAGGCGAAAGAATAGATTATCCGCATAACTGCATCAGTCAAGTTCGGATCGTCTCGTCTGATGAAAGTCCAGACTTCCCGTGAGCTTCCATCGCTATCGCTCTCGGTCCCGTAGTTCGAACATCGGCTGATTGTACTCTGCATCTTCTCATTCGTTTCCATACGCGCCGAAACATTCCCAATGCGTCGGAATCACGAGAAATGCCTGCCAACGTCCACTGTTCCCAGCTACTGGTCGAGATACATCTGCTACGTCGAGGTAACTTCTTAGGAAAGCCTTAGGGAAAGACGTAAGACGTGAACCAAGCTCGATTATGGCGGTTATACTTTCCGGTCATCAGACTCCGATAGGGTGGTCCGTCATGGTATTCATGATGAGCTTGTGATATGCCGCTGCCGACGCTGCTCGGACTGAACACATTAAAGACCTCCTGCTCTGCCGCGTTCTACTGCTTGTGTAGCTGAACTGTCACAGCCCATCTTTAACCCTATCAATTTCTGAATAACCATACTCAACATGAGCGCAGTTGCCAACCGTCCGGCCGAGTCCGTCCCCTCTCGTCTCCCTGACCCTGCCAACGGCACATGGGACCAGCAGACCAACAACACCTACCTCGCGGCCGTCGGCGATCCGGAAGCAGAACTCGAGCGCCTCCGCATTCAACACGGCTGGCTCCAGCTCTGCCTCAAAGACCGCATCATCTTTGCCCCAGTGGACCTCCAGAAACCCAACCTCAAGATACTCGACATGGGTTGCGCCGATGGTACGTCTGCTTCTGTTCCCATTCCCCTTTCCCCATCATCTTGACTTCTATCCACAAGGAGACCGAGTTGACTCGCAATACCCAGGCACCCTCCTCCGCGACCTGCAGAAACAAGTCCCACCCACGGCCGAACTCGTCGGCGCGGACGTTTCGACCATCTTCCTGCCCGCGGCAGCTCAGGGCAACATCCGCTATCTCACGCAAGACGCGTGCGACCCGCCCGCCGAGGAGCTCAAGGGCAGCTTCGACGTGGTGCACGAGCGGAACATGCTGCACAGCACCAGCAAGTCTGGCCTCGAGCAGGCCGTGGCGAACATTGCCGGTACGTTGCCATCACTTGCGAAACTCATGAATCACAGACAATGTCTGAACGAGATGGTCTAGCGACGCTGGCGCCTGGTGGCTGGCTGCAGGCCATGGAGATGGATATGCATCCCGAACCGGAGACGCAGCCTCAGGCTCTGCAGGACGTTCTGCGGGTTATCGGCACGATGATGGAGAAGGCGGGTATGGATCGCCATTATCAGAAAAAGCTGCCAGAGGTCTTTGAAAAGGCGGGACTGGTCAATGTCGTGATGCAACGGGTCGACTGCCCCATTGGGAAGATTCTGGGCAACGACGAGGACTGCGAGAGGTCCATCGCGCCGTTTAGACGTACTATTCCGCTTGTCACGAGACACTGCAAAGGTGAGCTACTACACTCTGACTTTGGATCAGCCGAACTGACATTACCCATCTAGCAATGGCTCCCGAGATGCCTTCTTTTGTGTATGAGAATCTGGAGGAACGGTACGTGCAGGAGATGATGGAGGAAGGTGGTGTGTTTGGCGCCATCATTGTCTATGGCCAGAAGCCGGCTGTTTGATTGTATTTACAAGTGTTACAGCTTCAATTTAATCATGGTACCAGCTTGACTTTGATGTGAGCATAACCGGTAGAGAAGACGATATCTTCATCACTTATTACCTCAATCAAGTCACCTCGTTCCTCGAGTTTTGGGAGAGTCATCAATCTCGTGTAACTTTGCCGCACCATCCAATTCGGTATAACACCCTTCAACATGCGTCCAGTTCATACGTGTCTCCGTCCAGAGTTGTCTTCAGCCTTGGGTCCGCAACCAAAGGACCTTGTCTTTCCCCCGACATCTCATCTTGGCTTTACTTCCACGACTAGTAGCCCGAGAGTATGTCTAGCAATCCACGGGAGGTGCAAATTGGTAGCACGAAGAGCTGGTGTAGCAGCACCAAGCAGAGCCCTCGCGACAGACGGTGAACGCCGGGTCGCAACCTGCTGCTTGCCTGGCACCGACGGCCTCGGGGGCGGCAGAAGCGAAAGCCGCCGCAGTGGCAAGAAGGACGATGGCGAGCTTGAACATGATGCTGTCTAGCGTGTCAGCGGACATTTATTCAGTTGGCCTTTTCTACGATGCAGCAAGTCTGAAATCGCGGCAAGTGCTGAGTTGTGGTGACACGAGGAGGTCTGTTCGAACTCACCGGATTGGCTTGAATAATTGATAGTCAGAGAGTGTGCTATTGTCAGGCTAGAATTAAGAAGAGAACTGACGATGGTTAAATACTTTGGAAAGATGACAACATGAGCGTCGGGGTAAAGGCGAAAGGAACCTGGCAAGCTTAACTCGTCTTGGAAGGTGCCGTCGAAGGATCAGAGGATCACTCTTGGCGGTCATGGCATTCGTTCCGAGCTCTCTGGATAAGCCTCGCTTGAGCCTTGCGATCCGAGACTACTTCGTGACTGGCCTGATAGGCGCCGTGGTAACTCAAGTTGGAAGGACACAAGAATGCAGCATCATTGACGCTGCGCTAGGATGTGAGACCTTGGAATTTGAGATCATCAACAGCACATATGAAATCACCTGTTCGCTTCATAGCTGTCCAGCCGCTCCATGCGTTGCCGCGCTCTCTTTCCCTCGTCTCGGGTGTGGAGATCATCCAAGTAGCCCTTGAAGTCCTTGGACAGCTCAACCACAGCTCTGAGATGGTTGTCCGTCACCTTGACCCTGCCCTCGCTGTCCTTTTCCGCGTCATACTCGGCCAGAGCCACGGCTGTCTGAAACGCTGCATAGCCTGAGGTTAGAAGAAAAAGAAACACACATGGTGATGAGTCTCACCGTTTCTGATTTCTCTACCGTTCCACTTGATGCCTTGCTTCCTCATGGATTCAATGTACTCCTTGGCGTCTATGGTCAGACGCATCGTGTCGCCCCTCTCACGTGCCAGCTTGTCGATGAACGTCTTCCAGATCCTTTGACGCTCGTCATCAGTGAAGTCGGGGTAGTACAGTTGGACATGGATGCGTGAGATAAAGGCGTCGTCGAAGGATCCCACGCGATTCGTGGTGAGGAAGAGAATGCCATCATAAAACTCAAGCGCTCTCAAGAAACCTATTGGATCCTTTAGCTGCATGCTTGAGAAGACTGGGGCACCAAACAACGAGCTCCTACCGGCTACAAGACTGTTCCGAGTGAGGTCGGATGTTGACCGCCGTTCCATGAAGATGTCCGCTTCGTCAATCAGCAGCACAGCGCCCCATCGAGAAGCCCTTTTGAAGTTGCTGGTGAGGTTGCGCTCTACAACTTCGGGGCTGGTGCCGATATCGCTGCTCGTAAGTATCATGAGAGGCCGGCGAGTGAACTGGGAGATGCACTCTATATATTGTCAAGAAGTTAGAGCTTCATGACAGACGGATACCTTGAATAGGACGAGGGAAACCAACCAGCCGTGCATGTTCTGCCAACACCAGGTTTGCCGTGGAGAAGGAAGAACAGTCCGTTACCCTTGCCACTGACGAAATCGGCACTCCACCAGGCCTGTTTCATTTCAATTCCCTCTCTTGTGACTCTTGCGAAGCTCTTGGATAAAGCTTTGAGCGTTGCCAGCCGCTGCTCAGTCATGACAAGGTTGTCGATCATGTCCTCGTCGAACTGGGGATCCGAAAGCTGGTTGACGTAAACAAGCTCTGGGGGAACGTCAGCGTTTTTCTCCGACTATGAGTTTTGTGAAGCTTTGGACACTCACCCCAGACACGAGTTCTGAAAACATAAGCCTTGAGGGCAGCGGGAAAGAGGGCGAGATCCACGTCATCCATCTTTGACTCCAGTGACTCGTTCTTGTACTTTGTGAATACCGCCTCGCTAGGGCGAGCATCCTTTTTCTGCTGGTGGCAGACGTTGCAGGCACAATCGGTCAACCAGTTGCGGAGATCGCTTTCGTCCTGTTGCCGGGGTTTTCGTGATGCAAAGGCCTCGTAGTATGCGTCTAGATCTATCATCACCAGGCCGTCCACCTCACCGGTTCGTCAGCTGAAAATGGACGATTGATCTCGTCATGCCTAAGTTACCTTAATGTGTGGAAACCATGCTGTCTCTCCCTTGTGCTGCTGACGCCGGCCCTTCCGAATCCCGAGGTACTTTTTACCGTTTTGAACAAGTTGCTTGAAAACTTCGTCCTGTAGGTATTCTTCTCCACTTGACCAGATATCATAAAATCGATCCTCCTCAGCTATTTGACGTTCGCCGTCAAACTTCACGAAACAATCCACCAGTCCGTATGTGCGTATGATGCCATCGCCATCATAGGTCAGAGACCAGCCGAAAACCTCCCACTCGCTGGGTGGGTTCGTGAAAGTACCACCAGTGATGGCGCTGATGATATATGCTTCCCATACCGCCTTGGTCCTTTCAATATACAGTGTGCCCGGCTTGAACGCAACCCATCGCCATTTGAAGGTTACTTGCCGTCTTCGATTGCGTTCTCTCTCTGCCCTCACGTTTTCCATAATTTCTTTGTCCAAAAATCTGAGAAGCATCTCGAGGTGCTTTGCTGCGTTCATCTCACGTAAACACGTTTCCTCTTTCGGCTGGGTGAGGCACCGTTGTTGAAATTCTTGCAATTCGTCGTAGTGGTGTACCAGAACGGGATAGGGACTCGGGATGGTAATGTAATCGCCAGAGAAATCCTGATCAGGATAGTACCGAACCACTGATTGAATCGCATTGATCAGAGCGATGGAGTGAACTCGGATGTGCTAAGTTGGAAGAGACTGCGTGCTGGCCACTTCTACATGGAAACCCTTGTCGTGAGAGTTAATTGCCGAGACTTTGTAAGACGTCACAAACTCGAAGATTGGCTCGTCCGATGAGCTCTCGCCAGGCTCAAAGTCCTTCTCATGGACGTGCTCTGAAACAATGGCATTGGTTTCTCGGTTCCGGTATTCGGTGCGGTAGCCTATCCTTGGCTTGTTCGACTCTCCATCTGGGATAGCCGCGTCGGCGCCTATGTCAAGCATGCGTAGGCCGTCTTCGGAGGCTTGTTCGGTTTCTTCTGGTGGAGGCGTCAGCCTGACTGGCTCTACCGGCTTGTCGTGTTCATTCTCCGCCATCATGGTCGTTGCTGTGTTCCTTACGGGAGCTGAAGTGCTCGCAGGACGGCTTGAAAGGTAGCAGGAACCCGAGATTCAGTGTGCTGTTGTGGAAGCTCATCGTTCTTAAACCTTTCAGCTTCAAATGACGGAGATAGTCAGGCGAGACGTGCAGACGAGAGGGTGGTCAGAGCAGGGCAACACTGCTTGACACTAGTGGTTCGTTCAAATGCAAACGCAAACATGAGCAACATGCAGGCAAACCCGGTTGCAGCTTTTCCCTTGGAACAAGTGATCAAGACGATAAACCCGCCGCGTAAGTGCAGTAGACCTGACTTGGCGGTCTGTGGTTGGCCTGCCTTGTCTTCATTGGGCGCTTATGATGCGCGTGCTTTTTTATCGCTGAGCCCCTCAGATCATTATTCATCCTGGTTCCGAGGAGGAAGAGGACCTGAAGCTCAGCTTTCCATACATTCAATAGGGGCATCGCCGTCTATTTCTTCGTCATGGAAGATGCCAATCGAGCAAGGCTCATTGTACGCGCCTACAGCTTCGAAGCCGAGGAGCGAATTCCATCTGAAAATGAGGCACACACGCTGGCGCACGTTCTATCAGAGCATGAAGGTGGCCACGAGCGCGCCGTAGATTCCTGGAGAGAGTTGTTCGAAGATTCGTCCTCGTCGCGAGATGCCAGGTCTGGCAATAGTCTCTCACGCGCTCCGTGGATGATGAACAGCTAATGGAGTACAGACCAGAGAATCCAATCACCAAAACCTTGTAGGTGGAAACAGCCCACCTCCGCAAAAGATGGAAAGAATTCATGGACTCGTGTCCGACTGCCGACCGCCTGGATCTTCGCAGGTCCGAGCCGACAGTGGCCGGCGTCATTGACGTGGTCCAGTCACTCCAGAGTAAATGGGAGTCCAAGAGAAGCAGCGGGCGAATTTCCGAGGCAAAGTCGCTATTTCACAAGTTCTGTGAGACTCTCCATTCACACTCGCTCTTGATCAAGCTTCTTCCGTCCGGCAACGAGTATGTATCGATCTTTACCGGATCGTTGAACGCGATAATACAGGTTCGTTTCCCAAATATAGAGTACAATGTTTCAACAATCTTGACAATTCTTGTGTACCATCAGGCTAGCGTCAACCACGAAAAGGTCGCCGAAGGACTATCCGAGGCTCTTTGCGCTGTGAGCGAACACGTCAACGACTGCAAGACTTGGCTCAGGCTCTTCGACATGGAAGACATGCAAGCCCAAGTTGCAGATTTATACGCCCACATCTTCCTCCTACTCAATAGCATCATGGGCTGGATGATGAAAAAGAGGCGAATGAGACTTCTTGACTCCTTCAACTAGAGCCTTCCTAGCGTCTTCAACACAGAGCTAGACAAGATCAAAGATGTCGCCCAAAAGGTTCGGTATCTAGGAATGAAGAAGTCCAGCGCCGAAATTCGATCTGCGCGCTTGACTGCCGAGAACACATCAAGAGACGTGCGTGTGGGCTTGGAGGGCAGTCGAAGACACCAGGCAAACATGGAGGCATTTGCTGAACAGATTCTGAAGGAAAAAAGCCAGTTCTCAGCCATGTGGTCAGCCGAGAAGCAGCAGCAGTTGGCTCAATTGGTTGTGAAATTGCTCAAGGAAGAGGCCATGCAATTTTTCGAGCACCAGAGGGAATTACCAAGGAACTCCCAGCATGACATGACGGGCATCATGACCTTGAGCGCCTCTGCTATTCGACAAGGTGAGTCATTCTGACGATTTAGTAACCCAAACCTCAGCTTAGAAGCGCTGACAAGTGTTGCTTCTTGGCTTCAGTGAAGGAGAAAACTTCAGAGCAAGTTTCTCTAATCTCGGCCCATTTGGAGGACTTTTTCGACAGGGAGAGAGTCAGAGTTCCAGACGACTCTATTCGACCCATCATGGCTGACCCTGAGCTATACCAGCACATCGTGAGCTGGGCGAAGGCATCTCCTCCCAACATCTTGTGGTTCGAGGGTTCGCCACTGGACGCCAGGAACTTTGAGAATCCGTTGACCATGACGGCCGCCACGATTATTGAACTGGCCGCGAAGATCGGAGCGCCCACCATCTCGTACTTCTGCGAGCTACCTCGCAGATCAGAGCTCCGAAAAGGGAACGACATTACAGAGGCTCAAGCGATGTTGTCACTGGCCTACGCTCTCGCGAGGCAGTTGATAGAACTGCTTCCTCCAATCATCGAAACGACAGTTGACCTATCGCAAGGCCGGTTTGAATCTCTGGATGGAACGATCGGCACGTGGGAGCTTCTCTTGCAAGTGTTGTCCGACCTCATCAAGATGCTGCCTGGTCCTATTTTCTGCATCATTGACGGACTTCACTGGCTGGACGACAGGGCTACCAACGGGAATCTCAGTGAGCTGCTACAGTGTTGCGGTGGAAGATTATGAAGATTCTTTTGTCAACGTCAGGGCGATCTGCGGTGCTCCGTGAAGAGCTCTCGGTGTCGGAGACGGTCTCTGTCGATATCAAAAGATGACTCGGGCGTGGTGTTGCTTTAGACCAGGAGGATTTGGCTCAGAATTGATCATCTCAGACGATGATTCAGATCCGAAATGGAGCATTGCCACTTCGTCGCACCTTCAGGCCGACCATAAACCTATTTATGAATTGACCGAGCCATCGTACCCCATCACGAGATCTTACAAGTAGTACAGGGCTACTAGATACCCTTGTTCTTAGCTGCGGGACTGCCTTCCAAGGCGAGATTAGCGGCACAAGGCTAAAAGTCTCACGAGGAGGGTGATTGTAGGCTATTGCGATAATGAGGGACATAAATACTGGGTTGAATGTCGTGGCGCTGACAGCTTCTCTCCTCCACGTCACCAAAGGCTCCAAGACATCACGATGCGATCCCACGCAGCCATAGCAGTGTTGTCATTTCTGTCTGGTGTAGCTGTGGCTTCACGTCAAGCCATTGCAACTCACCAACCAAGAGTCTCTACTACGAGCGGCACCATCATCGGGCACCTCGCTTCGAACGACTCGGCGGTGATCGAGTATCTGGGTATCCCATACGCGAAACCTCCCGTCGGCAGCTTGCGTTTCGCACCACCAGAAAGATTCAGTAGCAATGGCTCATTGGAGGCATCCAGCTTCGGCTTCGACTGCCCGCTCTCACCGTCGCGACGCGTCGACTACCCAGGAATGACTCGGCAAGCCCAGCAAATCATCGGATACTTCGCCTCTGCGGCCAGTACGCCCCAGAGCGAGGATTGCTTGACCCTTAACATCTGGGCCAAGCCAGAAAAATGCTCCAAGACGGCCAAGAAGCCAGTCATTGTCTTCTTCTATGGTGGACGTAAGCCGAATCATGCGCAAGCCTTTGACGAACAGGACACTGATCAGCGCTAGGTTTTGCGATTGGCAATACCAATAGCCCTTTTTACAGCGGAAAATACTTTGCGAAAGCACAGGACGTGGTTGTCGTTACGGTAAACTACCGCGTCAACATCTTTGGCTTCCCCGGCGCGCCGGACGAACCGCAGAATCTCGGCCTCAGAGACCAGCGCGCCGCCGTCGAGTGGGTGCGCGACAACATTGCAGGTTTCGGCGGAGACCCTGCCAAGATCACCATTGCCGGCCAGTCTTCTGGCGGCGTTTCTGTCGACTACTGGGCTTATGCGTATGCCGAAGATCCCATCGTCAACGGCCTCATCGCGCCATCTGGCAACGCATTCAGCTTTCCTGTGAACAGCCCGGAAGTGCCCGAGCGGAACTGGAACACCATCGTGACGGCGGTGAACTGCAGCATCTCTGAAGATGTCATGGAGTGTATGAGGGCAGTGAGCTGGCAAGACATCAAGACTGCAGCTGCAGCTGTGAGACCGACCTCTAGCAGCAGCGTCCTTCGTTCCATTCCGCCTTTCTACCCCGGAGTTGACAACGAGACCGTCTTCGCCGACTACGTGTCTTTGACCGAAGCTGGCAAGTTTGCCAAGCTGGTGAGCATTTGATGGACTCCAAGATGTATCAAGTCTGTCAACAACTGACGCAAGACTGCAGCCCGTTCTCATGGGAAATGACGACAACGAAGACGGATACTACAGGATTCCAGCATACGGCAACGGCGTGGTCCCGACCGCGGAGCAAGTGACCTCGTTCCTACTAGAATCTTTCACCTGTCCCAACTACTACCAAGCCAACGCACGTCTCGAGCGCGGCGTCTCAGCCTGGGTGTATCGCTACTTTGGCGACTGGGACAACACACGCCTCTTCCCAACCAGCGGCGCCTACCACGGGGTCGACCTGCACATGATCTTCGGGGCTTCGGAAGACGTCAGTGGCATCGCTCTTTCTGAGGCGCAGGCGAACACTACCAGGCTTATGCAGAAAGCCTGGGCTGCGTTTGCCGGTGATCCGGAGAAGGGGTTGAGCGAGGAGGTGGGCTGGCCAAAGTTCGAGCCGGGGGAGAAGACGCTGGTGCTGTTGGCCCAAGACAATGACCCTGAGCCTCGCTTCGTGGAGCCGGAAGTCTACGCATCGGCCTGTTCGACGGTCACGATGGGTGCTCTGGCAACGTTGACACCTTAAGGGGGAGCGCAACTTGCGGTCCCTTCAGACTCGGGCAATCTAGTTGAAGCCAGACATGCCAATATCTCGACGTCTTCGTACATGGAGAATATAGTTCAAATAGAGCTTATACTGGCATGACTCACAGAGTTGCAAACGTTTGTGGCGGTTCAAACCATTGCAAGCAATCTTTCGTGGAATGTCTACGCCCCAGGTTGAATGGCACTACGATGTAGTATCTGTGTATGTCTTACTGACCATTCCATGGAGAACCAACGACATTCCTGAGCCACCGTCGGGTTGAAGAGCCGACTTTCCTCTGAAGCATTGCGCGGCTAGAGACTCCCAACACGGTCAATGTCTTGGACCCTTCATTCTTCAACCACATGGTTGCTGTCGAGAAAGGGTCCGTTCCCATGGATGACAGCCAGCCACGTTGTGTCTCACACCAGCAACCGGGCTGACGGAAGCACGTCTTCAGCGGTTTGGTCTCGCGTGGGACTCGGTCCAGCATGCTGATGTGTAGATCTCTGGCCTGTTTTGAAGACGCCACACCGGTCCAGTTTCCTTCTCCGGACAGGGCTTTTCCATGTCTCCATGCTGTCACGCTGGTCTGCCCACTCCATTCTCTTTGGTCGTCTCTGTGATGGAAGTTGAAATGCGCCAACACGCCCAGATTTCTGGAAGCAGCATCCTGCCAAGAGACGTGTCGTTTGTGGAACCCGGGGCCTTCTCAAAGTCTTTGTGATAAGCGGATGCAGTGCTGAGTGCCAAAGCTCGTGATTAGTGGAAAAGATGAGAGATTCAACCCTGGCGGCAATCTTGAACAGCTACAAAAACCAGAACGTGGCCCCTGGTCCGTCTTCTCACCAGTCCCAATCCTCGGCAAGCTTTTCCATCTCTACCGACAACATGCCTCTCAGCACACTCTCCAGGCTCGTGGCACTTGCGTGTCTCGTATCCACAGGAACCTCGGAGAAGTGGCCATACAATCGCCACGTCAGCCCTATCCAGTCTTTGATGGACGACCGTAGTCTGCTGAAGCGTCTTACGCCAGAAGTTGAGCATAGTCCTCCCAACGACTTCACTCACTGGCTCCATCGTGTCAGCCAGGGCAACGACACCGCGCTCAGCGACCTCTTCGTTGACGGGACTGTTCCTGCAAACGCCTCGTTCAACGACATGCTCAAAACCCTCAAGATCCCGGACCCTGCTTCCCTAAACACATCGAGACTCCCCGCCCATATACCAAGACCCTGGCCTCACCTCGAGGCGAAGACTTTGTTCAAGCAGTTGCCCTTCCCCCTGGATCCGAGATGCACCGTGGACAAGGCAAGATGGCAAGTATTTCCAAACATCAACGACTTAAGAGTTGTTCTGACAGCTGCGCAGGTGGTACCGTACGTACGACGGCTCTTGCAACTGGCTCAAGGTCGACGAGATCCACCAGGGCCAATATGGCACCGCCAAGTCTCGCGACTATAACCAACACTCCTACGCCGACGGCATCTCGGCCCCGCGCAAAGGGCCCAACCCTCGCGCCGTGAGCAACGCCTTCTTCAAGCGGAAGAAGTCCCTCTACTACGAGCACACGCCTCTCCTGTTGGGCCTGGTCGAGTTCATCATGCACGACATCACCTGGTCCGCAGACTCGAGCAGCGAGGTCATCGAGGTCCCCATGCCCGAGGACGAGGAGCACTTCGGTCCCGACACGACGTTCCAAGTCTACCGCACCGAAAGGGGCTCCCGGCACAGGCACCTCGCGCGAGAACCCCCGCGAGAACATCAACCGCGCGACGACCTGGCTCGACCTGTCTTGCCTGTAGGGCAGCACGCCCGAGGTGGGCCACGCGCTTCGGGCTTTCGAGGGCGGCAGGCTCCTCACGCAGGAGATCCGGGCGCGGGGCAACCCAGAAGAAGGCGTCGTATCTCCCGTTCAACACCATGGGCGTGCCCACGAGGACGAGACCCGGCATCGACGTCGAGAGCTTGTTCGCGGGCGGCGACCCCCGGACGAACGAGGACTGGATCATGCTGGCCGTCCACACGCTTTTCCTGCGCGAGCACAACCGTCTGTGTGACGTCTTGGCGGAGAAGAAGCCCGAGTATGACGACGAGGAGCTGTTCCAGTCGGTCCGCCTGCTCATGTCGGCCAAGTTCGGGTTGATCGGGCAACGCGTACCAGATGGCCTACTTCAAGGACATGCACTGGCCGAGAGACGATGGTAAGTCAATAGTACGCAACAGTGCGTGACCGAAGCTGACCTGGCATCCAGGGTTCCCGCTCTATCGTGAGATGACGGGTAAGAACTGGCTGGAGATCAACCCGGCAAACACGTACCCCTGGCCCCTCGCTACCAAGGGAGGCAAGCCGACGGTCGTCAGCGTGGAGATGGCCGTCGTCTACAGATTTCACGACTTCATCATCGAACAGTTCCCGATAAAGGACGGCCTCAACGAGACGATGTGGAACCAGAACTCTGTTCGACACCGGTTTCAACGCGACGGGCTTCATCGACGCCGGTCTCGAGAACATCCTGCGAGGAATCGTGTCCACCAACATACCCAACTTCAAGAGCGGCGTCGACGAGTCCTTCCGCTCTGCTGGGAAGTACCGGGGCAAGGCGTTTGACATTGTGACTTGGTCCATCGTCCACGAGCGGGAGCAAGGGTTGCCGACCTTCAACAACTACTTTCGCGAATACAACAAACAAGGTCAGTCGGAGAGCTTTCGATTACATGCCAACTCTGATGACGCTGCTGATGACGAACCATAGACCCCAAAGTCAAGGTCACCATCAGAAAGACGTTTGACGACTTCACAAACGACCCGGACATGCTCTCCAAGCTCAGGCAGCTCTACAAGACGCCCGACGACGTCGACCTCGTCGTCGGCTGCCAGCTCGACGACACCCTCTTCCCGCACACCACCATCCCCACCTCGGCCCTCGTCATCAGCCTCTTCAGCCTCATCAGCATGGGCAACTCGGACCGCTTCTCCATCGGCTTCTTCGCCGCCATGCGGTGCCTCCTCGTCGACGCGCCGTGGGACTGCAGCCCGTCCAACGCGCTCGAGGAGCTCATCTGGAAGCCCCGTCGAGCGGCCCGGGCTTCCCCAACTTCCGCTTCTACGACCCCTTTTTGGATGGCCGAGCTCGACCTTCCCCGCCCACGGCCGGAACCTGCTGTGGCGCATCGTGACGGAGAACACCGAGATCAGGTGCCTGCAGCGGGACCCGCTGTTCCCTTTCCACCCGGAGACGAACCTCCCTCCTCTGCGCGCTCCCGCCGACGCGGACGGACTGGAAGCTGCTTGCTTCGACGGCTGTTGAGGTCGTTCTGGCCTTGGTCAGAGAGAGAAAGGTCCGGATCGCTGTTACGGTGCTGGCGCTGGTTATCGGCTACCACATTAACAGGAGGATCAAAGAGAGGGTGCTGGGTTATCCCTTGGTCCACTGCGTTGCCAGGTTGGTTCGTGTAGTATAGCCCGGAGGGATGTCTGTGTCTTTTTGACACAACGTCATGACTGGGTGGCCGGTTGCTGGGGTCGACCCTAGACTTTGGGCGAGATCCCAAGAAGCTCTTTCTCCGGGGGTTTAAGAGATTTGGTGCTGTATTTGGTATACGTCTAGGATCCTTCGACTACTATGGGTACGAGGCTCTGAACAGCCATCTTGACCGTTACATCACCAGCATCGTGACCCGCTGCCTTCTGGGAGGAGACGTCAACGAGCACCCTGAGCTGGGCCGACATGTTTGCCCAATTCGACAGTGACGTCCGTCGCACAGCCAACATCTGCAACTTTCTCCCATCCTTGTTGGCCTTCATCCCGGCGTGGGGTATGTGCAGAACGTACAGCAAGTTCCGCAAAGTTCTCGTTCCCAATCATCCAGCAGCGACGGTCCGATCCCAAGGGTGGACAGGACGGGCTCTCATACTTTCTGCCATTCATCTTGAACGTTGTCGACGACGACGACGACGACAGAGCTTCCGGTAAGTCGTACCAACCAACTCTTCTCGCTTTACGCATCTTGTACTAATTCAAAATCAACCAGATCTCGTCACCATCATCATCTGGCTCCGTCTCCGTCTCCGCCACCTCCAGCCCGTCTTCACGTCCAGCGTCCTCGACATGGTCTCGTCAGATGACCTAGCACCACGCATCCTCTCCTCCCTCAAGGAAGCCTGCGTCGCCGTCAAGACCCTGTTGGAGGAGTATGACTTCCAGTCAGAGGAGGTTTTGGCAGAAGAGGAGAGGTACGTTTACCGCGGTGAGAGCGTCGCGCGGGGGGTAGAGTCCGGTTGTCGTTCGGAGGAGGACCTGATGCCACTTTATGGAAAATGCGGCCGTTTCTTCTTGTCTTTTTTGTACATCAGACCCGTTCCAAGTCTTCTTTCACCTGTTCGACCTAAAGGCTTGATATAAATACTCTTATCCCTGTTTGCCCAATGCCTCTACGTACTATTACAGTCAAAGTGCTGATTCAAATACTCATTGAATAAATATCAATCTTCATACAATTACATGGATTTCGATACACATCTCCATTGACTTGCTTTCATTCTCTCTGGCATCATCAAGCCTTGGAATTCCAGGTGATCCAAATACAGGAACGCTTCTCTGCGTCGCGCATCGTCGTCTAGATACAATTTCGAAATACATGGACGCTTCCTTGGTTGTAAAAACACACATATATACGGCTCATGAGAGGTATACGGGACACGAAGCAGAGGCGAAACATGAATTAAAAGACGTCGTTTTCTACTCGCGTCAAGGTACCGCGGCATTACTGTGTACTACCGTCATTGTAGTATACAAAACATTCGGGGCAATATATGTGCTGTAGAAGCCGAGGTCAGGCACGCTCCATTCGACCATTTTCTAGAACAATCCCTGGTATAGGCCGTTCCCATACGCTGAACCAGAGGTGGCAAATCACCCATCTTCAATTAAAGCAATGCCTTGACTCCATGTCCATGTATAATGCGAGTTTCCGTCCACAAAAAGCCACCGTCCAACCGCTCCGCGCATGCAAATGCCTGATAACACGGGACATGGCTACCAGTTGCAGAACATAAAGTAGTGGTTGATGAAGAGGTTGTAGACGTTGATGATGATTAGCGGCAACGGGTGGTACCAGGTGAAGCCCGTGAGAAGCCGCCAGGTGACGACGCCGACCATGGCGCCGGTGACGATGAATGTCCAGAAGATGCAGAGGAGGCGCATGTTACGGTACTTGTTGCTCTTGTGCGCCTTTGCGTCGCCAGAGGCGGCCCACAGGAGCTCAATGTTGAAGAGGCGGTCCTTGATGGCGGTGAGGTAGGCGTAGCTCTGGATGGTCACGACATGCTGGACGTTGAAGCCGTACTTGGCCTTGGCCCAGACGCGCATGAGTATGACGCCGTAGAGAATCGACGGAATGGCAAAAGCCAGGTTCCAGAACTTGAACCACTCGGGACGGATGGCGAGCAGGAGAGTACCGGCGATGGGGGCGAGGAAGATGTTGAGCGAGACGGCCGAGTAGTAAAGGAAGCCTGTGAACTGTCAGTCATGGGCTCAGTGACGGACCCATCGAGTGACACATACCAGAGAGGTAGCAGATCTTCTGCATCAGGCCAAGGCTCGACACCCAAAAGTGGCCGTTTGTGAGGAGCGTCGTAGATCCACGGGCCCAGCGCATCTGCTGGGAGAAGAAGGCTCGAGGAGAGTTGGGGCAGACGCCGGTGGCGAGGCAGAGAGGGATGTACTTGACCTTCCAACCACGATCGACGGCGCCGAATCTGTCACATGTTAGCCATACTCCCAAGTAGTGCCCCCGTGAATCACTCACCCGGTGTGGACGTCCTCGGAGAAACCAATCTCGGCTGTACCGCCAACCTCTGCCAAAGCCTCGCGGCGGTAGAGCGCGTTGCTGCCAACGCAGATGGAGGCTCCCCATTTGTTGCGGTTGACCTGGACGACGCGGTAGAACAGCTCCTGCGTCGCACCGGCACCCTGCTCGACCCAGGTCTGGTCATCGGTGACGCGAAAGTATTGCGGGCTCTGAACCAGCGCCGTCTTCTCGTCTCCCAGGTGCTCGACGATGAGCTCCTTGACGAAGTCGGGCCTGGGGCAGAAGTCGGCGTCAAAGATGGCGAAGAAGTCTCCACTGGTTCTGGCAAACGTCCAGCGCAGGTTACCGGCCTTTCGGAGCCGGGGACGGTCTTCGCGCACAGAGTAGTTGAAGCCGTACTTGTCGGCGAGCTCGCGGACGAGAGGCGAGGCGCTGTCGTCCATGACGTGAACCTGGAGCTTCGACGCAGGCCAGTCCATCAGGATGATGTGCTTGTAGGTGTTTTCCAATATCTCGAGAGGTTCCGAGCAGCAAGGCAGGAAGATGTCGACGGTGGGCGCATTCTCCTCGGTGATGGGAAACCGCTCGACGAGCTCCAAGTGTCCCTTGTAGTCCCAATCTCTTCCAATGATGCCGACGGCGTACGAGATCAACAAGTAAAGGCACATGGCTCCCGCAAACACGCCGTACCAGTAAAAGGCCGGGGCAGACAGCGCGAACAGCCACATGCCGGCGCCGAGGGAGAGGAAAGAGAAGACGCCAAAGACGTAGAGAAGGATTCGGTTCGTGTGGACGTAGGTCAGCTTCTCGGTGTCGTTCGGGCAGACAGGAAGCACCAGAGGCGGCTCCTCCTTGGGACAGTAGGTCGCACGGAAGCGGTTGTACAGCCGCTTGGGGAACGACTCGCCCGACGACGGCGGCAGAGCCGTCGTGTGCTTCTCCTTGGACTTTTCGGGATCGGAGACGACGGGCGGAACATGGCTGGCCTCGACATCCGTGTCGGAGGAGTTTTGGGGCCCTTTCTCGTTGTAGACCTCTCTTGCGAGCGGGGATGGTTCCTATTGGCAATCAGTCTGGGATCTGGTTGGAACTGTTTGCGATGGTTCTACTTACGATATCGGGCCTGCTGAGGCGGCGGTTGGACGGAGCCCAGCTTGATCTTTGTCCTGCTCCGTCTGCGGTGTCTGTGGGAGACGGGCCATGGATGGCATTCTGGCCAAATCAGCTTCTACTTTGATAGTGCTTGGACGATGGCTTGTGTGAAGCAAGTATCGCAACATACCACTGTGAAGGTCGAGTCACTGGCAAGCGACGCGACAGCGCTACTGTCATTATCGGTGTCGAAAGGGTTGGACGATGAGCCAAACGGATTAGCCGGGGGCGTCAGGCTCGAGTCGGGAGTCTCTCCCCGAGGAGATAAGGGGCGCGACATGATGGTATTAGTTGTTGGCGTCGCGAGAGCCAGTACAGAAATGAGATGAGATGGAAATGTAAGTCCCGTCAAGAGGGAAGCGAGAGTGGTTTTGCGACGACGAGAACGAAGAGATGACGTCGAAAAGTTCACGTCGAACGAATGTCGAGGTAAACAGAGTGTCAAGGCTCGATACGTGAGCTTCTAGTGACGTTGACCTCTGAGCGAGTGCGGGCGTCTGGATAGCAAAGGCCGGGGAGGGCAGACCGAGACAGGAGCCAAAAGAGACGACAGAAAAAAGCAAAAAGATGTCCAAGATGAAGGAATGTCGTCAAGAAGCGAGTGACTGGAAGACTTTCGTCGCTCGTTGGGTGGTGGACAAGGTGGCTAGCGAGTGTATTTGCGACGTGGGGTGGAAGAATCCGCAACTATCGACCAGCCTCGGCGAGTAGCGAGTGGACTACCTAATGGCAGGAAGAGGTTTGCTAGATGCAGACGCCAGCCACACGGTATTAGATGGGCGAGAGGGTGGGAAGAGGGCAAGGGTGAGGGTGAGGGTGAGGTTGGAGATGGAGGTGGAAAGACCTGAGCGAGTGTCGACGGGGTGAAGAGGAGGTCGAGATGTGAGAGAGACAAGGTGAGGTGAGGTGAGATGAGGTGAGATGGATGAGATGAGATGAGATGAGGCGAGCTCTGGAGGCAGGTCAGGGTACAGGATGCACCTTGACCAAGATGGATAGGCCAAGCAGAGGGAAGGCACAAGACACACTCCTCGGCATAGATACGAAGAGTCTCTAATTACTACGTACACTTGAACTGAAGATGCTGGATGCTGGCAAGGCATAGAGAGGCGCAGGTTGACCTTCAGCTGCCCAGAGACGCTCTACGGCCTTCTTCCTGCTGGTCCAGCAATACACATCCAGCACCACGCCACTGAGTGTCGTTGCTCTCTGTTTCTGAACAAGGATGAATACGGTGGCAGGGTTGGGTAGGATGCGTATGCTGCGTAGACTTGGGCTGGCGGCCTTATCCGAGATGGCCTTGACCAGCAACCGCGTGTCGGTTCGTCGAATATTGTCCGCGGCAAGGCTCCATGGACTTTTCTGCCCATGCCATGGCATTCAGTCCACCTGGGTCATGGGCAAAGTGAACTGGGTCGTCAACTACTTGCTCCGATTGGACGAGAGCCCACCAGGAGAGGAGCTGCGGTGCGTCTGCCGTCCGGACTGACTGGGTTAGACGTCCAGTAATTAGCTCGTGACTGTCTCGGCCTCTCTCGCCGTTTTAATGGCTCCATGAAGATGCTGGTGACATCAGTGCCAAGATGCAGTCAGATTGTTCGTTGCCTGCTCTTCACAGGACAATTTGAACAGGCGGGCCACGGAGGAGGTCCACAGTCTATGGGCTGGATGATATGGAAGACGACAGGTGCAGTGATTGACAGGGGAAGCGGGAGCAAAAGACCGGGGGGGCCGTAATCAGCAGAGACTCCTACAGATGTCTGAATCCGTACAAGTATCCGTAGACGCTGATGCCTTTACAAGTGGGGGGACATCAAGAACACATCACATCGTGCGGCAGCCATGGGAAGAGATTTCCGAGGCTGGATAACCCATAGTAGGTCGAGCTAAGCCGGGGCCAGCATCAGAATCTGCCACATTCTGCGTGTAGTACACTACAAAAGAAGATGGGAAGCAGGTCTAGCAGGGCTTGGTCAATTTTGGGGGTTGGAATAATCAACGAGATGGAGAAAACCGGGAACGCTCCCGCTCTCGGACTCGTAGACTGACAAGAGAAGACGAAAAGAACATGATGAAAAAAAGCCACTTCCATCATCGCCCGCATGGGACAGATCAGAAGCTCTACCACAGTATCCGCATGTCCCATGGACCAGCCGCCGTTGGGACCATTCCTGTTTGTTTCTCGTGCATGACAGCTAACTAACTACCTGATTGCTCGGACATTTCCAGCCATGCGCGGCAGCCAGAGACTTATCCACGATGGCAGAGAAAAGCGCCGCCAAGCGGGCGGACACTGGGCGGCGGGAGAGGAAATTGGATATTGGATGGCATCGGAGCAAGGACCGGGGTCGATGACTAGCTTCACGAGCTTGCGGCTACCCGGGCCTTGGACAGATGGCCTGCAAGAGGAAGACGGTGCAGATTCTAATGTTTTTCGTTCGTTCGGGCTGTCAGTGAGACCCCCACACCGTTTGTAGGTCTGGTTGAAGTTCTATACGTCGTCTGAAGGTCGGTGATGTGTCTTCTAAGCTCTTCGGGCCATAACCATGTGGGCATACACATTGGACTGACCGACTTACGCCGACTGGCCAGAGTACTGAGTAGAAGAACATGCCACAGAAATAACAGGCGAAGGAGATACAATGTTCAAAGACGGCAGGTGAGGTGGTCAGAGCATCCGACCCTGGTTCATCCCGCCCATCTTTTGCTGAAGCAGACAGGGATCATGATAGTCACCGTCTCGTATCTGCGCTGCTGTCCGTACTGACCACCACAGCATTTCGATATCAGACTGCCTCCAGGCCAGCCAGACAGACCAGCCAGACAGACCAGCCAGGCCTTCACAGCGTTGCTGCGAGACACGGGCGAAAGCCATCAAGCCAGCTCTACTCTCTATCGGAGACAAGAGTATGCTCGTGGGAGCTGGCAGCCGATGGCTCGTCGCGTCTTAACCCTGTTGTCTCGTGTCTCGCGTTGTTTACGACTTTTCCCACTGCGAGGGGCGGTCATATCTGTGGCTGGCCTTCTCGAAGGTGTTGGCTTCCGTCATGCTGAACTACGTCTTGTCTCATCCCGACTCCCATGGACGTGGACACGCGGCCAGCAAACGGGGCCTGGGTTGGGACCGAAACACCATGATCTACCAGCCACCCAGATCTCACCCACGTCCGGGTTTCAGAGCCAACACCGCTGCTGTACATGTGGAATCACGTCAACGACGCAGTCTTGAGTGTCTCGTGTAGCAGCAGCAGCCATCCGGGCCATGTCAACTTCAAATAGACATCATCGAGTCGCACAACAGCCAAGAGACAGACGTAGACGCGCAAGCGTTTCTCAAGTACTCCCTTTTCACCTCCAAGCAGGAATGGCCAGAAGCAAGAACTTGGCTTGCCATCCTCACTCATCTGAAACCGCGACCAAGTTGTTCAAAGGAAATGCCAGCAGCTCATCGACGAAGAAATGAGGCACCTTGCACACCCCGGGCCAACCGGACTGTTTGTCCCGAACGCCCAGCCAGCGCTCTCGGGTTCGCTCCGAGCCGGCCTACTATGTTGCCATGGTAGTATGCCCTCACCATGGCGAGACTCCTCTCTGCTCGAGGCCACCGACATGTCCATATTCCCATCCCACCCCGGTACCCCTGCTCCGTCCGCAAACCCCAGCCATACCCAACCAAAACAGAGGAATTCCTCCGACGCTTCCCAGTCCCCAACGTCCACGCGCGCAACAGAGTCGACAATTCCCACTCATCTAGCCGATCCGGTTTCTCGGTGCCGAGACACCTCTTGCAGCGTACAAACACAAACACAGAGGCCGCCCCCCTGCCTCGTGTCCGATGCGGCCTGCGCTGCTCACCTCACTTGGACGCGCCAAGACGACGACATGCCGCGAGGTTCCTCACGGCGCAGCCTCGCAAGAGTCCAACTGGCTGAAGCGTCGCAAGTCATGGCTTGCTGCAGCTGGACACATTGACAGTAGCCGATCCAAGTGGTCTGTTTCCGTGATGGATGCAGCATCAGAGATAATTACCTGCTAGCCGCGCATCCAAGAGCCCAAGAAACATGCCACCCAAAGCACCCAGCGCCGTGAAATGACAATCTCATCTCGGTTCTGCTTCCAACAGCAGGCAAGCGGCACAAAATCTCTCCTACCATCTCCAACGCCCCCGTCTAGCTTGGACGTCTCCCAACTGACATCATGATAGAATCAAACGGGAGACAAACGGAGACTCATCTCACCGTTTTCTTCCCTTGGCGCCATCGGTACCGCGGCACGCGCGCCAAGGCGCCAACGACGACATACAATCCCGCCAGGGGAGAGAGGAGGGGGGGGGGGGGCCAGATAAGCACCTTGTTCTCTCCCAACCCGAGCCTGTCCGCAGCCTGGATCGCCAGCCAACCGATAAAGAGAAGGCGAAAGAAGTCTACGAGAGTGCATGACGGGACAGGCGCAGGCGGTACAGATACAAGGGTATACCGCCCACCTCCGCTCGAGAAGAGAAAAAATCGAACAAACCCAGTCTCCTTCGAGACCTCTCCTCCGACGCAACCATCTCGATGAAGGCCATCCAACTCCCACGTCCACCAGGCTGCCTCCCTCTCCTCTCAGTCTGCTCAAATCTGTGTACCTCGCAGCTCCCCCAGTCCCGCTCCGCTGCCCACCCCCCCTCCGCCAAGAAACCCGTGTCTGCCCACCTCCCCCCCCCCCCTCAAAGGATGCGTGGGGAGACAGAGACACACCATCCATCCCATCGCCGCTCCCACCCAGCCGTCTCAGCACGGGAGGAGCCCATTGCCCAATCTCGTCCTACGGCAGCCCTTCCTCTCGCGCACCATCGCATGCAAAGGCGCGGGAAATCTACAGAAATATGCAACCTTTATGCCCGTATACACACCACACGTCTACCCCATTTGCATATCCATGGTTTCTCACCACCAAGGGTCGAGTGTTCCGTGTCTTGGTGCTGTAAGCTGATTCCCCCTTCGCCCCATGCCCGTATCGGACAGCCTTGGCCTTCCCATCCGCCAATACGGTGCGAAAGTGCTGCAATGACTTTGGCAGTGGCTTTTGACATTCGCAATCACGGTGGCTGGAAGTCTTTGGACGCGCGTATCGATGGTGTTTGACAACCTTTCTGGAACATGGCTTCTGTCGAGATATGCCATTCACACACTGCCGATTACTCATTTCCATCAGATAGCCAGCAACTTTCCTCACAAATAAAACCCATCTGTGGCAAGCTGGCCAGAGGCAGCATCCGACATGTGCGTGCGGCTGGGGAGCGGGTAGCGCGATGCCATGATCCACGATCTTGCATCAGAGAGGGTGGTCACCCCGACCCGACCCCCCCCTCGAGCGAGACTGACTTCACGAGCGGTGACGTTCGGGGTACTGTATCGAGACTAGGTGTCGGTGCAGCAGCCGGGCTGTGAGTGGTTGATGGTACGGGACCACGCAGACAGGAATACAACCAACACGAGGCCTTGGAGAAATGTGTAAGCGGAGCTCGAAATTTCATGCGAGCAGATCGGAGGCGACTTGCGAATGCCCTCATCTCGTGGAATAACAACACGCGGTGTATTAGAGGCCGCAAGTGGCACACGCCATCATCTATCCATAGACGTGCAAGAAACCGTCCTTTTTGCCACCTCGGACTATGACATTACAACTTTGTACAGCACCCACAAACACACACCCCCCCCCCCAAATCTAAAAGAGACCGGCAAACGAAGCCAGAATCGCCGCAACGGGCAGCAGCACAGCCAGAGCAGAAACACCAACGGCGCCAGCAGCGTCCTCATCGCCGCCGCCGCCGTTGGACCCGCTGTCGCCGTTGTCGAGCTCCATGCTAAAGTGCGCCGCGGAAAAGGTGACGTTGTCCGGGGAGTGCCAGGCCTCGGACCCGAACTCGACGAGCCCCAGCCAGGACTCGTCGTCAATCTCGCCCGACTCGAGGACGTACTTGAAGAGCGGGGTGACGTCCTCGTCGAACTGGTTCACGTCCTGGCCGTCGCGCGTGACCCAGGTGAAGACCTTTTGGTCGCGCTGGTTGGTGTCGTACCAGAGGGAACTGTGGGTTGGGGCGGGTTAGCGGTGCCGATATACGATAAGGATCACGAGATGTAGGTTCTGCAGCGAGGCCGAGTAAGACGGCCGACGCACATGGGGGAAGAGGCCCGATGGAGAAAGGTGGCGATGGAGAAAGGTGGACTGGGCACTTACAACTCGGTGTTCCCCAAGGTGATGTTGGTGAGGATAGAGTCTCCCATGAGAGGGTACGGGTTGCCGACCTTGCCCAGCCAGATCATGATCTCGGCCTCGGCGTCGACGGGGTTGTACGTTTTGCTCTTGTTCCTATCGACGAAGAAGTCCCAGGCGGCGTTGGCCACGACGCCGTCGAGGTCCTCCTTGTTCTGGGCCCAGGTCGAGGCGCCAAAGTCGCGCGGCGGGCTGTCGCCCGGGTTGCCCTTGGTCATTGTCCATTGCGTGGCCAGGCGCAGCGTCTTGATGGCATCGAGACGCGTCGGCAGCTTGGTCGAGTTGAAGCGCACGTGGGGGAATGAGTGGACGTTCTCCGGCTTCTCTTCCCAGCTCCACGATGCGTCGAATGCCGGCACAGACTGGTCGATCTGGGGATCCGGCCACGGGCGGCGTCAGTGGGTGATCAAGTCATGAGAGCAAGAGGGTATCACGAGAAGAGCAAAGGAATAGGCATTGTGGATGTCGTGCAGCGAGTGGGTGATGGCGATGTGATCGGGACAGTCATGCAGGGACAGATACGGATAGACAGCCAGGGTTTGGAAATGCCAAGAGGAGGAGAGAAAGAAGATAAAGGGACAGATGGAGTATCATGCGCGTTGCCTCGACGCGATGGCACGTCACGCAGCGTCACTTACCGACACGCACTGGAAGCCATCACCGACGGGAGCCCAGGCATTCGACTGGACTGCAAGTCTCTCGAGTCAGTATAAGTGACGGGGCATGTGCCGTCGTGTAAATAAAGCAACCCAAAAGAGGCATGCATCGATACACGGCATCATCTGCACAGCGGGACCGGGGGAGTTCTCACAGATGAAGTCGTGGCTGTCGCTCGTGAACTTGTTCTCCTTTCCGCAGATTGTCGCATCGTAGGCTGCAGAGGCCGATCCGACGGCCGCCAAGCTGGCGGCAGCAAACAGCGCGTTTCTCATGTTTGCGTCTGACGAAGATTTACGCAGCAGCCGTGTTCTTCCGTGTGTGCGACCAAGACGTACGAGGCGATGGTCAAAGACGCAAGTGCCTCTTCTTCAGCAACGAAAGGGCAGAAGGTACCAGGTAGGGAGTGATGATGTCGTCGAAAGCGAGCGCGACCTAGGAACAGGACGACGTGAAGAAGGTCCAAGGAAGGAAAAAAAAAGGACGAGAGAGAAGAGTCTAGACCGTCGATTGTCTTTCTCCTTGTGAATTCCGACGACCTTGCGATGCCTGTGGCCAAGACGGGGGTTGAGATTCTGGTCGATGGACCTGCTGGAATAGACCCTGCCTGCTTATCTCCCACACTCAATTTTGAAATCTGAAATGGCCACAGAAGCAAAGTAGCACCTGAGATGACGCGAAAGATGATGGCTGGGCGTCTGTAATCCGGGGCAGGTGAATGAATATGCGGGTGAGATTGGGGGTGAGAGAGAGTGAGTGAGCGAGTGGCTGAGTGAGTGATGAGTAGGTGAGTGAGATCGGTACTTTGACAACAACAACAACAACAACAACAATAAGCTGCAACCACGCAGCGTAATTCCTGAACGGGACACGGCGTCCATTCACACCTGGCCGCAAAGGCGTTGTGGCTGATATTTTAACGGCCGCTTGGGATTGCAAAGTGCTGGGAATGAGTATGCTGGATGAATCTTGGTCGCCCTGGTTTGCGAGAATGACATGGTGTCAGATGGCCAGCTACTGGCGACGTGATGTCTTGACCCGAGATGCCCAGATGCCCAGATGCGCTGGCACATGGCCAGGATGCTTCACCACCCAATGATGCGTCTTCTTCGCAGTGCAAACGAAGAGACCCGGCTCGCCTGGCGCCTTGGGAGCTAAGCCTCGAGCTGCCAGATACACTCCAGCCATCACGTATTACTCCGTATAGGATGAACATGTTGCGCGTCTTCACTAACGGGAAGTGCTTTTTGTGGACTCACAGGCGTTGGCATTGTTTGAACCATCAATGCCGGTACTTGTCTGGGGGGGGCCTACACTCGCTGTCTTGGATGTTTTGCTGGCTGGTGATGACGATGGCTTCCCAGTTTTATTCCCCAGTCCAGCTCCGACGTCTGCACTTGGCCAGCACGAAGATAGCCTCCCAGGTCCCTACAGGGGGTCTAGGATGCAGAAAACCAGCCCTGTAGTACATTTATCAAGCTCATAGCCATCATGTCAAAATACACGGTTAATGGTTGACGGAGTAAACAAGTCACAGTCTGCCATGCCCTTACTGGTCATGCTATGGCTTATGGTGGCTTCTTACAAGCATACAAGCAGGACAGGAAGACAGGCACTTGATTCGACAGCAGCAGTCTTCAACACAATCTGTCCCATACCGAGATGCTTCACGCACTACCCATCGCCCAGAGCCTCGGGAAAATAAACTCATAACCATAAATGGCCCATCCCGACGCCCTAGGGCCCCCGAACAAGCGACTAAGCCACGATAGCAGGACCACAAGTGCGAAAACGAAGCTGGATCGAGTCCGAGTCAGTCACCCACAGCGCTCTCAACCACCTCGCTTAGACGGTCTTCGCAGTCTTCGGGCGCCGGGCAGTGCTGGAAGGGCGCCCGGCTCAGCAGATCCAGAACCAAAGAGGAAAAGACGATGCTGCTGTCGAGGGGGAAACCATATCCCGACTCGACGCCAAAAGCTCGTATTGCCCGCCGCAGCAGCACATACATAATCGCAGCGGTCGCCCCCCTCCTTGGTCGTGTTTGACTGTGTCTTTCCTTTTAAAACACAAAGTTTGGGGCGAGTAAGCCACGTATACGAACGACCAAGGCCTTCTAAACATGGCCAGGATGGACGACGTCGGGTGGGATGGAAGTCACAGCAGCTCTCACTAACCACCATCACCACCAGCAGCACAGTCAAGGCAAATTCTGCCAGGGATCGGCTCGGCTCGACGACAGCGCGAAGGGCCCCCCCCTTGTTTTCCCTTGATTTTCCTCGTCCAAACGTCGCTGGCAGCACACCACCAAGAAACCCAAGCCTTGGGAGGCTCCAGCAAGCTACAGCAAGTACACATGCTCGGACGAAAAAGCGCGAGATCCAGTCGTCGGTTCTTCGTTGGCTGCAGACACGAAGGAGGAGGATTTCTGGGCAGAGTGCCGCCGGACCCGACTCGACTCACACCGACATTGGCGGCCGGTCCTGAGGAGGATGCGCAGCCCTTTTGGGGAACAACCTCGTCCGTAATCCGGGAAGGATTTTCACGACCGACGCCCACGCACGCGAGACGACTCGAATGAGATGCTTGCCGCGATGGACAGCTGTAAGAGGAGGCTAAAGAGGCGGATAAAGCCTTGCCAGGGGAATAGTGGATTTGGAGGGGGGGGGGGTCACGATTGAGCATCGATATCGGCGTTATACGATACCGACCCGATCGACCGACCGACCGACGACGACGACGAACGACCGAGCAGCATTACTGAGTACGGATACGCTGACAGGATAATTACGGCCGCTCTCCGTTCAACAGGCAGACATTCTGCGCGTAGGGGACCGCTGGCAGCAGCAGCAAATGCCATGCCACGCAGGCCAGGGCAGGAAAACAACCGAGCAGCAGCAGCAGCAGCAGCAGCATCTTGTCGAATTCGAAAGGCGGGCCCCGAAAGGCCACTGCCTCCCGTCCCACGATCCACCTTGCCGAGCCTGTAATCAACGAGGCGTCGTCAGCAGTTGCAGGGGTTCGGGCTCGAGCGGGTGGGAACCTGCGTCTGTCCGCCCTGGTGCCAGCTTGGTGGTCCGCCGCCACGCCCAGGTTCCGACAAGGGCTCGTTTCTTTCGCCTCTTCATACTACTCCGTACGTACTGTTACTTGATACTGCCTAAGTACTCTTGCCCCCGGCTGCTCAGCAAGGGGGAGGGGGGAGGCTTTGTATCCCTTGGTGAGGTTGAGTAATCTCTGCAAAAGACGCGGTACAGAAAGATACACCTGCGGTATACGGTGCCCAAGTTTCCAGGGACGTGGCTTCAGCTGCCTGTCTCTGGCATCGTCCTGTCAGGGCGTGGTGACCACTGTAGTGTCAGTAAAGACTCTCTGGTCATCTCTGGTGATACACTTCGCGGAACCTCGGGCTTGGAACGAGCTCATCACCAAGTCACATTCGCCTCGGCAGTGGCGGAGAATAAGCAAACCTACCGTCGACCGAGAGCTCTGCCGTACCAGCAGGTGAAAGAAATTGTGCCACGGCACAGCTGTTGTTCGTGCACAAACCCTCACTCTCCCCCATCCCGGCTCGGGCCCAGCTTCATCGATCCAGCGGGCAGCTCCTTGCCAGCAAAGCCAGACTCGCCTTGGATGGAACACCACGATCCCGCCAGCATCACCCACAGGCTCTCGACGCCCGACTTTGGTAACTGATGCCGATAAGGGGCGGTCCCATTGGACGCGTGGGCGAGAGTTTCACCCTCTCGTGTGGCGGGTTCCTATGCTGCTCAATGCCCTCGGCCAGCATACGTAATGCTCTGCTTCTGCTGGATGCCAACATGCTCATACTTTTCGTGTCAATTACGCCGAGAAAAAGAAAAAAAAGTCTGTCAAGAAGGCCAAAAATCTGGAGCCCCCTTGAACCCGTCCGCTTCCTCGCAACATCCAAGAGCGGGGACAAGAGCGAGCCAACATCCATCATCGTAATCGTAGGCTGGGTGGCGTCCGGCATCTGCTCGACGGTCTCGCCAGCTGCGGTCTGGCATGTCTCGTGCCTGAAGATCACGGCCTCGTGTTTCTTTTTTGTCCCTCTCTCTCTCTCTCTCTTTCGCTAGCCCTGCAGCGCGCATGGCGTCGGCAGGGGGAACAAGACCATCCATCCGTGGCCAACGCGGCGCTATTTCTAAATCTTTTCCGCCTGTAGCAAAGCTCGCTGCACGGTTAAGGTAGCTCGCAATTTCTACGAGACAATTGGAGCCGCATCAGCACGTTGCGTTGAATGTTCGCCTCCCGATGAGTCTGGATCGCTCCGCCGATTGGCTGGCCTTTTGATACTCCCTACTGTGATTTGCGCGTGGACCCGAGACTGTCTGTCTGCGGCCCCTCGCGATTGGAGGCTGTAAAGATGCTTAGGTTGAAGGCGGGAAGCTTTCTGAGTGAACCGCTGAGAGAGCATCGTCTCATAATCGCTTGATGTTACACAGAGAATACATGGAGTAACTTGGCCAGCCAAGACGATGCTGTGATTACACGTGTACAGCCGTAATGAAGGCCCCCCTTGGGACCCCCGTCCTCATCTCCTGGATTCCGCCACTCCGACGGAGGAGCACGGCGGGAGAGAGAGGAGGGAGTGGAGGTTTCGGTGGGAGGGATGGGATGGAGGCAAGGCAAATGTGCTTCGTAAGGCGTCTCTCAGAGTTTCGGACGGTTCAGCTTGGTCCCCAGCGAGACGCCGTCGCAGTATGTGCAATTTTGTTAAAACGGCGACTCCTTACGATGGCATGAAAACTGTCCGGAATAGCCTCTAGCTAGTGGGCGGAAATAGAACAGCACAGCCGGACTACTAAATGGTATAGTTCAGGCCTCGGGGGTTTACGCTGCCGTGGCACTCTGGGGGTTGGGATGACCCATTGGGAATCTTGTATGGGTAAAACGTCAGGGCAAACGGGATGATGGCGATCAGCAGGACTGTCAAGCCCATCCTGGTCCACACACCTTGATCCCGCCGGTGCTGGAGGAGATGAATTTTGCTGCCACAACGGTTGCGGACGTGCGCCGTGTGACGGGACGAACATTGAAGACGCTCAGAGTATCGACTGGCCAGCAACAAGGAGATTTCAGAATGGTCTAGTCCTCCGTTTGGTGATGGTGTGATGGGGAAAATATGAGAAAAAGGCTCTCACCACTTGGTGTACGGAGTAGACCCAGACCCGGTCGGTCATCTCGGAGGCGGCGGATAAAGACTCGTCGACACGATATCGACCTGGACTGACAGGGTGGGTTTGTTGGCGGCGCTTCGAGCTCGTCAGACCTTGGCTCTCTCGTGTATCCATAACTGAGTACGGAGTACGGAGCACTGTCTCTGACCTTCTCCATCGGTACTCGGTCTCCCTGCCTCGTTGGCTGATGTTGTTTCTGCCCCTCGGGCCACCATCGCACCGTTCGCTTCGGCCCTTGCGTGCGGTGTGAAAACTCGGGGTGGCGGTTGGGACGGGCAAGTCCACGATGATGTCACAGACTGACTCTCTCTCTCTCTGGCAGACGGAAGACTAAGACAAAACGAGATAGATCCCTTGCTGCCGAGGCAGGCCTGCCATGGAGGAGCCTTGCTAGCGCCAATTTGTGTGAGCCAGCGGCAGATACGCACTTCACAATGTATTCTGTACTCTGTAGAGGCTGCTACTGGCTAACTGTATGGCTGTCCCGTGTACGTTGTCTCGTGGGATGCTCCAAAGGGACTGGAGATATCTCCTGGTACATGCGCAATGCTGTCAAAGGTAATAGGTAATTACCAATCTTTATTTGAGCTTAACAAAACTGGCACTTGAAACTCGTCCAATCTAGGGCCGGGCGAGAATCCGCACCAACAGACGACGAAAGAGGTACTTTAACCGCCGCATGAACTACACGATAATCAAGGTACTCTCTTGTTGATGGGCCCAACGGAGCTTGCAATATCAGAAACGGGACCTGCTGGAGCCGCCGAAACTTTGGAAAAGGCAAGACGAAAAGTCTGTCGTCGTCGTCGTCTGTCGTCTGCCGTGATTTCCCTCTACAAAGTAATTTACCCAGTTACTCATTTCCAATACATGGGACCGCCTAATGGCCGTCTTGTCATTAGTCAAGACTGATGATGCGGTAGATTAGCACCGTGAACATGACCTCACCGTCGGTCGACGTTGGCACCAGTATCCCCAGAGTAGTAGTACAGAATGCGTAACCAGCTCAGCCTTGTGTCTCGAGTGCGACATGTCCGGAGAGAAGCTCGACTTCGTAGATGGCACCACAACCGACGCGACGTGCCAAGATGAAGGCGGTGGAAACGTTGCCGAGCGACAAGGCCAAGACTGCATGCAGGAGAGGAGGAGGCTTTCCAGTCTTCTACTTGTATAGTCTGTCGTCTTGAGTCTCTGGCCTGGGCCGGGTGCTTGTTTGTCCAAGGATGAATATCCCAATAACGGACACCGTTCGAACAGCATCATGGCTTGTACTCGTCGGTCGTGGCCGTAGCATCTCTCGTCTGCCTTGGGTGAGGCCATGGCAAAACTGCGATATCAACCATGGCCAGACTATGTAGTACGCGTATGCCTACTTGTATACCATCATCTACATCACAGTCCACCTCTTCCACTTTACCATGCCAGCAAAGTCATGACCAACCTGACCCCAGTCCCGGCCTCTTGGACACGGTAGCACCCTGACCCTGACCCTGTCTCGATGGTCTGGCAAAGCAGAGCCTGCTGGGATGGCATGAATTGCTATACACAGTACTGTCACCTCCTGGCTTTGCTAAACAAGGATCATCTCCGTCTCTTCTCCATGCCCATCCTCTCCCATCCAATCCACCTGAATCCCCATCCCATGCTGTCCGACCTATCCCATCGATCCCGTCGCCCGTCACCCATGAACCCATCCATGATTTCCCCTGCCCCTAATCGTGATTATCCCATCCCACCACCGTCGCAGTCCCAGCCAGCTAGTCCTACACGAGCATTTCCTCACCTTTGGTTCGAGATTGATGATTCCCCAGGCTCAATAAACCTGCCACTCGTTCCACTGTCTTTGCTCTGCTTGCCTCACCATCGCGGCCCGTCCAGCGCAAGACCGTCTTTTCAGTCCTGCAAGACAACCCCCTCTCTGACTGCTTTGGTCTCTCTTTCGAGTCTCAACTCGGCGGATTCGTCCTGTCTTGCTTGCGGGAGTCAACCCAGATACGTACAGCCAGCCATCCATCCATCCATCCAGGCCAGCTTCGAAGCCACATCTACCTACAGCTGCTGGGATAAAAAGGAAGCAATAATCGATACCTCAGCCAAGCAACGCAAGGGAACTTCAGCTCTCGACTCTTGAGAAACCAAAGCCAACCCGAGCCGACCCCCCGTCTCGTTTCCCCATCTATTCTCCTACACTGCTCCGTACCGAGACTCGAGTGCACAAATCGAGACTGGAACCAAGCAAATCGGCTCCTCTTGTCACCCCTCTCCCACCAACCCATACCATACATACCATACATACTATACACACCATACCATCAGGTACCATACCATCCATACAATCCCGTCCGTCCTGTCCTCGGTCCGCTGGTGTCATCAACCCCCAGCACCGCTCTCCACATTCAAAAAGGCCACTCTCGTCCGCTCTCCGCTTCAAATAGAGGGCTCAATCACCAAGCAACGTCAATCGTCATTCCGCTCGTTTCATTTAGACCCGGAACGCTCGTCTGCTCACCCCCGAGATCTTGCCATTGCACATTTGGAGTTTCCTTCTTGCAAACATCTCGGTTCTCTGATCTTCCCTTCTCTGCCTGTCGGGGTCTGGAAGCCAAAACCAACGATAGCCAGTCCGAAATCGCACATCGACACAGACGTAACGCCAGTCGCTACCCAGCCTACCTACCCACCGCCTCTGGTCAACGTACGGGAAGCCAGCCCGTCCACTCCCCCCTCTATCCAACCTTTTATCGTCGCCGGCTCTGTTGGAAGAAACAGGGCGTCGTCATCGATGGCTGTCAGCTTCGCGCGCGCAGGCCTCGTATCCATAGACTCATCATCAACCGCCGGCAGCATGGTCTCCCAGTCGCCAGCACTCAGCCCGGGGCACTCGGACGCCGGCTCTGGCTCCGGGACGCCCAACTCTTCCCCTCCGGCCTCGCGACCTCGCAGCCCCGACCTGAAGCATCACCACCACGCGACGGAGAGCGTGTCCGACCTGGAACCCCTCGAGCCCTTGGACGTCAAGAACGTGTGCTTTGTCGGTGCTGGATTCGTCGGTAAGTCTTGACTCGGGTGCCACAGTCCCCATCACCCACCAATACCAATGCCCACCAACAAGATGTTGCCCAAGAGATGCATGACTCTCGTCAACCTCGCATCCCTGCGATTTTCTTGTTCTTGTATCACGATCAAAGCTTCAGCCCTGCCTTCAATTCCACGGGCGCACTCTCGTGGCCATCATGTCTGCCAGTCTGTCTAGCTCTGCTGCTGCGCAACTCGGCCAGCACACGAACAAGACGAAGAGAAGCCATCGCAGCCCAGCACTTACAAACGTCGTCAACAACCTCAATTTTCCCAATCTAGCACCTCGTAGTCAACTCAGCCATCGCGGTCACCCATCGCGGCCGACATTGGAGCTAACCTCGACATCTCTCGCAGGCGGCCCGACGGCGGCCCTCATCGCCCTCCACAACCCCAAGCTCACCGTCAACGTCGTCGACCTCAACGCCGACCGCATCGCGGCGTGGAACTCGCCCCATCTTCCCCTCCCCGAGGCCGGGCTGCCCAAGATTGTGCGCATCGCCCGCGACGGCACCAACGAGACGACGGCCTTTCTGCCGTCCGTCGGCAGGTCCCTGAAGCTCGCGGCGCGGGAGCCGAACCTCTTCTTCTCGACCGACGTCCGGCGCTGCATCGGCGAGGCCGACGTCGTGCTCATCTGCGTCAACACGCCGACCAAGACGTACGGCCTGGGCGCGGGCTACACGGCCGACCTCAGCGCGCTCGAGGGCGCGAGCGAGACGGTGGCCAAGTACGCAAAGAATGGCGCCGTCGTTGTCGAGAAGAGCACCGTTCCGACGGGGACGGCCCGCATGATTAACGAGATTGTGAGTTGTGTGTCTGTCTGTCTTTTTGGTTCTTGGGAAGAGACCATGTTCCCATTCCCAATATTCCATCTTGGCGTACAACAAGGCAAAGGGGGTACTCGTTCGAACAGAGACTTGACGAACCGAGACTTGACGAACCGAGACTCCCACGACTGATGAACCTCGGATGCTCCGCGTACTCTGGCGAAAAGACGTGCTTTGGACCCAACTAACACACGCCAGATGGCCCAGTACCAGCCCGACTCCGAGTTCGAGATCGTGTCCAACCCCGAGTTCCTCGCCGAGGGCACCGCCGTCCGCGACCTCATGCACCCCGACCGCATCCTCATCGGCAGCTCGACGACACCGGCGGGCATCCGCGCGGCCAACGCCCTCAAGAGCGTCTACTCGGCCTGGGTGCCGCCGCACAAGATCCTGACCGTCAACACGTGGTCGAGCGAGCTGACCAAGCTCGTGGCCAACGCCATGCTCGCGCAGCGCATCAGCAGCATCAACAGCATCAGCGCGCTCTGCGAGGAGCTCGGCGCCGACGTCGAGGAGATCAGCCGCGGCATCGGGGCCGACGCGCGCCTCGGCAAGAAGTTCCTCCACGCGGGCGTCGGCTTCGGCGGCTCGTGCTTCGAAAAGGACATACTCAACCTCACCTACATGGCGCGCGCCCTCCACCTCGACGCCGTGGCCGACTACTGGATGGGCGTGCTCGACATCAACCGCTACCAGCGCGAGCGCTTCGCCCAAAAGGTCCACCGCGCCCTCAACGGCAACCTGCGCCGCAAGAAGGTCGCCATGCTCGGCTTCGCCTTCAAGGAGAACACAAACGACACGCGCAACAGCATCGCCGTCCACATCATCGCCGAGCTCGCCCGCGAGATGCCCGCCGAGATTGCAATCTTTGACCCGGGTTGCGACCCCGAGGACGTCATGGCCGAGGTCCGCGCCTCCATCCACGACGCCCGCGTCCTCGACCGCGTCAAGGTGCGCTCGACCTGGCGCGAAGCCGTCGAGGGGTCCAGCGCCGTGTGCATCCTCACGCCGTGGTACCACTTCCGCTACCCGAAAAAGGCCCAGGTCTCGGCCCGCCGCTCGTCCATCTGGACAAGCGGGAGCGGCCCCGGCTCCGGCCCCGGCGACGCGGACGACGCCACCCGCGACGAGGCCGCCGCCTTTTTCAAAGACGCTCCCCTCTCCGAGATGGACGTCGTCGAGCTCGAAAAGTTCGTCTCCCGCGGCGCCTCCCACCACGCGCCGCTGGACCCCCTCAAGCGCATAAAGCCCGAGGTCCGCTGTCCCGACGCCTGCAAGGGCTGCCTCTTCGACGCCGCCAGCGAGGACCTCGGCGACCCCATCGACTGGGAGTGGACCGCCTCGGTCATGAAGCGCCCGCGCCTCGTGCTCGACGGCCGCAACGTCGTCTCCGGCCCCGAGCTCGAGAAGCTGGGCTTCACGGTCCAGGGTATCGGCAAGGGTCTCGGCATCTAGACGTGCCAGGTATTCTGTCGTGTGTGGTCTAGGGGGGGGGGGGGGGGGGTTTGAGGATGAAGAGAGCGACACATGGAACCGACGGCTTGCCCTCGAGGTTCGTCTTCGAGGCGGGCCCGTCGGTCCAACGGCCGGGACGTACACATTGGATGGGATGACAGTAACTCAAAGCTGGCACAGTTAAGGCGTTCAGGAACGGGCACAAACGGGCAATGGGCGGCGTCTTGTTCTTCTCATTGTGTTTTTTTCTTTCCATGTCTCGGGAACCACCATCTCAGGGTTTCCAGAGACCTTCTTTCGCTTTCGCTTTTCGCAAGCTGGAAAACATTTCAGGCCTAGCCGACTTTGTAATTCTGGCTGTTATTTAGGAGCTACCTAGAGGTAGACAGAGGGGCTTTCGTCCATAGTGGGATCAATATACCCAACCTCGAGTTCACCTGCGGCATCTGACGTCTCTACTCGTACGGCTAGAAGAGCCCTGATGAAGCCATCGCCAACTCTGCGTCTACTCCCCATTCCGTATTCTGTACGAAAAAAACCTGTACCAAGGTCCAGGACAACATGACACATCACACCAAACCGCGATTCATTAACCCAACATCTTACCCCCTGCCGGCATTTCTCTCGCCCAACACAACCGCGAGACGAACCCACCGCCGGGGGGGGGGGCGATTGCGCGTCCGCCCCAGACTGTGCGTCCTGCCCTGTACACTGTATCTCTTCTAAGCGACGAGATTCGCCCATGGCCAAGTTGCAATCTATCTGAAGTTGGCCACGGTGGAGACGGCGGTGGGCTGTTGACCCCCCCGGCTGCAACTCTATTCGAATAAACTCGTTCGCACTTTTTTGTACGCACTATCCACCCCTGAGAGTTGGAAACGCGGAATGGTTGTTCATTTCGCGGGGGGGGGGGTTCATCGTCATCTGTTTGCCTGCTGGACCAAGGGGGGGTCGGGTGGGTGGTTTGGCAATCTGCCCAGGGCAGCAGGATGAGGAATAGATTTGATGTGAATGACTGCAGTGACGATCTGGTTTCGTTTCAGGGCGGGACAGGTTTGTGCTTGATAAAAACTGACGCCTTTCACTGCCCGTCCTGGCCCATGTGGCAATATCTAAGAGAAATTAGGCCCTGTATGGGAACCAGACGGGGAGGGTTCCCCATTAGTAGGCGTAGACGTGAAGGGGCTCGCGACATGTATCTTCTCAATTAAAAGGCATGTGATGATATGCTCGCTATTGAACAGTAGGTCCTGTATTGATTGGTGTAATATTACTTGACCAGTAGAGAGTCTTCCTAGGTAGGCATACTACCTCCTAATATACATAATAGCCCTCCTTAGGTATCCCTGATTACTATAGATCACTATCTTTAATATTCCTACTCAATCTAGAGTAGTATTCTCCTCTATTAAGTATCTTATTAAGTTTTCTATTATCCTTATTAAAAACCTTAGTACTTTAAAACTTTATAGGAGAAATCTAGTAATAGGAAAAGAATATCTAGTTATATATTCTATTATTATATAAGTACTATATTTCTTTTACTTTAATATAAAATAGGTATAGTTTTAAATTTGTTTATTATTAGTATTATTATACTTCTTATTAGTAGTTTATAACTACTATTAAACTTACTATAATATATAGTAGAAGTACTAATTAGAACTAGTATATTCTTAATTATTTGAATACTATACTATTATAGTCTTATAGTATTACTATAGTTATTTATAGAGGTTTCGCTATAAGCCCTAAAGTACTATTATAATCTAGTTCTATTTTATAATATCTTTTTTCGTATTATTATTATAAATAATTAGGTGCTTTCCTTTATTCTAGTCTATAATTATAAAAGTATTAAAATAGTACTAATTATTTTTTATCTAATTGTTTCTAGTTCTTATTTAGTTTTGTTATAAGCTACTAAAGAAATAGGCCTAGGCTTGTTTTTTTCTTTTAGGGGTTTTAAAGAAGTTACTGATAAGGTCTCGGTATTCCTTATTATTAATAGAGGAGCCCTAAGATCCTTTAGTTTATTTTAATTAGAAAGAAATAACTTTAGGGTAGATATAGGGACTTGATAAAGACTATAGGCTTTATAGTATTATATTAATACGATTAGCTAGTATGAGGAGATCCCTAAGAAGTTCGAAGAGCTACGATTCAGTAATTATATTATTTATTTTTTTATAATTATAGTATTTTGGTATGGCTTAAATCCTATAGTGAGGTATTGAAATTATAGTACTGATTTTTCGTGTTAGATTGGTAGTAGGCGTGACTTTATTAAATATGTTTTAGTAAAGTTATAGTAATTAGAAGTTTTAGGATTAAGGTTGTTTAGCTTCGTAGCTATACTACTATAGTTAGCTAGCTTAAGCTATAAGTAGGTCTAGAGGTTCTACTTTAGGTAAATTATAGGTACTTCTTAATACTAAGACTCTTCTAGAACTACTTAAAAGTTTCTCGTAGTAGTACTTTTATTAAGATATTAGTAACTTGGTTAGTAGTAGGAATATATTCTAGGTTTACTATGTTATCCTATATAAGCTTTCTGATGAAGTGGTGCTAGACGCTAATATATTTAGTATAGGTATAAAACTGTGGGTTCTTTGCTAGTATAATTATACCTTAGTTATCGCTATAGATAATTATTGTGGTGATATTTTTAGAGTTATTTAGTTCGTTTAGAAAGTTACGTAGCTATACTACCTTTTTCCTAGCTTAAGTCTATCTTATATATTTAGTTTTATAGGAGGAAAGTACTATAGTTGTTTGATATTTGGAGGATTAGTTAATTATACTACTACTTATGTTAAATAGGTACTTAGTTATTAACTATTATATATTAATATTGCTAGCTTAGTTATTATTAGTATAGCTTGTAAGTAGGTAAAGATCTCTTCTATAGATGAGTTTTATATTGTAGGTACTTTTTAAGTAGTATATAACCCACTTAATAGCGGTTTTATACTATTCTATAAGCTTTGTAATATAGCGACTAAGGGCTGAGACTGTATAGGTAATATCTGGTTAAGTTCTTAGTATAGTATATATTAAAGAACTAATAGCTTTAGTATATTAAGTTTTTAGGTTAGTAGGGGGAGTATATTAGCTATCTACGTCTTCTAGCTTATTACTTAACTCTATTAGTATCTAGGTAGGATTTATATTTTCTATATTAAAATCCCTAATAATTTTTTTAATATAAGTTTTCTAGTTAAAATAAATAGTATAATTATAGTAATCTTTCTTTATTACTATATTTAAATAGAAAGTATAAAGCCTTAAGTCTATTATTTAGAATTCTTTATTTAGGGTATCTTTTAAGTTTTAGATTATTACTTTATTAAGGCTAGTAATTAAGAGGTTATTTATATATATTATAATATAGATACTATTATAGATAAATACCCTAGAGTTAATAGTAAGTAGTATAAAACCTAATCCTTTTAGGAATATTAAGAGGGTTTTATACTAGATTCTTAGTACTTACTTAAGTCTATATAAAGCTTTATTTAGTTTATAGATAGTTTTACTATTACCTTCTTCTAGTCTAGTTAGTTATTAGATATAGAGGTTATCTATATTGATTTTCTTATATAGAAATATAGTTTTAATATTTATTTATTTAAACTTTAGGTCTAGAGTAGCTATAATTATGAAGATAACTTTATAGTTTATAGGTTTTACTATAGAAGTAAAGGTCTTATTATAATTAATCTTTTCTTATTATTTAAAACCCCTAATTACCTAGTAAGCTTTATATTAGAGGATTTCTCTTTTAGTATTTCTCTTAATCTTAAATACCTATTTTCTATAGAGTATATAGTAGTTTAGTAGGGTTTTTATAAGTATCTAGGTATAGTTATTAACTAGAGACTTTTTCTTATCTTTTATAGTAGTATATTATTATTTCTAGTAGCTATTTTCTTAAGTATCCTATAGTATCTTTAGATTAGCTAGGGGAGTATTTAGTATTATAAAAATAAGGTAGGTAGTAAGTAGCTGGAAGTTTAGTTTGAAATGTTAAAGTTTAGGCTTTATTATCTCTTTAATAATACTTAGTATTGTACTGAGTAGCTAGTATTAGGAGGTAAAAGTTTACTATAAGTAGAGGACTATTCTACTTTAAAGCTTATAATATTTAGTAAGTACCTGGAGTTTAGTATACTATTCTTTAATTATAAAGTTTACTAGTATTAGTATAGGGTTAGTATTTATAGTAATTAAATCTTTTACTAATTCTAGTATATTGCTTTAATTATAGGAGTTAGTTTATTCTATTATTATATTAGTAGTATTCTGGGATTAGGAGGCTTCTATATTAACTTATTTTACTTATTAACTTCTAGTAAGTATTAGGAGATAAGAATACTACGTAGCGTACTAAGTTATATGTTAAGTATTTATGAGGAAAGTTTCTCCTACTAAGTTAACATATAAGTAAGCTTTTACTACTTACTAGTGCGGGGCTGTGGTAATTTACTTAGTTAGGAGTAGTAATAGTATAGTTTTAAGGAGTAATAAGGGGTATTTTAGTAGTATCTTGCTATAAGTAATACTTTTATTAAAAATAATATTATTTATTTTAAAGATATAGTTTATAGTAGTATCTAGTAGTTTATAGATAGATATATTAATATAGCTGAGGAAGTAGTAGACTTTTATCTGATTAGTAAGCTTGTATAAGTCTTTTGTAGTCTTTAGAATATAGTAGATATAGCTAATAGTCTATAGGTAAGTAAGGTTAAGTTTCTGTATAAATTAGGCTTTATAGGGTGTGGTATTAATAGTACTAGATAGGTTAATATTATAGAAGTAGTAGATTGTAATAAGTATTATAGACTAGTACTTAGGTAGTAGTTTGTTATTTTTAAGTATAGTACTTAGTTATTTAGTTATTGTCTAGTTAAGTTACTCTGCTGGGTTATTAGATTAATATTAATTAGTTAGTGTAAGCTGAAGTATAGTTCTTTGGTAGTAGTAGAAGTCTAGTATATTAGAGGATATATTCTCTTTAGTATAGTTAAGATAAATATACTAATAGTAGTATCTGGGGTGTTTTTCTTATACTAGGAAGTTCTTGAGGATACTAAAGAAGTCTGATTTATAGTAGAGGGGATAGACCTAGGTGAATCTAGTAATTATATAGAGAAATACTATTTAGTAGTATTTACTAGAAATCTTAGGAGTTTTAAATAGCTTTAAGATATTAGTATAAATTAGGCTAAGTAGAATAGTAGTGTTTGCTGTAGTGTTTCTAGTATAGGGCTAGGCTATAAGCTAGCTTTAAGTATAAATTTTATAGAAATAGGTAGAAGATTATAGTTTAATTCTGGTAAATATTTTTTATAGTTATTAAAAAGAGTTATTCTTTAGATATATGAATTATTAGTATTAGATCTCTATAGAAGGCGAGTCTAGTAAGTAAGTTATAAGGGTAACTGAAGTAGACTAGTTTACTTTATTGATAATATAGAGTTTCCCTTATAAGGAAACTATTAGTATTACTAATTTATTATAGTAGGTAGTTATACTAGTATTATTAAAAATAAAACTAATATTTTATTTTACTAGTTAAGATATAGAGATTAGGTTAGTAGATATTTCTAAGTAGTATAGTATATTTAAGAAGCTAATAGAGTTAGATATAATATTAGAGAGTAATAATATATATATTCTAATATGTTATAGTATTACTAAGCTTCTTATTCTATAAGTAGGTTTACTTTAGAAGGGTTTAGTTATCTTAAATGCGTCTAGGGTATATACTGAGTACTAGGAGTAGCTAGAGTTGAGGATATAGATTTTTTATAATAAGTTGAATATATTTACTTTAGAGGCTACTAATAGTACTATATTTATACTAGTTATAATAAACTAGAAACCTAGGTATTTCTAGGTAGTTAGGGTTATAAAGAAGGTAGTCTGGGGTAGTTTGTAATATAGTAGTATGTAATTAAGTATTTGGATAGTTGTAGTATTATTTTTAGTAGTTTTATTACTATTTTTTATGTTTTTATTACTTTTCTATTTAGTGTATCTCTCTTTATAGTTATTTTGCTTAGTATTATAGGTTTTCTAAAGTTTAGGATAGAAATACTAGTACTAGTTAACTAAATAATATAGTATTTTATAATATATATAGTATATATAGTACTTAGCTAATTTATAGATAGTATAGATATTTTTTCTAGATATAACTAGGAAGGTGATTTCTGTAATATTAGAATGCTAGTATAGTATTCTTTTTTCTTACTTAGTAGTAATTATAGTTTACTTATAAATAACTATAACTTTAATATTTCTATTTTTAGTTTTAGTAAAGAGTAAGTTATAGTTCTAGTTAAATAAAATAAGGAATATATTATAGTTAAGTTTAAGACTACTAAGGAATTTATAAATAAATAAAAATTTATAGATTTTAACTAAATTATTAATAGTTTAAAGTTTATTTCTAGTTTTTTATAGTTTATTTAAGAAAGTAGTTATAGTATTATAAGATATAAAAATAAGTTTTTTATATTTCTAAACTATAGCCTAGAAGATAGTAATACTAGTAAAGGTAAAGTATTTCTTTAGTATTTCTATTATAGTTAGGGTAGTCTAATAAATTAGCTTAACTATTTTAGTTCTTAGTTTATATTAGTTATTTACTATAGTATTAACTATAAGTATAGCTTCTATTCTAGTAGTTTTTTTCTTAAGGAAATAGTATAGCTAGTCTCTTAAGTATAAGTTAATAATACCTAAGGTTTTCTTATATTTCTTAAACTAGGTTTCGAGGTATATTTTATACTCTAGATCTATTTTATTAGTCTATTTTATAGGAGTATCTTTATAGTAGCTGAATAGGCTAGTATATTTTACTATTATAAAGTAGTTTATTATAGCTTGATTCTAGTAAATTTAGTTATAAGAAGATTTGAGTTTTAAGATTTTTTTAAGGGTACTAAAACTACTTACTGAGGTTTCTTTAGTTTCTATATTATAAAGTAGTGAGGTGAAGTTAGAGTGTTTACTTAATACCTTTTTAGTACTTCTATTGTATTTTCTAATATTAGTATTCCTATAAGTTATAGGTATTCTGTTTAATAGTATTCGTCTCTTTTTCTATTTTTATATATCTAAATAAAGCTTATTAGTTTTTTTCTATAGTAGGCTTGGAAATTATAGTAGTTATTAGAGTTTATAGGAAGCTATAATAGTTAAGGTACTGAACTAGTATTAGTAGGTATAGTATAGGTTTATTTTTATCTTATATTTATAGGTATTAGACTTTTTTATAGTATAGTAGTTTTTTCTTAGAGATATCTAGGTTAATATAAAATAGATTAGAATTAATAGAAGGTATAGTAATACTTGAAAAGGTTAGTTTATTCTGGCTTTAGGTATTAATAAGAGGGTATATATTATATAGTAATTTAGTATAAGGGGGTAGCTAGACTATAAGACTAAATAGTTCTAGTAAACTAGTAGTTAAAAAGTTATTAGTATTAGTATATCTAGATATTATAATAGTAAGGATTAGTAAGGTAAGTAAGTTATAATTAGTATTATTTCGATTTTTATTAAAAATTAAGGGATCTTGGGTTATAGTAGTATATTCTATAGTAAGATTTAGGAAGAGGAGTTTATTGAGGAAGTATTAAGTTGAGGGTATAGTAATTAGCCTAAGTTAGAAGTTATAGTATTTTTTAGCTAATATTTTAGTAATTAAAGATTTAGTTAGTATTAGTATTTTAGTTTTAGAGTTACTAGGATTATTAAGGTTACTAAATAAAGTTTCCCCTTTTTTAAAATTTATTTTAGTAGTTGAGAATATTCTATAATTTATTATAAAGTTTTTTATTTAGTATTTTAATTAATAAATAAGAAGTTAGTATAGTATTTTAGGGAGAAAAAGGAAAACTAAGAAGAGTTTTTCGTTTTATAGGAAGTATTACCTAGTCCCGCTAGGGAGCTTGCTAGCTTAGTGATCTTATCCTTACTATTTTTATTTAAGGGTTTAGGGGTAAGTATAGTAAGATATTTTTATTAGAGTAAACTTAACTTATATAGTTTAGCTTTCTAGGCTTATAATTTATTAAATAGTAGGTCCTGTATTAATTAGTATAATATTACTTAACTAGTAGAGAGTTTTCCTAGGTAGGTATACTGCCTCCTAATATACATGATGGCTTTCCTTGGGTATCCCTGATTACTGTGGATCACTATCTTTAACACTCGCTTCTCGTACAACGCAGGACTTGATTCGTCCACGATTCGAAACCATCATCATACTGTGTTCCCCTGCCAAGTAGCAGTAGTGGTGCTTCTCGCCGACAAACCGAGTAGCAAAGCTTGGCTTTATTTTTGCTCAATCTCGATGGTTTGGAGACGAGCTGTCGGAGCCTAGACTCGACAGGTGAATATGGGCTGCTGAATCGGAGCCGGTGGCCCGAGGAGCTGGTTGGGCACACCCGGGTGTCGCGGCCGAGAGCATGACGAGGCCCGGCCTGCTCTCGCTAGTCGTGCCGTCGTCCGATGGTGAGGAGGGAGAGGTTACAGCCATCTTCGAGGCCGCGTATACGCGTTTTGAAGCACATTGTGAGATGGTGACCGTCGGAGGCGTTGGCAAGTGCACGTGTTTGCAATATTCAAAGGTTGCTTCGAGAGTCACCGTCGGGATGTGGGCTGCCATCACCCCGACCAACAGCTTGGAATAGCCTCACCTGCCGCCTATCGTATCAAAGGCCCGCTAATTAATCTTAAACTATCAACCTTGACGGAAACTTGCATCGGAACGTTGCAATCTTGCCAACGTGTCCGCCATGCCTCAAATTCCCACCCTCGGCGCGCTCAACTGCACAATCTGCGAATGATACACGAACAAGTGGTCGCTATGAGTTGATTGATCTTGTTCTATTGAGCCTTCATGCTGTATGACTTGCGGGGATTCGTCTCACATCGGACCGAGTCCGTCCTCCTGAAGCTGTCACGACATCACCTAGCCCCTGTTTGATAACTTACAAAGGCTAGGATCGAGGTAAATGCTACATCGTGGAGATCCTTCCATTCCCAAGGCTTGGGTTGGACCTCCTTCCCCTGTGTATTGTCTGTTGATAAGGTACGAGAGCGCAAGCAAGTCTACCTCGGAGGTACGAGGTACAGGATCCGTCATCCATGCAACTACTTTTGTCTGTCGACAGTTGCTCCTCCTAATCGTTTTGACCTCTCAATTGGACTTTGAGTCAAGTCTAGGAGACATACGCACAAGTTGTACCGCAGCTATACAACTCAACACATTCCCTTGTTCTGAGACCTTTGCCCTCCCTTCTCTTTTGCCCTTTCTGTGCTCAAAAAACAGCCAGGACGCTAGAGCAGAGTCATCTGGATGACCAGCAAAATAGAATTCATCACTTTTACAAGACTAATATAATCTTCTTGAACGGCGAAGAACTCTTACGAGTACCACAATCATTATCACCATGGCCATGCCCCTTCCCAATATAATCATGGGGGAAATTCGAGTTAGGAGTACTTGGTCATAAATGCCCATCGGAAGAAACCAACCTCTGGGAGCATCGGCTGGAGACTTTTGAAACGAGATACAGCAGATATACAATTGACAGCAATGGTTGCGAAAGAAAAAAAAAGCTGCCTCAATCGACCCTTGCTACTCAAAAGCTCGTCGACGGCTCTCCTTCACCATGAATCGGATTCCCAGGTCACTGTTTTCCAGAGCATAGCTTCCCGAGTGCGGAGCGCAGTATCGCATGAAGATTTGGAGCGGTAAAGTTAAGGGGAGAAGAATACTAGAGTATAGATTTTCTTCTATATATAGATCCTGATCCCTTATTATAGAGCATTCAAGAGCTTATTAAGGTTTATACTAGCTTAAATATAGCTACTATATACATACCCTATTTGATGCATACTTATTTTATCTATTTATATACCTATTTATGCTCTAGTAGTTTTATTAGAGGAACCCTTCCCTCCCTGTAGCCTCTCGCGTCCAAATCTTATAGGTCAAGAGGATGTCGAGTTTTAAGATACTCGTCATCTCCATCGTCCAACGGAATTTACTCTTACCCAGGTCTCTACCAACTCTGCATCCCTTGCTAGCTGCCCAGCCTTTAATGATTGTGGAAATATGTTTGACGAGACTTTCTCCAGCCCTTCCCCGGAACTTGATTTCAACCCAAATGCTGAGTATCCAAATGATCTCACATTCGACGACTCGGAATTTGATGTGACGGGACCCCATCATCCGAGCTAGTCGGATACTTGTGAATACCATTTGCTGATGACGAAACACTTATCCAGTCAATGAAGCTCCTGAGAAGTATACCCGGCCACTAAAAAAGTTTTCATCTCTTTAAGATTTTTTTCTTGGAAAATGAAGAACTTTGTGACACGTTTCTCATTCGTGCTGTCTGTCTCTTCCTCGATATCTCGAGTCGAACATCGTCCGGCATACCGCAGCTTTGGGAATCTCTTGTCTTTTGTAATTTTGACCCAAGTTGTCCAAACGCTACAGAAGCCAATCAAACTTTCTTCGGGCTTTTGGTGTCATTTAAGCAGTACTCTACCTGTTGTACGATGACTCGCCTAGGGGTATGGAAGTTGTGTTCCGCGTAACTAGAGTCCAAAGCTGCGTCAATGCATTCTGTTGCGCACCGCAATATCGGAGTGTAGGCTCGTAGCTGGACAGTGGGAAGCTGATGCTGAACATCAATCAAGTTCCAGAGTCATACATGCTTTGGCCTGACACGGCGCTTTGTACAGCAACTTATTTTGTGTTTTGGCTGTGGCTCTCTCCGCCCGCGAGAGGAGCTGGCCAAGTCTGGTTCAACGTGTAAGCTTCGTATCAACTCGTTTGAGAGCCATCGTTATTGTTGTGTAATTTAGTCGAACCCATATCGTGACATCATCCAACCGAAGGCTCCTGCATCCGTCTCTCTCACAGCTTTTCGCTGATTTGTATTCAGGGGTTTCCAGGTCGAAATAGAGAATCTCTCATGGGCATGTGGAATATATCCAAGGACAGCAATACCGATTCAGGACTTTGAGAATTCACGACGAGCGAAAATATGCTACCAACTGATGTGAAGAACTGAGGAGAGGAAGGTACTATAATTTGTAGGCTTGGCCAAGATCTCCGTGTAGGTTTTCTGCCCACACGATCTGATTCTCTGGCGATCCATCCCTAGGTCAGCAGCATCAGTGTTTGGGAGTGCCGAGGTACTCATCAATTTCGATTTGCAAGGCACGTGGTATTCATCACAGCCCCAGTGATTCAGGCAAGAGGCGGCAGTCGGATCGCAATTCCTATCATCTGGTTCAGACATGAGCCTCATTCTATGAATCAACAAAAGCGGGCTGGCTGTGCCTACATTGATATTCAGCAGGTAGGCCTCTCTCCAGTCGGTAGTTTGCGGTATCTGACACGACACGCGGGGGAAGTCATCGAGACGTATTGCCATAGTATCTGCCTCCGCGAAAAGGGTACCAGTAGACTTGTAAAGAGTGAGAGTCTTGCAGCTACTTTGCGTCTTTGAACGAGTCAGTTTGCTCAAGCTGAATATGTGAGTTGAATACGTTGCTTCTGATCTTCCTCAACAGGGGACAACCTGCCACGAGACGGTTGGCGACGTTCTCAGGGTGGCAAGGGCAAACAGCCCATCTTCACTCTCTCACTCCACAATGACCTCACACGAAAGAGCAGTCTCCAGTGATAAATGTCGACCCGAGCGACCTTCAAAGGATGCACTTGCGATATCCAGCAAGTCAGTCGACCTGACGCCTTGCTCGAAGCACTCACGTCTCGCAATGTTTAGACAGTAGCTCAACAAAGTAACATTTTTGATGGTGTCAATCCTACCCCCAGCTTTTCGAACAAGCGTATGGAAACATCAGGTCTGTCTTTCGCAGGCGGATGTAGCGGCAGCGGCCTAAGCTAGAATATTGGGAAGACGAGACATGCCATATGGAAATAAGAAGCTCGTCAAATGGTATTGCAAAGATTACTATACGTGCTACATCAGAAAAGACGGTCATTCGTCATCCAGTCTATAAGCTCAATCAGGTACACAAAGGAAAGGGATGACAATCGCCAACAGTCAAAACATCAAGACCAATCTACAAGTCCACCTTCACACCGGTAAGCTCCTCGCTCAACTTCCACAACTTGTCCTCGCTCTCCTCGTCAAAGGCGTGGGGCGCGTACCCATAGTCCGCCAGCGACTCCATCTCCTTCGCGGGACCGCCGACGGACATGTCGAACAGATACTTGCCGCCCTCGCCCTCCCACACGGCCGCCGTCGCCGCCCACACGCTCGTGGCGGCACCCTGGTCGGCGTTCCTGGCGCCGGCCGCGACGGCCGGGTCGCTCTTCCACGCGTTGGCGGTGACGGGGTCGACGTGCTGGTGGATGGCCGTCGGCGTGACGCCGGGCTGCACGGAGACGGAGCGCACGCCGCGGGGCCCGTGGGTGCGGTCGATGTAGTTGGCCATCCAGAGGTTCGCCGTCTTGGACTGGGCGTAGGCGGCCCAGGGGTTGTAGTCCGAGGAGGAGAAGTTCGGGTCGGCGAGGTTCACGGGCGCCATGCGGTGCGCGGACGAGGTGACGACGACGACGCGCGAGTTGAGGCTGGGCGTGCTGCTTGCGACGAGGGCGGGCAGGAGGAGGGATGTCAAGGCGAAGTGGGCGAGGTGGTTGACGCCGAACTGCTGGTCGAACCCCTCGGAGGTTTTGGTATCGGCTGGAGTGGCCATGATGCCTGTGTCTGTTGTCAGTCGAGATGCTTCAGATACCCAGGATGGGATGCGTACCGGCGTTGTTGATGAGCACGTTCAGCACAGAGGACTGTTCGAGGAACGCCTTGGCAGCCTTCTTGACAGACTCGAGAGAGTTCATGTCCATGTCGATGACCTCGAGCTTGCCGCTACCGGCGGAAGAGCTTTTGATGCTGTCGACGGCAGACTGGGCTTTGGCGGAGCTGCGGGCGGTGATGTAGACGTCGGCGCCGGTGGTGTGGATGGCACGCGCCGTCTCCAGTCCGAGACCCGAAGTGCCGCCCGTGATGAGCATCACTCTCCCGGCAAGCTTTCCGACGAGGTTGAGATCGCGGACGACCTGGAGAGCAGTGGGACGAGCATCGCCAGGGCCCTGGGGGTTGGCGAAGAGGTCGGCGTAAGGAGTAAAAGAGTCCATTGCTGTTGAGGCTGTTGAGGCTGGGATTTGTTTATGTGATGGAAATTGAGAGTCAAGATGATTCTTGTAGTCCTTTTCTGGTGCTGTAGAGTCTGATGAAGAGCTATTTTCCATCTCGACGAGAGCAGAGAAACGCTTCCTCTTTATATCTCGAGAGTTCACCCCCATTCTTTGCCAAAACTCGCATGACTACATGCAGCCCAATACTTGCTGCGCATCATGATACCGCTTTGGTTCGTTCAAATGGCCGCTCCTTCAAAGTCACTGCTGAGCCGCTCGCGATGCTGCTCTCATTGTCCGCTCTCGACGTGGGGAGGGCGGCCTTTTCAAACACCAGCGTGGAACCGAAATGTCCGCTCCAACAAGCCACATCGGCCGCCCTTGCGTGTCCCCCGCTCTCTGTTCACAAGGCTTAGCTGGGCGAATCTCGAAGAGGCGTCCCTAGCTCGATCCTTCACGGGACCTTTTCCATGCCAAGTCCGTTATGAGCGGGCGTTGGCCAACCAGGCCGAGGCGGAAATACCCAAACCCCAGCAGTAAGCAGGACCGAAATCAGCTTAGCGGTTCTTGGGAATGGAACCCCGTGTCTGCAGAAGCGAGGCGAGTTGGACTGTCGATAGGAGGCGCTGGTGGCCTGCCAAGAGCGCTGGTTCTGCAGTCAACTTACTTCGTCGTCTGCAGACTTGGACGAGACAACTGCAAAACAGCCCGGTCGTATCGGCTCCTTGAGAGCCATTTATCCCGGCGATTGCTCGTAATGTCGTCCTCGGTCGTATCCATGTCCGAAGGCATCTCAGGAGCATCGACAGGGCGCGCGGTCCAATCTTGTCGACAGTGTAGGTGAGTCTCGTCCACTCATTGCGATTGCGAAGACGATGCCGACTCCAGCAAAGACGCTTGAAGAGGAGATGCCCGCGCGAGCTCCCATCTTGTTCGCTCGTACGGATCCATACCCAGAGGTTCTTGTCTCGGGCAGTATTCGCTCACAGCAGCGTAGTGCGTACGACTCGGCAAAAAATGCCAGTATCCCGCAGGGAGAAAGCCTTACGGCTCTCCGGGGGACGAAGCAGAAGAACCGCTCGTGAGCCCGCATATGAGGGGCCAGCTCGATTCGACACCATCTACAACTTCAGGAGTCTCTGGCGATTTGGCCGCGGCTCCAGGCTTCCCAGATACATTCTTCCTGGACACCGAAGACTTCCAGCCGATATCCCACGACAAGCTGTACTGCACAGCAGCTGTTCCGCAATACGTCTCCGAGCTGCTTGGCCTCGACGCGCCCATGGTATGCGAACGGTACTTTGACACGGTTGATCTGTGGTTCCCTTTCGTGAGCAGGAAGAAGCTCAGACAGGACCTTGAATTCGGCATCTCGGCGGACGTGGCCTCGCTGCTGCTCTGTATGAAGCTGGCGACGGAGGTCCCTTTCAACAACTTCTTGTCCGCCGACACCTCGCCCACCTACGAGGCTGCGAGACGATACGCGACCACGCTCGAGGTCACGTTCCCAATGTCTCTGCGTGTGCTGCAGTCCCTCGTCCTCATTGCCACCTATGAAGTCGGCCACGGCATCTTCCCCACGGCATACTTGACCGTCGGTCGCGCAGCCCGGCTAGGTCTGCTGAGAGGCGTCCACGACAGGAAGAACGTGACTCAGATCTTCCAGACTCCGCCGACGTGGACGCACTGGGAGGAGGAGCGGCGGACGTGGTGGGCGATAACGATACTCGAGAGGTACTCCCAAAAACTGAACCCACGATGGCAACATGCTGAGAAATGGACAGGTACATGAATCTCGGCCCCAAAGGCCTTGCTCTGGCCACACCCGAGCCGGTCCAGGGCGAACTCCTGCCGGCCTCGGACGCAGACTGGTTTCGCGGAGCACTCGGGACGAGCCAGCCGCTGTTCACGATGGGCTTCTCTACCGACTCGGAGGTCGGGCCCTTCGCCAGGGTCTGTCAGGCATCCCACATTCTCGGCCGCGTCCTCAGCCACCGCAACTCCAAGAGAGACGGCATGCTCCCGCAGGGCATCCTCGACGAAGCGGCCCAGCTGGATGCCACCCTGACTGCCCTCGACGCCCATCTCGCCCAAGCCTCGGCCGACACGGCTTCCGCCGTCGACGTTGCCCTATGTACAGTCGCAAGACTGAACCTCTTCCAAGGCTACGCCTGCATACAGCCCGGAGCAGTCGGCGAGCGCCTGCCGGCCGAGAGCGAGATGCAGAAAACCTCGGTTCGCGGGTTGAAGCACATCATTGCCGTTCGGGCGCCGACGCTGGCTTTGACCGTCCTCCAGCAGGGCGCGCAGGCCAGCGATGGGCTGAGTCCGCTTCTGATACAAGTCTTGTACGACATCGCCACGGAGTGTCAGTGGCTGATTCGAGAGGGCGAGATTGTCAAAGGAGCCGATTCGACTCTGAGTCTCGCGGCCGATGCGCTCAAATTGCTTTCCCAGCGGTGGAGCGTGGCAGGTGAGTATACTGTCGACCAGTTCGAAAGCCACATGTGACTGATGGCTCTGCAGCAAAGTGTTTGAAGTTGCTGGAGAAGTCGGGTGGCCTTTGAGACATGTTTTCTTGAACCAGCCCTTAGTCAAGGCTGTCTTGGAGCAGGGATAAGAGGCATACTTGTTTTTTTGCAATACTGAACATGTGAGCAAGCTTCACTATATTACCATCTAAAGCGATGCGATACTGGACAAGGAAGGGCTCGTTGGTCTTGAGAAAGCGGCAGCGTTGAGTCGGCAAGCTCATGTATCCGCTCCTAGATGCAACAGCACAAGGTTGGGACACGTCGGTGTTTCACTCGTTCGTTCTTGATTCTCGGCTTGATCATCGAGCGATACGGATGCCACTCGCGTCGATTTAAAGGCTCACCCGCGTTGAAAACTTTACCAGCGGCCATCAATAATGGCCATTACCCTTTACGCCGCGTAAATTAGTTGACTCTCTATCTTTGCGGAAGGACTGTACACATCAGTCACGATTATGCGCCGGATATACTCATAGAGCCTGAAATGAGAATGAGCTCGTCGACGTGAAAGCAACTGCGAGGAGCTCACAAGTCTGATGAATCCTTGACTAAAACGAGAACGACTGAAGAAAGAAAAGAAAAAACGTCCCTTTCCTGTCTACCTTTCGCCTTGGCTATGCCCTGGAGAAGGGCGCGTTCTTGGCAACCGATCGTTGGACCCCGGAATTCTGGCCTCCTCCTCGCGCAAACACTCATGGACTTTCTCGCCAACCGCCAACGAAAAAGGGCAAGCGGCTGCCACAAGTTATCAAAGACGATGGGTCTGGGAGCCTGCTTCCAGAAGAGCTGGATTGATCGTCAACGACGACGGGAAGGGGGGTATTTGGTTTCTGCTGCCATGGCCACAAGCTCGTCGTAAGGAGTAGACGCAAGACTGTCTGTTATTCGTCGCAAGAAGTGAAAGCGTCATCATATGACTGTGTTCTTTGTCGATGGAAAGGTTCAAGGCTGGGTTTAAATCGGAGGAGTCGATGAAAGTTACTTGGGGAGGCATGGCTTTATGCACCATCTCGCCTGCTGTCCTTACCTGTTGTGCAGCGCAGTCCTCTGTTTCTACTTTTTGGAGACATCCGACCTATTCGGTTGGTGTGGTCGGAATGATGGTCGACATGGCCGGCTTGCCTGGCGACCATGACACTCACCCCAAGCGAATGCGTCTCGCACCGAGGACAGTGTTGGTGGCTGATTATTGGCAGGCTCGGGGCGTACATCAGACTCGAGGCGTACAGCATGCTGGCCGCATCCTCCAGCGGCTTTTTACCAAATGTTGGATCAAGCTTCAAGAATTGTGGCGTGATACGTGGCCGCAGCGCAACCCAACCCCTTCGCCCAAGCCTTCAAGGATGGGTGTGCCATGTCGCTTCCTCGTCGAAGCAAAGAAACACTTTAGTATTAGGTATGGGCATATATTTGACGCAACCAAGTTGCTTGCTTCTCGCTGGCTCACGACGAGGACATGCCAGCAGCAGCCCATGGGAAGGAGCAAGTAAAGCAAACCATCTCAGATACCCTGCCTTCCCTCGTGGTTGAAAACAGCCGAGTCTGAGGACAATCGTCTTGTCCGAGGTAGTTCATGATGATTGACGTGATAAAGTATCATCTTGCACGTAAGAATCCAAGATGTGCAGTCTTGGTGGAATACGCCATTAACCAGCGTCGAAAGCATCGTCGCAACTGGCTGCTCGTCTTTGCGCAAATCTCTGGTGCTGGGGGGGATGTCATTTACGTCGCTCGAATAGGCTCTTGAGAAGACTCCAATTGCACATCGCCAACGCGCGACGGTGGTGACAGCAGCTGGGAAAGCGAAGCCAAACCGGCCCAAACCGGAGCACCGGTCGGCATTCGGAAGACCCACCCGACCATCGGAGCTCCGGTCCGATAGCGCGCGCGCCGCTCCGTGCCGAGGCGTCCGGAAGCGCAGACATTCCGCAAGTGACGCAAAAGGCGTCCAAAAAAAACCGCAAAACACCAAATTTGAAGCTAGAAACACATGGCCACCTATATACCGTGCTCGAGGTGGGCAGAAAACTCTCAAGTCACCAGCTGCGCCGTCAACTGACTCGGAGCGGGCGCAAACTCATCGCACCCCGTCGATCCGGCAGCGCGACCGAAGACGGCCAAGGGGAACGGGAACCACCCCAAGGTAGCGTCCGGGTTCCTCAGCCGATGTGCGAGCAGCGGGCCGAGAAACTCTCTTGCCCGCGAATGTGCTTGTTTATTGCCGATCGCTGTCACTCTCGGTGGCGGTATTGAGTGTTTTGTGTGGTGCTCGAGTCGTGGCAGAAACTCTGATTTATTAGAAGAACACTCCGAAAGGTGGAACTCGAAACCCAATCGTGCTATTTTGTGCAGCAGGAAAAGGGAAAAGAAGGGTTGCATTGTCCTGGAAGTGGTCTATGCGGCCGCAACATGACTGCGAAAGCGAGTCAGGCCGATGGGAAGAGTGAAGGGATGCCATCCGATCGGCAGCGAACCTTCTTTTACTTGAGCCTCCATCAACATTCCGAGACCTTATTTTCGACGTCTGACTCTATATCGAAACTGCATCGTCGGCGGTATTTGTAGGATTCTCGTCGCGGAAAAGGGGACATGGACGCCCAATGCTGCACAGCCCAGCACGAGAGACACTCTTCGTCTTCGGCGTCTCGGAGATGATGTGCGGAGAAGCGCGCGTCCCACGGGTCGGTCAAGAGGGCGTAGGGCCTGGACTAGTCCGTCTGCCATGGGATGGGGGGGGGGGGGGGGGGGGTTCCTGCTGGACCCCGGGGTTTCTCGTTTGCCCCGAGCAGTAGGGACCCAAAACCGATTCGAGGCGCCCAATATTCGGGTCTATATGGAGACCAACTGGAGATTGCCATTCTTGTTTTTTTTTCCCAACGGAGTATTCCCTAAACACAGACGCGCGGGAAATTTGCACAGACGTCTTTGGAGGCGGCGCACGTACTTGACGAACCAGATACTGGCTGGCCCGTCTTGCTTCATCAGACTAGTCGTAATCGCGGATCAAAACTTGGCCTGCCAAGCTTTAGGGCGCGATACCTGCTCCGTACACACTAATCAACATGATGGGCGTGCTGGTGTATCCGTCCCTCGACGGGCAAGGAGTGAGGCCTCTCGTCACCCGGCGAGGAGGAGAGCTGCCGCGCCCCCCCATGGTTGGACATGACTCGCGAGGCGAGACTTCCCACTCGCGGAGACCCTCAGACGTAGCTCCCCGTGTCTCCCGCTGACAGTAACACCCGAGCGGGTCAAGGGGGAAGCAATGGAAGTTGGCCGTGAGGGAACTTCTGTTCCGCCAGGGGGGGGAGGGAGGGAGCAAGCAGCCTTTCTTCTTTTCGCCATGCAAGTCGTTACGGCTCTGTAGGGAGTAATGGTCGAGGGTGCGAATCCGGCAGCTGTAATTTCGCCAAGCCACACGAACAGGAGGTAGGGGGCCGTCAAGAAGACTGGAATCCGGGAATGGCAATATCCAAGCGAGGCGTCAAATACTTACGATATCGAATGCAGGCCGCCGCCGTCGTTGATTACACTCCCGGAGCAGCGGCCGAAAATGGTCGGGTTGCGACGTTGCGCGTGTGCCATGCCACCATTCCGGTCAGGAGAAGCATCACATCCCACCTCACGAACGACGGGGCTCAGTGCTACCGCGCCAGTGAGCCGGACTGTCCTGTTTGCTTCACAGGAACGGCATTATGGAGATTGCCGTCTCTGCGATGGAAGGGGTTCGTTGGAATACAGTTTGACGTGCGGAAACACGGCCGAGCAAAACGCACACTAGACTGAGCGCAACGGACGCCATGACAGCATCGTACACTAGGCCCGACGCTAGAGCGCGTCTAGACATCGGCACTCATGGCTTACAACGGGCTCTAGTCACTCATGATGGCTTGTTTGCATACCCTGGGCTTTTGCGGGGACAAGTCGGAAACAAGAGCAGTGAAGAAGCATCTGGCATAAAATCTATCCCAATTCTAATCATATCTAGCACGCACTATATACGAGACTTGAATACACAAACAAGCAAAAAAAAAATCGCGAAACAAGTGCAGGAGGTGGTATAACAGGACAAAGTGTATTGACATAAACTCGTGGCAGTGTCCGGGTGTGTGTTTGTATGTGGCATGGTCTTCTTCCAAGAGAAGACGTCCAAAACTCCAATCCGTTCCAGACGTCCCTGAGGTTTGTATGCTTAAAAGAAAAAGAGTGACGGCCTGCGCAAGAACGCTCTCTCGGCCAGACACCGTCGACCACGAGCGTGAGATATAAAAGCTTCCCCCCAGCAAGCCTAGTTGTGGGAACCCTCGCCGATGCAGTAGGGGACGGGGTAGGTGGTGCTGTTGCAGAGGCGGATGACGCCCTTGACCCAGTTGAGGTTGCCGTAGCTCTGGCTCGAGTACGTGTCCGAGGTGAAGTCTGTGACGGCGGGGGAGTCGGTGCAGCCCGAGAAGATGTTGCCCTTGACGCGGCGGACGTTGGGCTGGGAGACGACGAGGCCGTACTGGCCGTCGGGGACGGTGAAGCCGAGCGTCTGCGTCTCGGTCGTCGTCCACGTCTCGGCGTACGACACGGACAGCGAGATGCCGAGGGCGAGCTTGGCGATGGACAGCGTGGCCGAGGCGCCGACGGTGACGCTGTTGGCGAGCGAGTAGCCGTTGGCGACGCTGACGGTGGCGGAGCCGCCAATGGACGAGAGCACGGGCGAGATGGCCACGTCCCAGTTGAGGAACTCCTCGTCCGAGGTGACCTGGACCTCGGTCTGCTCCGCGCAGCCGCGGGCGGCGAGCTCGTCGGAGCGCGTGGTGACGGCTGGGGCGACCTGGCGCTCGGCACGGGCCTGGAGGGCGTCGTACTCGTACGCCTTCATGACCTGGTGGGAGCCGTTCTCGCCGACGACGATGACGTCGTCGTAGCTGAGGGCCACGGGCATGGGCTTGGGAGCGGCGGCAGCAGCGCCGAGGAGGCCGAGGGCGGCGAGGACAGTGGAGGAACGCATCTTTGATGGTAGGGTGGTGATGAAAAGGGAGTGTAAAGGGGGTGGGGGTGGTGTGGTCTTTTACAAAAAGAGCGGTGGTGAGAGAAGTAGAGACTGGGTGAAGATGGTTGGAATAAAGAATGTGGGTGGGACGAATGGTAACGGAGAATGGACTGGCCTTTCAAAGTGAAGAGATGCCGAGTTCTTGGGGTGGGAGAGGAGCCGTCTTATACAACAAGGACGAGAGGTTGCGGTTCACGGTGGGCTCAGGAAGATCCCCCTGGTCGTAGTGGGAGGACTTTGACTCTGGGGGACGGCTCGGTTCTCGCGAGAGCCACCAGATGGCACGCACTCGGCGCGCATGTCGTCTGGTTCCCACCATCATGGAGTCGCAAAAGATGGAGAGTCATGGACAGACTGGCAGACGAGACGGCGAGAAGCGCTTCCGCGCGGCAAGACAGACAACCCGGACGGACAAACGGACACGCGGTCGTGTGCCAAGCTGCTCCTGGGCGGAGAATCTCTCATCAAAGGATGTATGCGGGAGCTCGTGATTCGGATCAGCCGTCCAGGGAGCATGTGGTGTAGATGATGGCGTTCACCAGCATGTCCTCACGTTATCCGACTTTGACATTATCAAGTTGACAATATGACTGAGGCAGGCCCGGTTGGAATACCACGATGAGCTGACTCGAGAAGGGCCCTAACGAAGGGCTGGAAGCGGCCAAGATGTTGGAAGCGGCAGGTCGAAGAAGGGTTCCGGCGTGGGGGACGTCACGGAAGAGACACGAGATGGCATCGTCGGTGCTGGCCCCGACTCGGTAAGGCATCGTGATTTGGTGGAATAGACAAGTCACATAGACTACTGCAGGTCCAACGAGCAGGATAAGCGGGACGAACACGAACAGGTCCAGAAGAGAACAGGATGAGGCAACAGACGGCAAGGGTGTGTCCAGTTTCAGATTGAAGATATTCCAACCCAAATCCGGGCAGACAAGATGTGGTCCGCGTGGAGCTGCAGACGGGAATATGGAGCTTGTTGTCGTCGTCGATGGAGCCAAGGAGCTTGACGACCAACAGACTAGACATGGATATCGAACCTCGTGCTAGTTACTAGTGTATGCAGCAGTATCCCCATGTGTGTGTGTGTGTGTGTCTGAGTGAGTGTGTATGTCCTCTTTGCGGCTCTTCTCTGGACAGTGGCCCCAACAACCCAATAGTCTTCCCGGATAGTCTACCGAGTCATGAAGATGCTTCTCACTGATCTCACGTGGTCCCCGGCTCACCGTTTCATGCGACACGATCCCTGCCACGATCCCTGGCCCTTCTACGCAGTCGACTTCCCTAATGCGGCAAGTGATTATGGCCCATGTACGTGACAGTATCCCCTGCTTAACCCCGTATTCACGACGCAAATATAGCAAATACTATTGCGTACACAGTACTGCGCAGGTATTCGGCCACGTTCAGTCTCCGCCGTCTTGCAATAGTGCCCAAATCAGCCCAGTCCCGAGCCAACATGGGATGGATGGGACGACCAGACTGGCCGGAAGAGCCCCAGAGGGCTGATCAAAGGCCTGTCCATCTATACTCTGTACACTTACAGTAATTACTGTGTACGTGTATGGCTTGCTTCTCTTCAAGTTCCCCCTCCTTGCGGCCTCCCCCCTCCTCGCCTACTCCCTAGTGCGCCCAACTATGCATTGCCGATGCTGCCTCTCCCCATGTCTCGCCTCACTTACACGCTGTCAGCCGTCTTCCAGACTAAGATGGCAGGACGGGAAAGATTGCATCAGACTCCGCTTGTTCCTGCATACCTGCACCGCCCAGAGGGGCGCCGAGAGGTGCCATGCATCCACCGGCGAGTCCGCTCTATCAATGAAGATCAAACCTGCCATCTACGTGCCCGCGGCCCACGGAATTCGTGACGGACAAGTCCATCAGGGTGAGGTCGCAAAGGTTCAGTCACCGGATGAGTTGATCGATCCAGCTTGCCATGTGGAACCGAGCTGAGGCCCGAGGTGGGATGACGCCCTTTACCGCGCCTTGGGAACTCTCGCCTCGTCATGGTGCGGTTCTCCTGACCCTGCAAGGCGCGCGTGTATCGGTATCCGCTTGTGGTCTATCGGTTGTGCTATCACCACACGCAGAGGTCGTGACTCGTGGGTTTCCCATCCTTGGGTGAAGGTGAGCGAGATATAAACCGCCATGTCATCCGCCTCCAGCATCGTGACATGCCTATTACCATCTCCCTTATTCACTTTCAAGCTCCATCCAACGCCCCCAACCACATTCTTTTCTCCACGGTCTCGATCTAGTAATCAGAACTAACTCCTGTTCATTCCTTTTCCCACAAAATCCGTGCCAGTCACAACCCTTCACAACACCCAACCTCAAACCCACAACCTACCAACACCGCCAAAATGCAGCTCTCCATCGCAAAGGTCGCTTCCCTCTTCGCCCTCGTCTCCGTCGCGTAAGCCCTGCCCTCCCCATGTTCTCTCAAGGACACCCAGAACCCACCGGCACTGACAACACGGACACGGCAGCTCCGCCAACCTCCACGACGCCTGCGCGTGCCACAACGGCGACAGCTACAACTGGCGCATCACCACCAAGGCCTGCGAGCTCTACAGCTCCAAGAACTACCAGTGGGGCGTCGCCGTCTACGACGAGGCTTCCGGCCGTGTAAGCACACCAACCTTTCACGTCAAGCTCCGTCCCACACATGCTGAATTCCATACTAACTCCCCATCCCCAGTGCGTCAAAAAGACCGACAACGACCAGATCGCCGGCAACGAGTGGGAGGACGCCTGCCGCGAGATCGCCAGCACCGGATACCAGTGCCCCGACGGCAAGGGCCTCTACTGCAAGGCCAACCCCGACGACGTCCGCGGCCGCTGCTGAGCGTCTTTTCGTCTCGCTTGCATGTTAGCTAGAGATGCTCGGTGGGGTGTGGTTCCAGACGCTGCTCTTGGGGAGAAATCTCTGAGATGCCGTTCCCCCCTCCTTTATCCCCCTTTTCTCCTTGTGCAAAGCAGACAGCCGGTTCGGGACCTGTTTCCACACAAGGCTGACCTGCTTGGTCTGGGGCGTCGTCCATCATGGCCATCTCTCGCATATCCCCCTCATGCCCACTTTTCCTCTGCCGGTTCTCTGGAATCGTGGTGTCGTTTTTCCACCGAGTTGGCCCATGGTGGTGGGAGGGACACAATTGGGCCTGGAAAGTGGCCTGTTTCAAGCGGAAATCGTCTCCGCTTGGTATTTGTTTTGACTATATTTAAAGGCGTTGTTTATTGCTTTAGTCTATCTGTACCTGTGGTGCGCGGTCGTGTACATTGTCCACGCAACTCGTGCTATAAAAGATCAAAATGTTCTCCTCGACTGAAACTGCCCTCACCGTCTTTGAAAGGTCCATCTCGAGAATGATTCATCAGTCCACTGACCGTGCCACAATACCTGTTGCTACGTCACCTCGTTGGGCCAAGTCATTTGTCTGCATACGAACAAGAAGCATCATGCCCGTCACCAATCTCCCAGCTTGAGAAATCATCGCATAAGGCGTCAGAACTGTCCAAATATCTAATTACGACCAGCGGAAAATAGGTAGGGTGACATCCGCCGAGCCGACTTGCACAGACGTGTTTCCTTGTTCCAAATCCGAGGGTCCATGTAGAGGAGTGAGCAGAAAAAATACCAGACCCTCGCATCCCAGCCGATACGACGTCAGCCCGGTCCTACGTTGTATTCCTCTTTCCAAATTACGATCGAGCCCACATCCCACATACCACAGTAAGGGACCTTTCCTTCACACGTCGAACCAACCTAGTCAGGCCGTGGCAGCACCAAACCCCGAGGGCCGCCGCCCACGTCGTCAACAATACGTAGCAGTATTCACATCAACTTGGCAAGATACCATGGTATACTCGTCCAACCCGGGACCGTTTTCTGGCTTCTTTTGGCCAAAAACTCTAATTAAGGGGTGATGTGCGGTTGCATCCGCGATCACAGCAGCACAAGCAGCCCACCCCGGTTGGTGATGGGAACCAGGGGTCCCAGGTTGATTTCTGCCCACCGAGTGCTCGGAGCGGGGGGCGGCCTCCTCGAACAGAGATTCGTCAGCTCCCTCGGCTTCAAATGTTCCTTGCTTTTTTTTTTCTCTTCCTCATGGTTGCTTGCATATGCAGGTGCCGCTCCAACCGTGATTCAATATGTTGTCATCGGCATTCTCGGGGTGAAGCGCGTGGCCGACTTGACATAGGGGGGTTCCACGTGGACGGTGGTGACAATTTGAAATACGTCTCGGTGCTTCTCTGAACTTTTGAAAATGAAAAGAAGGCCATCCGGGTTGCGAAGCCTCTGCCAGCATGTACATCAAAGGCTTCTTTTCCTACCTTGAGAGGCTGACGGGAGTCATGCTGATGTTTTTGACTATCGTCGCTTCACGACGGTGACCCTTTTCTTCGGGTGTTTCTCCCACTCCCGCAAATCATGCTCTTTTCACACAATCCCATGGCAGGCAAGGTACACCACAAAGACAGCAAGACAACCGCAGATCCTTCTCGCCCACGCTCGGCTGCAAAGATAGCCATACCAACGAGCACAACGTGGCCTGGGCCGAGCTGGGCTCCCCGGGTGCACAATGCGCACAATACCGTTTGTCATGGATAATATATAGTATATTGCGCTGCCGTGGGCCCCCGGTGTACACAGTAATGTCCGCGTGGCTGCGGGGCCTCTCTCCGAGAATGGAGACCGAGAATGGAGACTATCGACATGGGGCGTCCACCATGGGAACAGGAACCACTGCCCCGACGGGGGTGGCCATGTCGGCTCCGTCGGTCGTTCGGAGACTTTGCGAGCACGAGCAAGACCAGCTGACGGCCCGGATGCTTCGAGGCACGGCGGCTCCGACGAGGTCCGGCGTGCCATGCCGAAGAGAAGGTCGTCATTTGTTGAACCATACTTGTAGATACCAATATAGTCATCAAGCTTGGACCGGATACCAAACAGCTGGGTAAGCAGAGGGCTTCCATGTCCTCCATCGTCACGACGTGCAGTGTGTCATGAGGTCGATGGAAGGACGTGGTTTGTGAAGAATGAGAGAGACGCTTTGGAAAGAAGCCATGATGAAAAATCATACAAAAAGGTTCAACTCGCTACGGAATGACATCTACCCCGCTGATTCCCATACACAAACATGAACCATACACAAACATGAAAAGGACGCCACTCTTTGCTCATCCAGTCCCGTAGGTCTTCGGCTACCAGCTGTCGCTGCTGGTGAATAGCATCGCGTGGTGCATCCAAGCGATGCACATGAAGCAAACTGTGAGAATGTCTGCTTCCGGGCGAGTAATACGTAGTACCCGCTGGCCTCTTCTCCTCCCCCGACCGAGGCTTTCCACGGCCCTTCTCTAAATACGTCGTTGCTCGGCACGCTGCGGGCGCCTCTCGAGGTAAGCAGCTTGATCAAACAATGATTCGTCAAAGAGGTCGTAGTCTGTGTCTCTAGTCATGTAAACTCGGAACCCTTTTTCTCCCTCTGGCGTGCCCTCGCCCGGGCAGTTATCTTCATCTTCGACATTGACCGTCGCGCCTGCGTAGTTTTCCTGGACTCCATCTGAACGAAATCTCTTGCCCCAAAACTGAAATAGTCCGGACATTGCTACACAAAGTATGGGTTAATTGCATCGATAAAGCCTGGAGCATGAGCAGGCAGAAGACGGAGACGCGGGGGCAGAGAAGGCACACATGGTGTAGACGAGACACAAGAACGTGAGAGGTAGGGAGGGGATAAGGCTTGGATGGAACCTTTCCAACTTACGGCAGATTTCCGCGCCGGTTCTCGGCATGTCGGTATCGGAAGTGAAGATGATTGTTGGTCTCCTCCACTGCTCCCGGTTCTGCATCAAAGGGGATGCGGGAGCACTGCCGAACTTTTGGTGAATCATCCTCATCAGAAACGACGTCGGCCGCGTGGGATCGTTTTGGCTGACGGTGGCAAGCCACCGATTCGGGTCGAAATCGTGGCCGGTTTTGACGACGAGGAATACGGCGTCACCTCGCTTGAAGACCCAACGTCTTTTGAGACCACTTGGATCTCTGATGTCTATCTGGTCGATAGTGATGACCACCGGGTTGCCATTGTCGTTCGGCGGACGCGTGGGCTGCTCTGCTACTGCGCGGTCGGAAGAAACGACGCCACTATTATTGCCTGACATTTTTGGCCCTGTCTTTTTCCTTTTAAATGGTGCACTGTGATGATGTTGAGTGTGGAACTTGGTACGGGGGATGGTTGTTGGATGGGGATATGCTCGTTGGATGGCCATGGTTGCTCGATGGTTGGTTTGCTTAGCTTTCGGTCGAGAGCCGGCACCCCAGAAGCCCGTCCTCCATTTTGCCTGGCCAGATTCCAGGCACGACGGGACCTCCGTAGTAGTCCGGCATGGTCCACAGTAGTCTTTCGTTCTCGCTCTCCTCGTCGTCGTTGTCATGGGAAGTTGGCATCGCCATGAGCAACGCCCCTTCTTCCAAGAAGGTTGGTCCCACATCGTCACTTCCCACGGCTCCAGCATATTAAGTTGTGCTCGAGATCTACTTGCTATTGCCAAAGAAAGGCAAGGCAGATGCCAGCTGCAGTTGCCAGTTTGCGAGGTCGACTGGACACCCTCAAGCATCGGCAACTGCGTAAGCGCCTCGGCGAGATGGCAGTTCCATCAAAGGCCAGAAACCCAACAGGTAGCTGATTAGAGAGCTTTACACCATCTCAAGACTGTCTGGGAGAAGATGGAAAGAAGGCGATGCCACACATACCAGCGTCCAGGAACTCCACGTTCGGGACGTCCTCAGGATAGCCTCGCCAACGCCAAGCCTTTGAGTCCAGCGAGGGCCATCTCGTCGTGATAAGTAGCAGCATAATAAACCAGTTTCAATGCTACGTTCCGGGGCTCCTGACACCGACCCAATCCGTGTGACATGTCAGTTGTGCAATGCGCAAGTCTACCTCGAGTCAAATGGCCAGATGGCTGTCTTGACGAGAATGTGTTACCGCCGTGTCGGACAACTCGATGACGTGAAGGCATTCCCATGTCGCGATACTCTGCAATCGGAAAGTGCGATTGTTGCTTGCAAAAACCAGGGGACCGCAACGTGACGAGATGTTAGCAGCGGTGATAATACCCTCGTGTCCAGTCAGTGTTTTGAGCAGCGCTCAAGACTCGACGTCAGATACCTAAGGAATGTCAATAAGGTATCATCAAAAGTCTTGATCGAAGCGCTGATCGAAGCGCAGTACATGCGCCAGTTGAAGGGAACGTACTTGCATCAACTGATCTTGGAGGCATGTTGAAAGCGTTTTCCTGTCTTAATGGCAACAGGCATCCGTACAACGCACTTTCCCTTGAAATTGAGCCCCTCGTGTTCTTCAGGGCTTAGAATCAAGAATCTGGGTTCTTGACTTGCGATATTGAAAACCTGCAACATACGATTGCCACCCATGTCGAGATACTCCCCGCCTAAGTCGCAACACGCATCCGTAACGAGGAACTCCATCTACTCTGTATGCAGCTAATTGAGGTCTCATAATATTAGCGCTGTAGGATTATACGTCAACTGCCATCTACCTCCTTTATCTTTACGACAAGTTAGTAGTAGCCCGACACTGACGGTATCCAACTCATCAGATCAAGCATCACTAAGCCTTGGTCTGTTCTGAGTACCTGAAAATATGGGAAGAGCGGCGAGGGTCCTCATTCTCTTGAACAGCAACTCCCACCCGTGACACAAGTCGTCTTGGCCCAGACGAGGCAAAAGACAGCGCCGCCACTATTCACATTCTTGACGTTACCTGCGTGAGACCTTGAAAGATGAAACAGATGCAGTTGTACACGACGATTTCCAGCTTGTCTGTGAAAGTTGTTCAGGTCGGTATTTGGAAAAAAAAAAAGTTCGGGACGTGGGTGTTGGACGAATGTGGCATGCATCGTTTCTTGACAAAGCATCGTCAGGCTTGCGACACATGGCTACTACGAAGTCCGGCTTACTACCCGAACAACTACGAAGTACGGCTTAATCTACTGAAGCACACCCAAGCAAACACAATCTTTCGAGACAAGCCGATTTTGAAATGGCAGCAACATCTCGGCGGCCCCTCTCCATTCGACACCCTCACCTTGGATGCCTCCCTCTTGGACGAAGAGCGACTTTTATTTCCCGTTCGACGACGAGACGAAAACCCCTTTAAGCTGCCACTCTGTCATGTGGTTCGACTTCAAAATCGACGCTGCAAAAGAACCAGCATATCCGGCGTGAGCGTGAAGGGCGCAAACTGTGGAGTTTGCAGTTGGGCGTCCACACCCCGCGCCAGTCCTCTAGGAGTGAAGATTCTGCGGCGTGTACGGTGTGGTCAGATCAACCGGCGCATACATTCCAGAAGAGGCTTCGAAGCACGTACTGCCATGTGTTGCAACTGCTGGGCATAGTCGCCGCTGCAGCCCGGGCCGCAAGTGCAGCCAACAGCACGACAAACGGCATTTCCGTCAGCTGGTTATTTGCGGGGAAGAGACGGGTTCATGGTCATCACGCGGGGTGCTCTGTGGATGAGCGGAATGGTCGACCGGCAGATGGGTCTCGGAACGGCCGAGTCAGCTAGCTGGACCGAACGAGAGGCGAACCGAGCCGGGAGGACTATCGGTAAGCAAAGTAGCTAGTACTGAAGATACAAGAAACTAGATGTATAGTTATGAGTATCAGAGTCAATATATCTAGTTCTAAGAACAAGTAAAGTAAAATCTCAAAAAGGACGATATGTTTCAGATCAACTACTACTACCTACGAGCAAGACCTCTTCCAGCAACCTATCAATATTTCCAGGCCCTAGTAGCAAGAGCAAGACATCACAACGCTATACGAAACTAGCTGCCTCACCCCAGCACGCAAGTAGCACACACATTGCAATAAGCAGCTATAGCCTATGCCTCCGACCTGATGATCCAAGGTGATCGTCTCGTCGAGCTGGCCACCAGGGTGCTGCCCAACCACCCCGGTGCGACGGACGCGAACGTCACTCCCATCATTGACAGCCCCGATACGCCAACAAAGCTGGCCCGAGAAGGCATCTCCTCGGTCTGCAAGCGCTACGTGTTTGCCGACGAGGGCGGCTTCGTGCTGGAAAGTATCAAACGATGGCGGTGTTGCCCAAGAGAGACTATTCGAGCTGAAGCCGGGTTTGGGCACCATCGGGGAGAAGTGCAGCACCAGGATCTGGCCAGGTTATTTCTACTGTTTGAGTAGCATAGACGAGTAGTTCCAGAGCATGTACTTAACTTTCCTGTTCAATCGGTAGTATATTGAACAAGAACGGAACGTCAACAGCGCTCAAAACTTGTTTCCTTCGCAAGGTGCATGTACCATGGAGGTGAATATCACTCTCCCTCTGCCTTTAAGCAGCGTCCATGGCCACATCGGTATCCTCGTCTACCGAGTCGTCTGCAAACCCTTTGCCATAGATGGTCGTCTGTCGCGGCCGGACCAGCGCCTCTAGGCACTCGTCCCGCCGAAAGCCATCTTCATCGAGCCATCCACAGTCACGGTAGACCTTGCGAGCGCCCTAAACAATCCATGCCTACTCGTCAGCCTTTGTCCGTATCAAATAGGTCAAGAGAAGAGGTACGCAACTGACCTCAAGCCCTAGACCAGGCTTGGCTGGTAGGACGATCCGCCTGTCTGCTTCCGACATGTCTGCCAAAGCATCTACATCCGCCCCGCGTTCCCAGCTGGGTTCGGCCCAAATGACCGGATCTTGATTCTCATCCGGGTCCAGGCCCTGGGATGGGGACTATCTCAAGTCCCTTGAGCTTCGAGACCAACTTGTCGAAATACGCCACGATGGACTCGGGCTCGCGAGAATTTGCAGAAGCTTCCATCTGTGGTTTCGGCCCGCTTTCGCAGAAGACGACGCCTAGTTCAAGCCACAAGTGTGAGCGAATAATCCTCATGGACCTTTTGTGTTGAGGTATAAACAGCAACTGACCTCTACCAGCATCAATCATCCACCAGGTTCCTCGCCAGCTGTCCTGATTTGGAGACGAAAGCGCCACTACGTCCGCCGGCATGGCCTCGTCATACGGCGAAAGCCCGAGCCTTTGCAGATATTCTCGTCTCAGCTTGTCCCCGGGTACACGCTCAGATACTTCAGCGTCACGCAGATAGCGGATCGGTCGGCTGCCGGGAAGCACCTCCCAGAAGTGCTCGTCGAAGGCTAGATACGGAAGATGGCGGAGTAAACTGACCGCCTTGTCCGAGTACCCAAGCATCTCCAGCTCCTCGGCAGGAAAAACATGGTCGCTCCAGCCGCTGTCGGGCGCCGTCTCTACCATGGACGGCAGGAAGTAGGCCGCGCGAGATAGGGCGAGGTAGTGACTCTTGATGGCGCCGGCCACCATCTCGATGCTGTCGTTGCAGCGCGTAGTTTGATCAAGCACTTGAGAAGCCCCGGGTCCGTTATCCTCGGATGAGGATGGGGCTCTGGTCAGCCGTTGCGGTGGTTTCGTTGGGTGGAAAGCATGCCGGATGCCTTCCCCCTTCAACTCTTGGTCAATCATCATGTACTCGGTCTCGTCGAGATCTGCCCAGACCTCGGCAAGTTCCTCCTTTGAAACATGCACCGGCTTGTCGTCATCTTCCAGTGCGGCATCTACATCTTCACTTGCGGTCTCGGGCTCAAGATGCCCGACTGGAGGAAGAGCGACGATGGTCTTGCTCTTCAGAAAAGACGTCATTTCGTTGAAAAACACCCTAGCGCTGCACTGTGAAGTCTGCCACGGCTTGTCCGTCGGTCCCGTGCCGGAGGTGTACGGCGTCAAGATACCAGTCTCACAGTCGACGATGCACCACGGCGAGCCGAAATCACTAGAATTGTATCCGCGGCTGGGAGCCACGACATCAGAGGGCAGATGCATGGTCCCTGCCGGGGTTCGGTCGAAGGGAGCGTCTGTCAACTCGGTGAGGCCGTCACCGCCACGGGCCGACCAGCCCGAGAAGTCGCCGTCGTCGCGCATTGGAAGTATCGAATGGCCCTCGAGCGGACAAGTATCGGCCATTGCACGGGTTCATCGCCACCTTTGCAGGGCTTAATGTACGGGATGTGGCGCAAAAGGTCGATGACTTTGTCGGAGCGGCGCAAGGCTCGAAGCGCGTCAACGTCCAGCTCTAGATCGCTCCAGCCTTCCGTCGGCGGCGACTGGATGTCTCCGGGGGAGAAATAGCAAGCTCTGGTGAGGACAGAATAATATGCCGCCAAGCTCTGCGCAATCTCATCGCGGTCGTAAGAAAATGCGTCCGGGACCGCCATGACGACGCAGGCATTCAGTAGGCCTGTTGCCAAGTGAAAAGGATGGCGAACCGGATCAACAAGTGAGACGTAGACGTGGAAGTGTTATTTGCGGCGAGATTGACGCCGGCAAAGAGTGCGCAGTCAAGGTTGTTTTCTTGGCCATGTAACGATGCAATGCTGGTTTTAACGATGCAGGCTTGAATTGTCGTATAATCTAGCGCTGCAACTGCTTACGGTTGAATAGCAGTACTCAGTACTGTGTGTATCCAGGCTATGTATTCTGCATTATGTCCTGGATATGTACCTAGTCTGGTTGAACACATCTAGGATACATAACCAGGACATATAACTATCTAGAATATATATCTAGCACACACATCCAGCATACATAACTAGAGTACACATCTAGGATATATAACTATTATACACAGCCAGAATACACATCCAGGATACATGACCAGTTCTATACATCCAACAGGACGGCGGAACAGGCTGGGTTGCGGCATGGCTGATGCAACACGACATGATGAGCGTTGGAGTAAAAATCATCCAGTTCCCTGCTTATCCCATGTGTAACTGCTTTTGGAAGTCCAAAAGCCATCATTGGAAACTGCAAGGATGCTTTGTTGACTTTAGGTATTGGCCTAGAGAAAAGCAGACAAGTGGCCAGCCGGGCCGAACGAGAGAGGCCGAACCGAGCCGGGACGACTGTCGGCAAGCGAAGTGGCTAGTGCTTAAGACGTGATTATTTGGGCATGTAATCATTGACGCAAAAGTCTGATGAGGGAGCAGGACTGACATGTCTGGTTCCGAGCGCTGGTAGGGTGGAATCTCGAAAGGGAAAATGCGCCTTGAGTGGACTACCACGAACGACAATATGGGGCTTGCAGGAGAATGTACCTACAGGTTGACCAGCGATGTTGACACGAAAGATGCTGACTTTGTGGAACACAGTCTGATCGATTACGACGCGACAGAAGACGCAGCATTCATAGTCATCGAATAGTTGCCATCAAGCTTGCGAGAGACATTGCGTCTAGGTACTGTAAGTCGTCGGTTCGAGGTGGAGAGTGTGCAACCACTGCTGGGTCCATGGCCCAACGTGGTATGTCTGTACAGTACCTAGACGAAAATCGCGGCCAAATTCATGCTGTATTACCGAGGGCATGGTTGGACATGTTTGATATCGATTCTGCTTCAGTCGAACTCCTTTATAGCACCCATGCCAAGATGCTTGCTCTTAGCCGGCCAGTTGAGACTGTGATCTCGGTATCGTGGCCATCATCAGTAGGGCAAGATATGGAGCCACTTCCGAATCCGTCCGTGGGTGCTGGTCATAATGTGGATTCGTGGGTCGCGGCATCATTGTGCACCCACGCGGTTGTATAGTGTAGCGGTTATCACTGTAAGCTCTCCTCCTGTTGTCTTCCCCAGCGCATTCGATGCTGACTCCCTCCAGCCGGATTTTGATCACACTCAAAGTCTTCCGGTAACCCCGGTTCGAACCCGGGTACGACCTGTCTTTTTGCCATTATTTCTGTTCATCAGCACCTCCCAGAACCTCATCTGATAACTTCTCAATCATCCTGGCTCGTCACTTGCTCAATTGCAAAGCATCGTCAGCATCGTAACCTGGGTCCAGCTCAGTCCTCACCAACTCCGACCCGACAGCGGCTACCCTCGGTCCGGAGCACAGCCAAAGTCGGAGCTGCCCCCTCTGGTCACCCAACTCCGCTCCATGTTCCAAGTCACATGACACCCTCCCCTCCCACCTCCTCACCCTCCGTCCCTCCCGTCACCATCCCGGGCAGAACTCCGTGTGTGTGTGCCGCATCGTCATGTCCCTCCGCAAGTCCCTCATCCCCGCATCTCGAACCGTCATCCTCGGCATCGCCAGACCTCACCACCCAGCAGCAGCAGCAGCACTCACCAGCCTCCGCTACCGCACAATGGCCACCGCCGCCCCCGCCAAGAAGGAGTTCCTCTGCATCCTCCCCGACAAGGCCGACGCGCTGCCCCGTCGACTCGAGGTCCGATCGTGAGTAGTCTACACGCGCACATCATCGTAGTCAAGTGGCCGAGATTGAAATGGGATGTGAGCACAGCACGCACCTGGCCGACGTGAAACCCCTCGTCGCAGCAGGCAAGGTCGCCGCAGGCGGTACGTCTCCTCCGGCTCGTACTTGTTTCCTCCTACCTCTCCCTGCTACAGACGCCATGAATATAATCAACGTCACGGATGCTAAACACACCTCGCCAGGCGCCATGTTCGAACAACACCCCGCCGAGGGCAGGCAGACCGTCTTCAAGGGCAGCATGATCATCTACACGGTGCGAAACGTCGACGAGGCGTGGGAGCTCATCAGGAACGACATTTATGCCAAGAGCGACGTCTGGGACCTCGAAAAGGCGCAGGTCATCCCGGTAAGCTCTCCCCCCCCCCCTTTCAACCCGTCACGTTGCGTTAAATCTCATGTCCCATTCCAGTACGTTTCCGCCGTCCGCGAGGCGCTGTAGGTAGTCGTAAATACAAGAGGCAGAAAAAAAGACGGATACCCGTCGAAACACCCTTCCCCCCAAAGGTCCCGTAAACTCCATTCGTCTCAGCACGTAGCCACGTCGTGATGGTCCACAGACTGCATCAGATCCTCCACGTCCAGCCGCTCCGCCAGGTCCAGCAGCGCCTGCGGCGATAACCCGCCCATGCCCGTCGCGTCGAAAATATCCCACCCGGGTTCCTCCATCTGATCCAAAAAGGAACCGTGATGATGGTGATGATGATGCTGCTGCTGCTGCTGCTGCTGCTGCTGCTGCTGCTGCTGCTGCTGTTCGGCATGCTGCGGATGCTGCGCGGTGCTAGGCGACGGCGTGGGCGCCTGTTCGGGCACGGGCGTAAAGGCCGTCATGATGTGCTCCAGCTGGCTCAGCTCGAGCTTGCGCAGCGGGGCGACGAGGCTCCCCTTGGAGATCATCTTGTCGAGCACGCACTTGATGTTGTCGACCCAGGTGTCGTCCTGCAGCAGCGACGGGCTGATGACGCGGACGAGGTAGAGCAGAAAGGCCGACGAGAAGGCGTCCTCGAGCTGGAAGGGGAGGAAGGCCTCTGACGGGGCGTCAGCATCTTTTTTTGGTTCCCTGATGTCTGAGCATCGACATATTTACTGGAAAGAGGGGAAAGGGGGGAGAGGGAGGGGGAGGCCTTACCGAGGAGGTCTTCGTCGCCGAGGACGCGGAGGGTGCGCAGGACGGTTTGGGCCGAGTCGACACAGGACTGGAGGAGGGACGTGATGGGCGGCGTGAGGGAGACGGTCTGCGAGGTGCGGAGGTCCGAGTGTTCGATGTGGATGTGCAGGGCGCACATGACAAGAGGACGAGTTGTGAGGACGACGCACTGGGGGTTTGGTCAGATGAGAAGTCGTAGGGAGGCCAAGTGAGGGTGGGACGGACGTACGTGGTGGTAAGAGAGGATGAGACGCAGAGCCATGCGGGACGCGCGGCTGACGGTCCCTTGGAAATGGGTGTCGAGAAGGGCCGTGAGGTCGCGAGATAACCGGGCGAGGTCGCGGAGGATGGACTGGGTGTTGGGGACGAGGGACCCGTCGAAGGACTTGCCCACGCCGTAGACGGCTGGTCCGGTCAGCGGATGCTTAGCATTGCATTGAGGTCTCGCTCGCGGGAGGAGTGCTCACTGGTGAGAATACGGGCCATGAGACGCGACAGGCGCACGTGGAGGGTCATGTTGAGCGCGTCGAGGGAGCCATCCACCTGCGAGGGGAGCTTCACGGTGATGTCCTCGTCGCGGATGGAACTCGGGGCTCCCATGAGAGCGGCGAACTCGCGGTCGAGGGTGTACACCACCCAGAAGACAATGTTGCAGCGGCGCGAGTGTTCGGGGCCGACGACCTCCTCGGGCATGTGGCGGTAGATGCCCTCGACGATGGCGATGCGCAGCGCCTGTCCGATCTGAGGTCACGATTAGTACGATCCATGTGGGAACTGGGAGGTGGTGGTGGTGCGAGAGAGAGCCTTACGTGCTGGAAGGCAGCCAGTCTCATGTCGAGACACTGAAAGTAGACGGCAGCGAGGGCCAGCGCCTGGATGGACGAGATGGTGTCCGGGTTCAGGCCCGAGAGGTCCGGAAGCAGAGACATGGCCCTCGAGGCATACTGCACGCCCGGCGGCCCCGAGTGGGAGGAGCCAGAGTTCACGACAAAGGCCTTGCCGAAGGCAAGGATGAGCAGGTACTGGGCGTACCACAACCGCGCCGAGCTGGCCTTTCCGACCGGGTCCTCGTAGAAGTCGTGCACGTTCTTCAAAAAGGACGGCTCGTCGATGAGGTAGAAGACGGCGCCGAGGTAGAACTTGGCCGTGTTGAAGAGGAAGAGGGCGTAGTCCAGCGGCGGCAGGTTCGAGACGTCGGGCGCTTCGTTGGACGCCAGAGGTTTCCACTGCATCCTGAAGGCGCCCTCGTGCGGCAGATGCCACGGATCCGGTGCTGCTTCCGGGATGCGCTTCCCGAGGAGTGCGAGAACGCGGCGGCAAAAGGACCACGACGACGTCGGGCCCATGTACCCTTGGGTCTCTGATCAGCGCTCCTTCATCGAGTCTCGCGGGAGCCGTTGAGAACTCACAGTACTTTCCACCGGCCTTGGCCCATGTGTAGTCGTTGTCGACCAAGGGGTTCTGTCGGAAGCCGGGCCCAAAGTCGCCATGGCCATGGTGCGATGGCGGAGCGCTGTCGGCATCGTCGTCGTCTTGCTCGGTGGCTGCCTCTGACTGCGCATCGCCAGCGAGCTGTGGGCTGTCTGTGTTCAAGTCAGTCAAACAGGATCTCACCTCACGACAAGGTGGATCTCATGATGAGATGTCACCAATGTCTTCATGTGAGAAGGCTCACTCACCATGACTTGGCGTCTCCAATTGCCCAGCGACATGCTCAGGCCTCGAGGGTGGATTGCGATGAGGCGTCGCATACGGCTCGCTATACCTCGGCGGGATATCGTCGGCCTCACCGCTCTGACTCGGTGCCCTCGCAGGCCGTTCCGACGCCTGCTCGCCGTTCCGGCTCTGAAGTTCACGAAGGTAGCTGAGAGCGGGCGAGAGTGGGTCAGCTTCCTCTCATCCGGCTTTCTTCTCACTGGAGGTGGGCTTCCGGTCTCCCCGTGGTGCAGATTGTCCAGACTCACCTCTCGGGCACCGATATCCTCTTGTCCTCCACGGCAAAGATGCACCGGTGCTTCTTGCGGTCGCAGCGCGTGCATGGCTGCGAGCCCGAGCACTTGACCTTCATGACCCGACATCGTTCACACCTTCAGAGTGAGTCAGTCATGTGACTTTGTTCGATAAAGACACAATGGTCAGAGTTGAGATGAGACCCCCGCACGCACGCTTTTTGGCACTTTTTCGTTACTTTGTACTGTCCATGGCTCAATTGCGGCATCGTGAGAAGGCGTCATGGGCCAGATTCCATGCCGTTCTGGTTGGTCTGGGTGGGCAGTTGTCGCACAATTGTCGTAATTCGTGCTGTTCGTGACGTTGTTGGCTTCGTTCGCTGAGCATGTCGGAACCTGGGTCCGACTTGGCGATGGCGAGTGGCGGGCGCCATGTCTTTATTTGAGCGCCAACACCTGCAACTGCCGCAGCTGATAGCGGACCTGGGTCCTCTACAAAGCTAAAGTTTCAGGGCTTTTTACTGGACATGGTGAAGATGTCGCCGCAGATAAAAGTCGGCAGCCAAGCGCGGTCCAATGTATCTCGTCTTCTTATCAGCGCTGAGCTGGGGTAGAAAGTCGACACGACAGGCACCATCCTGCGCTAAACCTGTACCCAAATACACCGCCTAGGTACCCCAGATAGGCAGACACAGTGGATGGAAACACCCCACTGCCCGTAGATGGACGTCCAGGGTCCTTATCTCTGGCATGGCAGTGCTTGTTTCCCTCACATCACCATATCTATCTACCTACCTAGGTAAGTACAGAGCCTTCTGTCCCCCATTCGTGATGCGGAGAGAGTCTCTCGTCATGCTCCGGACCTGTGTCGGACTTTGCGGAACGAGTGGAACGCGAGACTCTGGAGAGTTGGACAGCGTCGCATCCGACCGACACGACACCCATGCGGTCTGGGGAACCAGGCATGCCAAGTTGGCCGTGTCATGCCGACGCGAGAAGTGCTTGTTCATCTACCGCGTGAATTACTGCGTAATGAGACCTGCACAGCCGGGATGGACGGCTTCGACACCGCACGTGAGCTTGACGATCGTCACGGAGAAGCCCCTTACCCCGCGATGACGGTCTGGAGTAGGGCACTTTGTATTCTCGTGACTGTGATGCCACGCCGTTTTACAAACTCTGGTGCACTGACTGGGCAGGACAGCCATAGTTGATAGGCACTGACATGGGGGTTGTTTGCGTAGCGCAGAGTGACCTGTTTTGTCTGTGTCGAGCATGAGATGATGGCGAGCCTTATTGGATGACAGGATACACCCTACACGTAGTCTATTGCCGTTTGGATACGCGCTGTACCAGACTGACAGTATGAAAAAGTCATGGCGACTCCGAGTGAGGCCCGAGTTTTCACCACATAACCAAGATTGCATTGTGCAGAAATCATCCATAAATCATCATCTACCACAACTATCCTAGACCACCACCCTCGGCATCGATTTCGATCTCTGCAGCGCAATTTCGATACAGGCTAGCCGTCCGCGGTCGGGTGTTGACGCAACGTCGGACACCTCTTCCGACATTCCACGTCTGATCGCGACGTCCGGGTGGAGGTCGGAACAGAGTCCCGATATCGGATTCACCAATCACGATGGTCGGGGTTATCAACAACTCAGAGCATGTCCCAGCCGTGTTGCGCCCGAGCGTGGTGCTTTTGAAAGCCGAGATATCGGTTGGAATCTGTCGTGACGGTTTCAGCAAAGCAAGTCAGCTGGGAACATGTCTCATTTCACCAGTAGCCCTGTTCTGCAGGTTGTATCACTAATATACAAAAGCAAACATTGAAATGCCCCAAAACTCTCCGTAGTAGAACTCTACGCTGCTGGATGACGTACAAGTCAAGGAGTTGACCTACACCGGGACGAGAGTGTCAGGTGACCATCTCTTCGCCACAGATACACTCCGCAGCATCCAGTAACCGGGTAGCGGACAGAATCTTCGACCTTGTTCGCTTCGTAGTGGGAACTTGTCCGATTGACAAGGACTTGCGGCCAGCGAAAGCGGTCCGTCCGACAGGCCTCGGAGAAACCGAAGCCCAAGGAGACCGATCCCTACGCGCCGACTCGGCCGATTTTGACCACTGCCAAGTTCTCTCTCGGGCATCGCATCCCGAATTTCTGCGAGTCTCCCATGGTTGACGCCAGAGAGAGATACCAACCGTGACTTGCGCTGACTGGAGAGCGTCCATCGTGGGTTGTTTCACAACACATCATGAGGTCGTGGATGGATGCTACTCCGGCTACTACGTCGTACTTGTTCGGAATGACATGTTCTTGATCTGATCAAGTGTCTTTGGAACGGTGACACTACTAGCATGATGTTCTAGGCTGCCCAAACCAACCTTCCAAAGTGAAGAGGTGGTCTCGATTAACCTCGTACGTCCCGACGGGTGATTCTTGTATAACCACACTCTACCTTTTGAAACGGGTGTGGCCACGAATAGCTTCAGATTGACATAAGGGTAGCCAGCGAAGTTGAAGTCTCATCGATCGACTATTTCCATATCACCATGTACTTTGTGCGGAGATGCCAACGAGTTAGTCGTATAGCTGGATGACACCATTCCAAGTGATGTACTACACCTCTCGTAACAACTGGTGACTGACTCTCAACTCCCAGTCTCTAATGCTGCCCGACAACACAACTTACAAAAAAAGCAACGCTTGTCATTATCTGGTATAAGATCTAATCATGATGGTAAATCGCTAGAACCCACCTCGATGCCGTCCCGTCTCCTTTTCCCTCCCCGCCCAATTGCCCCATCTCCATCCCTCCTCAACCGAAAAGCCTGCGGCGCAACTCCTTCTTCAGAATCACCGCCTCGTGCCGCGTCCTCTCGACCGCGCCCTTGTTCTCGATGGCCCGGCGGTGCAGGTACCCCATGCACTCCGCCACGGAGCCCCAGGGGAGGTACTTGAACGGCTTGGGGATGTCGTCCCGCCTGAGCGCCGAGTCCGTCACGCACGCGTCGTAGTTGTCGAGCAGCTCGCAGCTCAGCTCGTCCGCAAGGCCCATGAGCTGGCCGCACTCGAGCGTCGTCGTCGGCCGCCCGTCCAGCAGCCTCCTGCGGTGCGCGGCGATGGCCCTCGTCGAGCTGTTGGCGTTGTGCGTGGCGAGGAACAGCGCGCTCGCCGGGAACGTCGTTTCGTCAGCGGCACCGGCACCGGCACCGGCGGCGGAGGCGGACGCGGAGGCGGACGCGGGCAGGCGCTGGTTGATAAACATGTCTGCAATGTCGTCGAAGCAGTTGTGCGTGTCGTCAATGGTGTCGTGGATGAGCGAGCGCACCTCGTGCTCAATGTAGGCGCCGCGGACGAGCTTGACGCCGAGACCCCACCCTTCCTTGGCGGCGAGCGCGATGTGGCGCTCCGCGTTGGCCGTCGAGTTCTTGAGGTAGGCCTGGATGGTGTTGAAGACGAGGGGCCGGCCGGCGGCGTTGTGCCGGCGCATGAGGTCGATGGTCCAGTCGTCGAGCGTCGGTTGCAGGGCCTGCTGCTCGGCGTCGATCCACGCCCGCGAACCCTGCTCGCGGGTGGCGGCGCAGATCTCGTCGAGGGCGGAGCGGAGCACGGGGGGGATCGGGGCCTTGTTCCTCATGGCGTCGACGGCGATGGGGCCGGCTCCGGAGACCCTGTTGTTGTTGTTGTGTCAGTCGTGGTTTGTGTCTTTACGGTCCTGAAGACACTCGAGAGGAGAGATGGAGGTTAAGACGCACTTGACGGCGAGAAAGTCACCAGGAGCCATCATTTCCAGAGTCTCGAGGTTCCCCTTCTTCCACTGCTGGACCATTTCGTACACGGCCGGGGCGTAGTCGCCGGCTTCCGCCCGGGACGCGGCCGCCCCGGCGTCGAGGACAATCTCCCTTGCGTAGTTGAGGATGACGCCCTGGTACCCCATCTTCTTGACGGCCTCGACCGTCTTGCGGACCTGCGGGATGTTCTCGCCCGCGCAGAAGTGGTCGTAGACGGTCCACCGCAGCAGCCTGTTGAGCACCGGGTTGCGGTCCGGGTTGAAGAGCGCCATCTTGGTCTTTGCGATGAAGCTGAGGACGGCCAGCGACGGCCTCATCAGCAGCGGCGACGAGGTGAAGTGCGTGAGGAAGAGGGACCGCAGCAGCACCGTCGTGGGCAGTCTTCCGAGGGCCGCCTTCTTGGCCGGGGCCGGCGCCGCGGCGGCGGCGACGGTCTGCCTTTTGGCCACGGTGTTGCTGACGTGCCTCCTCCTCGCCGCACCGCCCTGGAGCAGGACCGTTCTGCAGAGAGGCACCGCCGGGACCTGGCTGCGCGCGACGAGTGTGACTGGCATCGTGTGATGGCGCTTGAGGGAAGACTGGTTGCTACGGTTGGACACGGGATCTCGACAGAAACGACAGTATCACGAGACAGGTAGACAAGGCAGAGAGGGCCGGGGATAGATATACCAAGCAGTCGTGTTCCGGCTACGGACGGCATAGCCCTGGACAAGACGGAGTGTGTCAAGGTAAGGTGGCTGGCTGCACGACCATGACTGGCATCGTCGACCTCCCACCCCCCACCACCGCATCGGCTTTCCGATGCTTTGTCTCAGTTTTTTCTCCGGCCAGAGACTACCTATGTTCTAGCGGCCCTTGTCCGTGTCATTGCGGCTCTGCCCCATCGCGGGTTCTGGCGGCGTTCATCCAAAGGGCCCGGTTCCACAAGGTGGATGCGGTAGAGGCGACTTCGAGATGAAGAAGAGACGATCCCTATACGTGATTGGGTCCCACGCGACCCAAAATCTGGAGAAGAAGCGTTACGGGACCCCTCGATTTAGGTTTCGTGAGATAAGAATGACCATTTTTCGCCTCGTCGGGTGACTAGTGGGAGGGGGTGACCCTGGACAGACACGTCGGTCACGTCTTCCGACGTGTCGGATCGGACCTGTCTTATCAAGCCGGATCGTCGTTCCGACAACACTACAAACCCCGTCAGCAGCTCGAAACGGCCCTTTTTGCTACGACGATATCGGACACAGCGAGGTTCGAAATCGAATCCACCAGCAGGAAATGCCGATGAGGGTCGGAGTAATTGTAACGGTCTTGCCGACTACAAGTCTATGGTCATTTCGTGCAATGGAACTTATACGCTCACCACGTCAGTAGGCAGACTGGACCGCATTCTAGTTACATGGGAGACAGTCCCAGATGCTGAGCAAAAAGGACTCTTGACAGTGTCCAAGTAACCCAAAGTAGCCGGATCGTAGAACGGTTCACATCGTGTCACTTGTGCCGTGGCCAGATCCAGCTCGTGGCATGTGCTCAGAGTACAGACGAATCAATAATTCGGGAGGTCTGGCCCGACACTTTGGCCATGCGACGGGCTCAAGGGGTGGCACAAGAGGATATCCGCAACAAGCTACGTGTCTCAATGGTAGATGCTCATCTACTTTAGCCAGGCCATCTGCATCATGGGCTCTCCAAGTATTATATCCTACTTGATTTATCTTCTGCTTCAAGGTCGAGTTCCGATACGTGCTGAAGACGCACACGCAAGGAGGCTGCCCCGTCTCGCGTGCCCTGGTTGATGACCCCGCGATCCCACCATGGGATTTCTACCAGGACGATGATCTGGGGCAAGAACTGACTCGTATAGTGACATTCTCGTATGCAGGGCAGTTGCTGTGGAGGACGATGTGTATCTTTCGCGATGTTATCATCATCAAGGTGCAGTAAAAAGGCGGTGAAGCGTGCCAATTGAAGCAAGTCACAATATCATATTAGTTCAGCCTTGCGCCACGACAGTCAAAGAACTGAGTTCATGCTGAGTTCAGAATTCTATTGGTTTTTTCTCTCATAAATACTCAAACCACATTTACTCCACGTGGACATCTTGACGTGCTGCCTCACTCGCTGGGTATCCCGTCGTTCCCACACTCCATCATCCGTCACTCTCACAATGTAAACGGCCCTTGTTGAAAGCACACAGACTCTATACCTTGCCGAGAATCCTCTTCACCAGTGATGGTCGCCGGGCGGGCTTATTGACCTGCCGCACCTGCCGGAGGAGACCCAGCAACGTGGCGACGACTAACGCCTCAGTCGTATCGTCGAGGTACTTTGAGAGTAGCAGAACGCCGTCTGTGTATTCGTGAGGTAAGAAAATTCCGATGCCCTTGTGATGATAAATTGCCCAGATGGCAGGCTGCTCGTCCGTCTTGGACGCCTCCGAGTCGACGAGAGTGTATCGCAGGGCGCCGTGCTCTCTCGGATGGACCTGCCACTCAAGCGTTGCGGGTAGCGATTGGCTCTTTTCTTGCGCAATGGTGAGCCACGGGTGACGAATGACTCTATCTGTCGTTTTGGTGTCGGGGACCGGGTAGGACGTAGTAAGTGAGATGGGAGATGAGTGTGAGTGGCTCAGTGAGCGGACCTCGAAACTCTCAGCATCGTTACGAGGCAGGAATCTGAGGCACATGTCAGTAACATGTGAGATTTCATTCACTTTCTTGAAAAAGGCTTACGCTTCGACTGTCTCTCCATTGACATGTGGCGTTCGTCTCTCCACCATCGCCTCCACGCCGTCATCTCTCTCGGTGAAGTCGATGAGATAACGGGCTTCGGCGTCCCATCCTTCTCCAGACGGGCGCTTCATCATGACCAGGTTCACCTTGAACTTGCTGCTCCCAATGGGCTCGTCTTTGACAGCCTCGTGGTATCGCTCTGTGACATCGTAGATGGGCAAGTGTCTGGTGTTGTCGTTGTGTCGCGGGATGTACACTGCGCGATTCAGATGCGCCGGCGTTGGACGAAGCTGGCGGCCCAGCTTGGCATCGGCTGCGAGACTGAGCATGTTGGACTTCCGGCGCGCGTCCAAGTCCCTGGAGTTGGGCAGCACCGAGAGGGCGGAGACGGTGCTCATGGCGTACAGTGCCGCCGAGTTCATTCCAGTCTTTCTGGATACTTTAGAGACCAGTGTGCTCGCCACTCGACCGTTCTCGACTTCTCGTGATTGTGCAGCGTTACTGACGCGACGCTGATACAGAGGCAGAAGCTCCCAAACGAACAAGATGTAAATTTCCAGCAGAAGTGTGTAAGTGTCAAACTGAGTAAGTTGTGAGATGAATGCTTTGAATGGCAAGAGAGACCATTGAGGCTTTATTCACCAGACAAATTATAACACTGAGAAAATCTGTTCGATTCCATTCAGTCATAGTCTGACATTACAAACCACCCAGCCCATCGTCAAGAAGCGAAAATGTCCCAGCCGGCAATGCTCCCCAGACGCGGGCCAACCCTTTTCGGCCTGTGACCCAGACATGTGACTGGTGAATGCAGCTAAGACCTAGAACCGAATGCTGTTCGGTGACCATGAATCGATCTACAAGGACGATTAGTCCATCGAAGCCCGTGGGCGGACCGCTCGTCATGGGGCTGCGGCCAGATTCTCCGACAGCGCGCTCAACCCCCGACGTCTGCTCAATAATATTGGGCAACTTTGCCGAGGATTAGCCACGCACGCTGGGAACGATGCCCGTTTGAGCGAGGCCGTGAGAGGCGCCTTTCCTCCTGTGGTGCACTCCGACCCAACTCCGCTGGCGTCCGCGTGTATCGCAGAAAGGCGCCCATGAAAGTACCAAACGAGTCCATCAGCTGGTAGGCGCAGCGCCGGCATATTCTCGCTCGAACAAGTGTCGGGCAAAAGGTTAGCGGACGACGTCCATTGGCATGAACCAGCTTGCCGAGGGGTCCAAACATGGCCAGGTAGGGCGGAATACATGTTCCGGGGTGAAGTCGGGTGAACAAGCTGTAGCCGGACCTCCCAATGAAGCAGATTAAGCAGGCTTTTGTGGCTCGAATACGTGTTCCTTGTCCAATAGTCTTGCACACATTCAAGAGCGAGTAATGGTCCCAAAGCCGAGCTCGGGATTCTCGCGACTGGCCATGCCCAAATAGGAAACTTTCCCAGCTGCTCTGGGCAACTATTGCGAGTCTGGATCCCTGTTTCTCGCGTGGATGCCGTGAGCTCAAGGCTGAACGCGAGATCAAGTAAACCTCTCGTTGGAGACGTCTTTGCCGCTGACCAAGATGTTTAAGCCAGCAAGACCACATGTGGTATTGCCGTTTTGCCTTGCTTCACGCATCGTGCCCTGCAACTTCTTATTACGGCTTGCGCCGTCAAACTTGATATGTAGGACATACAAACGTAACCTCGAAAATACAAGTCTATAAGGCACGAGAGCATTTGGACAATGATCTCCTTTCTGTCTCGACTTACCGGCGGGGATGGCAAGGCTTGTCTCAAGATCAAGTATGTCCAGCAAGGTGTGCCATGGGCGCGCTCTCTGTGGCACGACGCTGACCGCTTCCAGACTGCAGCATGACTTTGTTTTCCTCAGAGGGTCGGCAGCTGAGGCGGTGGAACAACCCCTCAGCGGCACCATCACTCTATCACTGCCGGCAGGGCAGCGAGTTGACGGAGTCCGGCTGCGCATGTCCGGGTTCCTCAGATGCAGGTAAGTTGCCAGACCGCTACATTCAACAAGATACCGTAGAACTGGTCTGAGAGGCCTCTCTATCAAAGTCACAACTATCGCGAATCCGACCCAAATTCATCATCGTTCCGTACGGTACGGCTTCTCGAGCACGAAAGCCCTCCCTTTGTCTTCGACCATGGTCTCAAGGTTCCGGCCGAGAATCCCTCCGACACGGATACCTACGAGTGGCCCTTTGAGATCATGATCCCCAGCGATACCCCGGAAACCTTTCGAGGATGCAGTCGGTGCAGCATCGCGTACCAGCTCACGGCGACAACGATACGAAACAAAAACTCCTCTTCTACGCCGCAGGCCTACCGGCCCGTCCGAATCAGCAGAACCCTCGGCAACTCGGCCTTCGAGCTGATGGACGCATCGACTGTGGAAGGCACTTGGGCCGACAAGGTCAAATACTCAATCTCCATCAGACACACAGCGGTGGCCCTCGCAACCGCGATACCGCTCGAAATGCGCCTGACACCGTTGAGCGACGAGACGCGGTTTTCCACGGTCAAGTGCGAGCTCCTCGAAGAGCACAGGTTCCAGCCGGGTTCACGGCCTGTCGCTTCCGCGTTCCTGGGCCATCGAACCGTGGCGGAGTGGGTTGCTCCGGTCGAGAACCACCAGCCCGGTTGCGAATACACCATGGCCGAGAAGCTGCGTCTCCCTGCAGAACCCAAGAGGTGCTCTCCCGACGTCGACACGAACGGCGTCGAGATCAGCCACAAGCTTCACGTCGTGGTCCATGTCACAGCGGCCAATGACGCGACATTCAAGGCGAGCGGCCGTTGCCAGGTAGATTGGTTAGCATCCTCTGCTGACGTGCTTCCAGTACCATGCCACGATACCAGTGACGTTGTTCGTATCGCCTGCAACACCCATCGACGCATCGGAACGGTTCGTTTGGCCGAGGAAGTGGGCGGCGGCGGATGACTTGCCGGCTGTTTGTGGTGGGCTGGAAATTCCGCCAATGTACGGAAATCATGAGTGCGACGAGATTGTACAATATTCAGAGAGACCTGCGTCGCCGGAATCTCCAGCTTGACGATACTGGGATGGGGCTGGCGTTTTTTGGACAACATTGCGAAGCTGTACTTGTACAACTTTTTACCAAAACCCAGGAAACTATGAAGGTATTCGCACATCCCATAATCTCAATCTCACTTACGACCAAAGTCGGGCAACAAAGGTGGCAGCCCGAGCAGATGATGGCGATGCCTCACTGGCCTGCACTCTCGTGAGGCCTGGTATCCAAGGCTGCGGAGAGAGAGAGAGAGAGTGGCCGATGAAAGGCGCCAGAGAGATTAGCGAGATGTAAGAGTAGGGTAGATCGTAGTCGCTTCTCGGCTGTTGTCGTTCGTCAGTTGATTGTCTTACTGCTGAGAAGTGAACGGTATCACAGGCTGAGAGAATGTGAGTAGTTGATGTCAGCTTGTCAAGGACTCGAGACTGGCACTTGACAAATCGTTCGCACCCATTACCATCAGACCAGAACACAGCACAAACGCGCGCAATGTTGGAACGCGGACAGTCCCATTTCTGCATATTTTCCACGGCATCCTCTGGGGCTGGTTGGCTCGAGCCCGCCGTGTGGTATAGGTGACGGTTCCGCCCGGGTTCAGCAGAAGATGGCCCTGGAAGCTGTTGCAACTCAATGATTTGCGCATTCGTTTGCGGAACACGGGCAGGATGTCGGGGTCTGTGATCAAAGGCACATAGGCATGGCCCAAGGCAAACGAACTCTAGACGTATATCCAGGCCAGGCGGCTTAACAACTTGAAAGAGCTCCGTGGCAACACACTACGGCTTATCTTCGGACGGGAAGAGATTATATGGCCTTCTAGAGCCACTGTTTCGCCTCGTGTAAGTGAGCTTGGAGGCCTTGGTGCGGCTGATCGGACTTCCCAAAGGGGTAGAAGCGACAACCCTTGGCAGGGATCTGGCATCCCCTGGCCTCGTTTCTAGTCTGAACGCATAGTATAAGCTCCAACGATGGGGTTCTTCGGAAGAATTACCAAACTCAGACAATCACTTAGACTACCTAGGAACTGAGAAGAAGGTCAGCGGGATGTGACTCGCGAACCACATAGGGGCCGCCACTGTAAATGATCTGTTCTCACGGAGTACGTACATGCGCTCACGATGATATGGATGCTTTGGCCTTTAAGCAGATGGCCCTCGCTTCTCAGCGGAAACCATTTTCCGTACCTTGTTGACTGTCACAGACGTCCTTCTTGGACGACAATGAGTGGTTCTCATCTTATGAATAATACTCCCTAATTGCAACTTGAGAGCGCCTCTTCGAAGGCTAGCAGCTGGAACGAAGGGCAGGTGATATGGAGGCCACGTATAATGGTCCGGGCACTCCATATACTGTCTGCCTTCTCTACCCTTCATCTCTAGTCCGATCCGAGGAGCATCAGAAGCTCCTCTACACCGCGCTTCTGCGGCTATACTATCATGTGTCTTGTCCGCGTTAACTGTTGGTTTCACATATAGGAGTAGACCTGTGATATAGCTTTACAGCTGACGTCGAGGGCACTTGGAGTCTGAGGCTAAGAGGTCTCTTTGTTCTATGATGTAATTCCTTGGGCGCCTGGCACCCACGACCGCCATCTGGCCCATCAGCAAACTGCTTCGTGGCGAGACGAACCATTCGTGATCCAACCAGACGGGCACGAGACTGACGAGACTGACGAGACTGACGAGACTGACGAGACTGATGAGACTGATGAGTAAGAAACTAAACACTTAGAAGCTCAGGTGGCTCTTTGTCACGAACTCGGCCATGTCCGAACGCTCCCGATCGTCTGTGCTGTTGCATCTCCCCTGTCGTCTTGAACCGTCACTCGGCTTCATCTGTCGACTAACGTGAAAAGGAACAAGAGAGCGCCGTTTCCCACAAGTCGTCTGAGAACTCCGCGGCAGACTTTTCTACGGTGAGTCCACGTATGAAGTCAGGGCCAGGAGGCGAGGACACGAAGTACCGAGTACAGTAGCATGTAGGACGCATGTGAGTCACTCCTAAGCATTAGTTGAAGTGTTTTACGTCTTCGCCAGCTTCTTACATCTGCCGACGTCTCACGAAGGCTGTCCTGATTCCGTCCTTGTCACTGATTTATCTTGATGAATCGCCTGTGTAGTTGGACACAGTCCCGGACTCTGGCACCGGGTCTCATTCATGATTCTGTCTGCATGAACAAGGCGACACACTCCCAGCCTGCAAGATCACCCAGCACCAACCAGGACCCATGGACCACGACAACATTCAAGCGACGATGCCGTTGCGCATCATCACACTGAATGTGAGATACGCCATCAAAGAGAAACTTCTGCCAAACGAAGCCCCGTGGGAGGCCAGCTGTCCGAAACTAGCTGCCCAGTTGAGATTCCACACCGCGGGACTGAGCAACATCTTCATATGCATCCAGGAAGCCCAGCACCAGCAGCTTCTCGACCTCCAGGCCGAACTGGGCCAGCAGTGGTCTCACATCGGTCAAGGGCGCGCAGATGGAGACACTGACGGAGAGTTCTCGCCAGTATTCTACCGGAGCGACTTTTGGGTCCTCGAGCATACAAAAACGCAATGGCTGAGTCCTACACCGGACGTGCCCTCCGCTGCCTGGGGCGCCGCCATCAACCGCATCGTCACAACCGGGCTCTTCCGTCACAAGACGTCTGCCACGCGAGTTGTAGTCATGAGTACGCACCTCGACCACCAAAGCCGACAAGCACGCGCGGAAAGCGCCAAGTTGCTGTTGGATTTGTCCAAGAATTGGCAGAGGGCTTTTACAGACCAGCACCATAATTCCATGCCGGTCTTTCTGGGAGGGGACTTCAACAGCGGACCTGAGGATGAACCATACAAAACACTGACGACAGGTTCAGAGCCCATGCTCGACATCAAATATCTCGTCCCGGAATCCGGACGTCACGGAAATACGATCACCTACACCACGTTCGGGGAGGCAGAGCCGACGACCATTGACTACTTGTTTGTGCTGCAACCAAAGGGCATCAAGTTCATCAACTTTGCAGTTCTGTCGAATCGATTTGACGATGGGATTTACTATTCGGATCACCGCCCGGTGGTGGCCGACGTTGAGTTGCTTGTCGTCAACTCTTAGAGGTTGGAATATAGATCGGTTATGGGAAGGGAGTCGAGTGTACACAACTCGACGCGTTTATCGTTGTCCGCCCTGATATTTAATCCCAAGTCTTGCGAGATACTAGAAGAAACAAACTCTTAATTCTTTGCAATAGGAAAATCATTAAACCTGGCGGCACCATGTCGATATCTCACTTCGGCATCGACTTCAACCACCTCCTGGGCCCCTGCTCGTAGCCACCCGTCCCAGCAGCCTTTGTCGAGCCCTCAAGCACTTCGGTATCCAACGTGATTACCCCCATCCTCCTCGCCTCTTCTTCGGTAAACGTCCCGTAGTAGTCCACGTCGTCAATGACGCCCGCCTCAGGAGGGGGCCACACCGTGTTGATGGCGAGGTGGAGCAGGAACGAAATGGCAAACCCGAGTGGAAAGGCCAGGTAGTACAAGTTGATCCACGCCGTACCGACATGGACACTGCTCGGCGTCACGCTGGCAGCGAACCCCGGCAGCTGCGTCGCGAAACCGCACACCCACGCGAAGAACGTGCGCGGGTTGACGCCGTTCCAGTAGTAGAAGGAACCATCCGACCGCGGGTGATACAAATCCGACAGCTTGATCTTGCGGCGGCGGACGAAAAAGTAGTCGCAGATCTGAATGCCGATGATGGGACCGAGGAAGACACTGTACGCCGAGAGAACACTGATGAAGACGGTCGCCGACGACAGCAGTTCCCACGGGCACAGGGCAACACTAAGCACGAGACCGACGTAGGCGCCGCGGCGGATGTCGATGTACCGACAGAACAGGCCCGCGAGATCCATGCCGGCCGAGAAGGCGTTGTCGACGGCGTTGATGCTCAGCTGGATGCACAGCAGCCCCAGCCCGGCGAAGAAGGCCCCGGCGCGGCTCCTGGCGTCGTAGTTGGCCTCCAGCCAGGCCTGGACGATGAGGGGCGGGTTCCATATGGGTTCGCCGTAGATGACGCCCGTCGCCGAGGCGGCGAGGCAGCCAAAGGTGGGGAACACGGCGCCGAAGAAGACGATGCTGAACCACTGCCCGAAGATCTGGTCGCCGGGGCGGCGGGCGAAGCGGCAGTAGTCGGGCTGGTTGGTGAGGCCGACGGCGATGCTGCCGATGACGGTGGTGATGCCGTGGACGATCTGCCAGCCGAGGGTGCTGGACGTCATGGACTGGGAGCCCTGTCGGACGAGGGGCCCCGGTTCGCCCGCGGTGGCGAGGGCCCAGATCATGATGGAGACGAGGGTGGCGGAGGAGATGACGTTGAAGGCGAGGAGGAGCTTCTGGATGCGTTCGGGGCGGATGTAGAGGATGGGGATGAGGAGCATGTTGAAGACGATCCAGCCGATGAAGTCTTTGGTCGTGAGGTGTGACGAGGCGGGGAAGACGTTGCCGAGAGACTCGAAGGAGGGGAAGATGGCTGATAGACTAGGAGGGAGGTTTTTGGTGAGACTTGGGGGTGGTTCAAGTTGGCAGATGGGTGAATGTTGTGGTTGTTGGCAAATAGGGTTGACTGAACATACCAGTTGACGACTGTGAGACCGCCGGTCCAGGACTGTACGGCGAACCAGACCAGGCTCAGTATGATTCTCTGGATGAGGATAATGTACTGGCCGTAGACTCCCCAGATGTAGCGGGATACGACGGGGAACCCAATGTGCCACTCAGCACCGACGTAGCCGTTGGCCATGGCGACAGCGGCGATGATGACCTTGCCGACGACGATGGCGATGACGCTCTGCCACACGGACAAGCCAGCAGCGACGAGAGACGCCCCGAGCTGCCAGTTTGAGACTAGGTGTAATCAGCTACAGCTATGCTTTGGAACGGAGCTGACTGACTTGCCACCTGGTTGGTCAACCAAAACGAGATAAAGGTTGAAGTTGTCCATCGACGTCGGTCAAGCGGCATGGGCCGGATGTCGTCGTTGATCCAGACGTTGGACTCGGCCACATCCGAGTCTGGCAGCCGAAGCCATGTCAAGATATCTTGCAAACCCATCTTTGGTTATACTGACCCGACAGTCTGGGTCCTGTGCCACGTAGGGAGCAGGACGTGAGCCTAGTTTAATGGAACCATGACGGCACTCGAGCAGACGCACATGGGACGGCACTTGTCGTGTGTTCATTCATGGCTACAGGGGGACGTTGCACTCGCCTCTACGTCGTGCCGGCACTATCGACCGGAGACACGAAGGCACCTCCACGGACGGAGCAGCCATTCGCCCTAGATAACGACGTCGATGGCAGTTCCCCAGCTTATCATTGGAGTATCAACTCCAACTCTATCCCTCTCACGGGAGAGCGGCGTGTGATGGCTTATCAGAGTTTCCCGCCGGCTGTGGGGTTCGCCGGTGATAAGGTCGACTTCAGGCAAAAGAGAGGCATCGTGAAGCGTAGACGAAGCATCTTGGAGATGGGATACGCTTGTACCTGCCGAGATTATGTTTGATGTCTGTCGTCTCTCGATAGTTTCCTACTAGAGTGACACCTTGGAGCACATTCAACAGCTTATCCGCTTACCCAGACCGGTCTCTGGTGTGGTGATCTCTGGTGACGTGAGACCTTTTATCTTGTAAAGAGGTTGTATAATCACGCCTTTGGGGTAGCATTCTTGCGAGGTCATCACCGCGAGAAGCGAGGGTTATATGAGAAGGCGACATCTCACAATCACTTCACCAACGTGTATACATCCAGCCTCATACATTCACTGGCATTCGTCGTGTCAAGATGGGAGAAGTAGCACCGTCTCAAAGAACAGTCCGCATCGGCGTCGACGTGGGAGGTAAGCCAGCCCTCGACCATCCACCACATCTCACACATGTCACACATCTCATCCACCTCATCCACCTCATCCATCTCATACACCTCACATCTCATCCATCTCATCTGCCTCATCCATCTCACACACCTCACATCTCACACATCTCACACATCTCACTCCATCTCATCCACCTCATTCATCTCACATCTCACACCTCACAGGAACAAACACCGACGCCGTCGCCATCGACCTCACCCTCCAACACACGCCCGGCCGCGGCGTCCTCGCCCACTTCAAGACCCCGACGACGCCCGACGCGACCTCGGGCATCGAGACGGCCGTCCGCGCCGTCCTCGCCGGCGCCGACCTCGCCTCCCACCCGGAGCGGCGCATCGCCAGCGTCACCATCGGCACGACGCACTTCATCAACGCCGTCATCGAGCGCGACACGCGCCGCCTCCAGCCCGTCGGCGTCCTCCGCCTCAGCAAGTCCTTCCTCCGCGAGGTCCCGGCCTTTGCCGAGTTCCCGCCGGACTTCGCCGCCGCGCTGAGCTCCTACGTCGGCGTCGTCGACGGCGGCCTGCACGTCGACGGCTCGCAGGAGGCCCCCGTCGTCGAGTCCCAGGTCGTCGCCGAGTGCGCCCGCATCCGCGCGAGCGGCGTCCGCGCCGTCGTCGTGTCGGGCGTGTACTCGCCCATCGACGAGGCCTTCCGCCAGGAGGAGCGCGTGAGGGCCATCATCCGCCGCGAGCTGCCCGGCGTCGACGTCGTTTGCAGCCGCGAGGCGAGCGCGAGCATCGGCTTCGTGGAGCGCGAGAACGCCGCCATCCTCAACGGCGCGATCCTGCGCTACGCGAGGACGACGGTCCGCAGGTTCAGGCTGGCCATGACGCGGTTGCGGCTCGCGTGTCCGCTGTTCCTGACGCAGAACGACGGGACGATACTGGACGCGGCGGCGGCGGCGAGGATGCCGATCCGCACCTTTTCGAGCGGCCCGACGAACTCGATGCGCGGCGCGGCGTATCTGGCGGGCCTGGATGTCGGAGGGGACAGTTCCGCCATCGTGGTCGACATCGGCGGCACGACGTCCGACGTGGGCGTGTTGCTGCCGTCGGGGATGCCGCGACAGGCTTCCGCGTACGTCACCGTTGCTGGCGTGAGGGTCAACTACTCCATGCCTCACCTGCACTCCGTCGGTCTCGGCGGAGGTTCGATCGTGAGGCGGGCTGACGGCAAGGTCAAGGTCGGGCCCGAGTCTGTCGGCTCGGAACTGCTTTCTCGCGCTCTCGTGTTCGGCGGCGATGTGTGCACGACTACGGACGTTGCGGTGGCAGCAGGGAAAGCAGATGTTGGCGCAGCGGACAAGACGGAGCATCTCGAGCCCGCCTTCGTCGAGGAGGCCATCTCGCGGATCCAGAGCTTGCTCCAAGGGGCGGTCGATGTCGTCAAGACGTCTCCTGATCCGGTCCCCGTCCTCCTCGTCGGCGGCGGTGCCATTCTCGCGCCCGAGAGCCTCAAGGGTGCCTCGAGACTCATTCGACCACCCTTCCACGATGTTGCCAACGCCGTCGGTGCCGCCATCGCCAGGGTCTGTGGCGCCGTGGACATTGTACAGGGAACGACGCACCAGACGGAGAGCCAGGCCATCGACAAGGCAAAGAAGCTGGCCGTCGAGCGCGCGATAGCCGCTGGTGCCATTCCTCAGAGCGTCAAGATTGCCGAGGTCGAGACGATGCCTCTGCAATACGTCGCCAACCAGGTGCGAACGCTGGTCAAAGCCGTCGGAGACATTGATCTCCACGCGAAACTAGAGGACGCTGGCCATGTCGAAGAAGAGGACGAGGGCGAGGAGCCGGTCGAGGCCAGCAAAGACTTGACGCGAGCCACGCAGGAAGAAGAAAAGGTGAACCCCGCGACATACACGCCCAAGATGGACGTCAACGAGCAGGGCGTCACGGAATGGTCCATCAGCGAAACCGACTTGGACTATCTCGCCGACGGATGCTACGTGCTCGGCTGTGCCGGCGGCGGAAGCCCAGCAGCCTCCAAGATCCAGCTCCGGAACATGTTACGAGCAGGACACACGATGCGCGTCATCGAGGCGTCCGCCCTCAAGGAGGAGGACGTCATCTACTGGGGCGGTGCGTTCTCCCTACTCCCGAACCGCTCACAACGTCCCAGCTAACAAAGACACCGTCGTCCAAGGCCACATGGGCTCTCCGGCCGTGTCCGTCGAGCGTTTGCAGTCCATCGAGACGGTCGACGCCTTCCGCGCGCTGATGGACCACCTCGGCCACGACACCTTTGACGCCGTCATGGGCCTCGAGATGGGCGGCGCCAACGGCCTCGAGCCCTTCCTCGTGGGCTCGTCGCGCTTCTTCGACAGCCCCGTCATCGACGGCGACTGGATGGGCAGGGCGTACCCCACGTACTGGCAAACCACGCTGGCGGTCCACGCGCCGCTGGAACTGGTCCCCTGCGCCATCGACTCGGGCGACGGCAAGACCATCATCATGACGCGCGCGCCCGACGACGAAATCGTCGACCGAGCGCTGCGCGCCTCGTGCTCCGAGATGGGCTCGCGGGTAGGCATGGCGGCGAAACCCACGACCGCCGACAAGGTCAAGAGGTTTGGCGTGCTCAACACCGTCTCGCTCGCTTGGCGCATCGGCCGGTGCATCTCTCTCTGCCAGGCGACCAACACCATGAGCACCGTCGCCGAGTCCATCGTCCAGGAAGCCGGAGGCCCGGAAGCCGCCAAGGTTCTGTTCAGGGGCAAGATCGTACGGGTCGAGCGCCGGCTGTTCAAGGGCCACTCGTACGGCGAGGTGCACATTGCTGCGTTTGAGCGCGGCGACGAGGACGAGATATCCAGCAGCAGGGACAGAGCGGTTGTCGTAGCCCAAGGGGGTACGCTCAAGATACCCTTCAAGAACGAGAACATTCTCGCGGAGCACACCGCAGAGGACGGCAGCACAGAGATTCTGGCCTGTGTGCCTGATCTCATTTCCATCCTGGACAACGAGTCTGGAAGGGCTCTCGGCGTTCCCGAGTTCAAGTACGGCTACCGGGTCACGGTGATTGGCATCACTTGCTCTCCGAGATGGACCGAGACACAGGCTGGACTGGATATTGGCGGTCCTCGGGCGTTTGGATACGATCTGGATTACAAGCCTCTGGGTGTGTACGTCGAGCCGCGCAGTGTTATCCAAGAGTACAAGCCGTAGTAGACCCGTTGAGAATCAAGCACTTTGACTAGATTTCCAGACCATGTAGATGCTCTGAGATGCCCAACTCTACGTTTAGTCTTCAGGCGACGTGACCTTCCGGCCAATGGTTCCGACGACAGTTGCAAAGCCAGCGTCCTCGGTCGGTGTGACTTCAAGCACTCCCTGGTTAGGATCCCAGACGCCAGTGTGCGAAGTCGTGTCGTTGCTACTGCCGCCTCAAGGCCGGGTACTTTGTTCTGACATGTCCCAAGTCCCTGTCAAGAGGACAAATTGCATCAGAAATGGCCTTTCAAGACGATCGGACGACATAAACTCTTACCAAGCTCCATTCCCAACGGTGAATACGCCCGAGTCTTCGTAATCAACCATCATGTCAACGTCGCCTTCTCCAACGTCTTCTTGCAGACACTCTTCGTCGCCATCACGGACAAACGCAAGCCAGGGCGTGTAGCCAAAGTCATGGTTGATACGTCTCCTTGGATTCCGGGTCGTATAGGAGACCACTTCGTCGTAGCAAGTTGTTCGACACTTCGTATATCCACTGATTGCGGTACTCGGCGCCTTTTTTATTCGTAAACGTCACAGGTGCCGTCTGTTCCTTTGTGGCCAAGTATAAAGCCCTGCCTTGGTTCCCTGGGGCGAAAGCAACGGCTTGAGAGATGGCACGCGCATAAGCTAGCCAGAAGTTCCTGTCGGCCTCGCTGTAAGGCCTGTCTTTTGGCTTGCTACAGCCACTGGCAGTTTGAATGCCTCCCTTCATGATACGGCGATTGCTGGGGTTTGACCGAAAAGGTGTGACGCGAGCCGGGCGCATACCGCGTGTGTAGGATCCGATGATCGCCCGAGAGCTTGAGGTCCATGAGTGTCAGTGTCAACCACTTGAGGCGGGAGACGAGGAGGACCTCGAAGAGAACTAATCAGAGCCTCACTTGCTTCGACATGGCGTGGAAGGAATCAAGTCAATCCTTCCAACGCAGGATATCGGATGTTGCTGGTGAGAGACATTTGGCGACGGATTGGGATAGGTTGCGTTTGCTGGGAACAGATCTAACCTGGATCAGCCCTAGACAACAAAACTCCAACCCATTTCCCGGTCTGCTTGACGATGACGCGCCTCATCAACGTTGTACGAGCGTTCTCATCCTTGACATGTCTCTTACATGGTCATTGGTGCAGAAACGAACTGAGAAACAAGAAGCTCAGAAGTGGTAGGCCACATGGAATTTAACATGAATTTATGTTTGCTTATTAACTAGTAATCTCTCTGATCAAACCCGTCTGCACGATTTCTCCTTGACATCTCAATTACTGAACAATTTCATCTCTTCTCCCGCAACGGCGTTTGGCCTCCGCTTTCATGTCATCCGTCGTGACCTCCTGGCTCACGACCGTGGTTGTAAGAATCTGCCTCTCATCAGACCCCCTGTTGCTTCTCCCAACAAAGTCACCGCCAAATGGCTTATTGACGCCTGCGGTGACGGTGACCGTGTACTCGGCCGACGCCTCAGTTTCGGGCGCGCCGAGTTCAATCTCCTTGTCGTTACGCAGACCCTCCGTCACAGAGCTCCCCGGAACCCGCGATGCTCGGTTCAAAGGCCAAGGCGTCGCGCTGGCACCTCGGTCTGCGTGACGAAGGTTGATCACGGGACCTTTCTTGACGATCGACTGTGGACTTCAAGACCTGCCGCTGAAGAATCCACCGGGCCTGCCGAGGTTTGGACCGGGATATTCAAAGCGAATTTGGGCGTACAAGAAGCAACGGGCGCCTTGATTTAACGCAATGAGATTCGCGTTGATGCTGGCAACTCGATACGAACCTGTGTTGGCCAAGTCTGTTGAATTCGAGCATCATTATACGTCAAGACAAAAGTCGTTTCTACTCAGGTTCAACATCAAGTCTTTATGCTAGTGAGAATAATCATTCAAGGCGTTCTGCTGCGCTGCTGCCGGGGTCCCAAGTGAGGCATCGCCAGCTGGTGGGAGGCATGGGTTCGAGACAGAAGCGGCCGGGAGTAGAGCCTTGACGACCTAAAGTCGCAAGAATGGGGCATCAAAACGTAAGGACAGGACTCAAGGTGCCCACAACACTGCATGTAACTCGTTGGAACCTGGTGGTTATGACCTGTATCCCTACATGATGCCAAATACTCAACAGTCTTTCAGCATCACATCACGACGTACACGTGAGAGTCGTTTGTCTCCCATGTCTTGATCCCATGGGCCTCTAGCCAATACAATCGACCCGTCTCAAAACTCTCACATGGTCTACTCTGACCATCACCAGGGGGGGCTACAGCCTCGCCGTCGACGCCTCGCGCTGGTCGATGCCCTCCTCGACCGCCTTGATCTGCAAGGCCAGAATCTTTGAAAAGTACCGGCACAGCGCCAGGTTGCCGCCCATGAACCAGAAGCCGGGGTGCCCGCTGCGCCGCCACATGGTCCTGAACTCGCCCTCGTCGTCGAAGCCCCAGACGTCGCCGACGCGGTCCGCGACCTCGTCGCCAAAGATGCCGCGCGCCTCGGTGCGCATGTTCTGGTACCCCGTCGCGAAGACGATCTCGTCCGCCTCGAGCTCGGTGCCGTCGGCGAAGCGCAGGCCGCGCGGGAGCACCTCGACGACCTCCTGGCCCTGCTTGATGGCGATGGCCCCGTCGACGACGAGCCGGCTGCACCCGACGTCGATGTAGTACCCGCCGCCGCGCTGGAAGTACTTGACGAAGAAGCCGCCGCCGCTCGGCCCCGTGTCGAGCCGGAACCCCGCGCGCCGCAGGCCGTCGAGCAGGGCGGCGTCGTGGGCGTTCTGGCGCTCCGTCGTGCCGACCTGCAGCGCCTTGAAGAGCTCGGCCGGCAGGCTCCAGAGCCAGAGGTCGGCGTCGTCGACGGGCGCCGACGTCTCGTCGTAGAGGCCGCGGAGGCCAATGTCGGTGATGGAGGCCGACGAGACGACGCAGGTGGAGCTGCGCTGGACCATGGTCACGCTGTAGCCGTGCTCGTAAAAGTCCTGGGCAATGTCGTGGCCCGAGTTGCACGAGCCCACGACGACGGCCCTCTTGCCCCGGGAGCCCGGTTTCGCGCCGGAAAACTCGGAGCTGTGGCACAGCCGGTCGCCGGCGAAGCTGCCCATGCCCTCGATGTCCGGGAGGAACATCTTGCCCGAGTGGCCCGTGGCCTGAATGACGTGCCGGGGACGCAGCGTGCGCGTCTCCCGGGACCCGTCGGGTCTTGTGCGGTCGAGCGTCAGCGTCCACTGCCGCCGGGCGTCGGACCAGGTCGACCCGGTCAGCGTCGTCGACGTCCAGACGTTGAGCTCGAGGAGGCTGGCGTAGGCCTCGAAGAAGTCGGCCATCTTGTCCTTGGGCGTGAAGACGGGCCAGTGGGCGGGGAAGCTGATGTAGGGCAGGTGGTCGTACCACACGGGGTCGTGGAGGACGAGCTGGTGGTACCGCTTGCGCCAGCTGTCGCCCACCTTGGCGTGTTTGTCGACGACGAGGGCGTTGATGTTGAGCATCTTGAGGCGGGCGGCGACCGTGAGGCCTGCCTGGCCGGCCCCTGTCACGTTTTGTTGATTGTCAGCTGTTGTGGTGGTGCTCTGAAGCTCGAAGCTCTCAGCTTTTCGTCATATCGAGGGCTTCCACTTACCAATGATGACGACGGTCGGCTCCGAGTCGGTGTAGTTGACGCTGTCCTCCCGCTTCTCCTTCCAGTTCTTGGCCTCTCTGTTGCCCGTGTGCTCGACGCCCTTCTCGCGACGATGGCGCAGCGGCTCCTCGTGGTTTTTGAGCTCGCCGAGGGTGGTGAAGAAGGTGAGAATCTCCCACCCGTCGCCGGACTCGATCATCCGCACGACGCCCTCGCCCGTGCCGACCTCGGTCTCGGCCTTGATGAAGTACTGGAGGCACTGGACCTTGCCGTGGGCGTCGAGCGCCGCGAGACGGGGCGCCCGGAAGTCGGTGGACGTGTCGACGCGGACCTCGGTCAGGCGGCACTTGTTGCTGAGCATGGTCTGGATCTTGTCCCGCCCCTTGAGCGTGCGCAGGTCCCACGAGAGGCAGAGATGGTCGCGCCAGTAGCCGTCTGTCACGAACAGCTCCGAGAGCTTCTTGAAGTCGCCGGACTGCAGGGCCGCGTTGAAGTTGGCGATGACCTCGGCGGCCACCTTGCCCGCATCGACCGACGTGGTGCGGACGGAGGGGGGATACGGGCGCGCCGGAAGGTTGACGGACCCGGGCTCGACGCGCTCGCTGTGTGGTAGTCTTGAGGCCATGGCTTCGAGAGGTTGCACGAGGTCGACCGAATGCTTCGGGTGTTGACGACTTCACGACGACTTCATCCCAGGCCAAGATGGGCACGGATATATGTACTCGGCTACGTGGACCAAGACTCACCCGCTCCGCTTCTCCGGAGGCTGCTTCGTGACATCACCTGACATGTTGGAGCAACACAAACACACATGAGGGGTTCCCGGGGATAGATCGGACTGTCCTGTGCGTCCGCATACATGCTGGCAGTAGACTGACGGGATGTCCAGTCTCTCTGGACGACCAACGCAGAGACGACACCTGTGCCGCCTCAACAAACCGCTCGCCAACCTGTGGGGGTAGCTTCGCCTGTTGGAGAGCTGCCAAGGTCAGACCAAGGACCGTGAAGCCTTCTGCTTGGCTGGCATGGTTCACAGCTCTGCGTGGATACATGATACGGGCGTCTGGTCGACCCGCTGGCGGCTCGAATTACCCCAGACTGGGGTGCCAGCGGCAACGGGACGCGTGGAGGCGGATGTGGCCTTGCCTTGTTTCTCCCCACTCGCATGCTGCTCACTCTTCATACGTGATAAGAAAAGGCGTAGATGCTGTATGCAAAGTCGGGACTCTGGAAACCAAACTTGTCAGTAATTAGAACCCGTCAGTGTTACGATTAATACATCTTCGACCATCACAAACAAGTGTGACCACACCGAAAACATCATCGGCGGGGGTGAGGTGCGGGGAAAATGCATCAGCATGCACGAGAGTCTCCGGGGAAAAGGAGGCTCGAGTCCGGCGCGGTCCATTTCCGATGGGGCGTCTGTTTCCGCTCGGAACTGTTTGTCTGAAGATCCGACAGCTTGTTCTTGTACCAACGAGCGTCCAACCGACTCACAAGGCTTGGAAGATGACTGACAAGCACAAACAAATCCTTCTCATGGACCGAGAGAGGCCGTGGACATGTTGCTCGGGGTGTCCTCACGCCAAGGGGCCGACGTGAGTAGTGACGTCACGCATCTGCAATAGTCCTCCGAGTCTCTATTGATCGTGAGCAAGAAGGCGAGTGAAAGTGAGCTGCTCGCCCACAGGATGAAAATCGGACCAGTCATGGCCGAATGCCGTATCATTGGTTATTTAATTTCATGACACCCCGTGGCCATGTGATGTGAGACTTTCAAGCAGCCGAGTAAGAGCTCGAGTTCTTCTCATTGAAGAACTTGCAAAGAACTCGTATAAGATCGACATCTGAATTAAGACTCGATGTCCAGCATTGGTGTATTCAATCCACTTTCACATCTTCAATGCGATGACCGTTTTGAGTACGAACCGAAAAGGCACCCGGCTTTTGTCTCATCCGCATTGGCAAATTGACCTTCAACTCAGTCTTTTTGTCAAGCGATGAGTGAGAGACGAACAAGCAAATGTCAACTCACCAAAGTGTCGATGGAGATGGAAATGAAAAAAGGTCACTCAAATCTTTGACTGAAGAGACGGCACTTGCAAACCAAACATGCCATGAAGCGACCGTTTGACACTCCCGGCACAAGACTGATTGAGGACCGAAACTGATCAAGAATCACTCGCCTTGGCTGATACTCGAGACGGAATTATTAGCAACGCGGACTGCCGCTGCCAAGTCAAGTTTCAAGCGCCCAAGGCCCTCATCTTTTCTCCTCAAACTAATAGCACATGGACCCTCGGTGCACATCAGGGTTCGTCTAAAGTAGCCTGGAGTCCGATCTGTTGGTAGCTGCCAACCTTGGCGCGTCTGACATTGACAGATGTCGGTTATCCTGCCACGCCAAGTACTAGTTACTACTTGGTTTCAAGCAGGCCGGTGTACGGGAATGACTGTCTGAATGATTGAATAGGAAACTTTTCACGGAAAGGCATCAGCGGCGGCACTAATCGTCGTGTCGAGCTGCTTCCTGCTCTAAGAATTCATCCGCCCACGTCTTTTCAGGGTAGTGACGCGGGGCTATCCCAGCTCATTCACTGACGCGATGGGCAAGTTTTTGTTGGTCTTGGTCGGCTGTTGCAGCGATGCCAGTTCCATCCCTCTGAGTATCGTCAACGCGTGCTTCAATTCGCCCGCCTTCCTTGGCTGAGTGATTCCGCGTGTATTTCAATGATTAAGAGTGTTTCAAGTTTGTGATGCTTCATAGCCATCCATATCAAGGCTATGCGAGGAAAGTCATCGCGATGAGCGATAGGGGCCACACCCAGACATGGACGTACCGAAAAGTGTGAGAGAGCCGGTAGGTTTATGTAGCTTTGGACTCGAGAAAATCAATCACCGTCTGATGAATGGTCGGCGCTGAATTCCGATCACGTAAAGGTTCTCTGCCAATAGTATAATATTGCCAATTATTGACCATTCCCTGTCCATGAAGGCCTAGCTTCGCCTTATCTGGGGGGGGG
>RYZW01000057.1:0-240171 GCA_004367215.1 Colletotrichum trifolii | reverse complement strand
GTGAAAAGTCTACTTAAGGGTGGTACTAGGGGCCTACTAGTGGCTTACTAGTACCTAACTTCTTAGGTATAGTTATCGGGACTTGGGTAGAGCCGGAGTTAACTAGCTGGGTATAGCCTATAATAAAAGCTTCTTTAAAGTAGAAGATAATAAAATCAATAACTAAGGGGTTACCTATAAGTTACTAGGGGAAAATAATAAGAATAGTAAAAAGAATAATATTAATCTCTAAAGCTAAAAGAATCACAAAATACATATAACCCTAGACTAGCTAGTAAAAATAGTATTTTATAGAATAAGTAAAAATAGGAAACTTATAAGTTACTACTAGGGGAAGCCTAGTATAGCTATAATAAGAAAAGAAATACTATAATTATAATAGATAGGAAAGTCTTTATAGCTAGGAGTGAGGAAAAAACCTTTCTAGTATCTCTATAGTTAAGGAAAACTAGTTATCCTATATAGTAGTTCTAGGTTAACTAGAATATAACTATAATTAGAGTATATTTTAGGAAGTTAATATTAGCTAGGATTTAATATTAGGAAGTTAAAATATAAAGCTTAGAATAAATATTTAGGTTTTAACTAAAGAAAAGTACCGGGGAGCTAGTAGAAAGCTATTAATTTATACTAGTATCCTAGTAATTAAGTTTTAAGGATAGGATTTCTAGGAGGGGGGATTATATTAAGCTATAGAAGAGAAAGGGGGTATTAGGGGAATATTAGAGCTTCTATATACTAGTTTTAATTACTAGAATAATAGATATTCTAGTAGTATAAGGCTTAAATATAAATATAGAGCCGCAGCTAAGTAAGGGGAAAGGCAAGTTCGAATAGTCATATAGCGTAGCACACGCCTATTAAGAGATCCTATCACTTGGTATGAACCCAGCCTGATACTAAGCTTGACGGTCCACAACAGCGGCAAGGGTATCGATACGATACATAGATCGGTGCTGAATTGAATCATTAGTCGCTTGAAGCGGTGTCTCCTCAGAAAACCGACACTCACGAAACGTTCAAGACCACCAAAGCGAGGTAGTTGGGCACCGCCAGCGTGCACTCGTCACCGGGATACGGCACGACTTGCCAGTTCCTCTGGACTGGCGTGCAGTGTCCCCAAACTACAGAGATGACGCCACAGTAGGCCAAAGCTGTGACGATGGAAGTCCACTTGACGAGTTTCTGCTGTCTTGTCGCTAGCCTTTGGGCACGTCAGCTGGCTGTTCAGGGATTGTATCGGGGGAGCTGGAGCGTCTGTGAACACACGTAATGCGACTGAAGAAGAAGAGGATGCATGCTTTGAGGCACCAAATCAGGGTAATGTAGAAGTTCCATCCCGCCAGCAGGCACTTCGAACCGAACTCGAGCTTGGCGATCTGTGCGGCTGTCAATGTAGCGCCGATGTCGTCCGTGATTCCGATATTGGTTCCGTTTTGGCCTGCGAATAAAAAGTGTCAACACATTTGTTGATTGCGACAGGGAGCCTGGCATTGCACCGCGAGACGTACCAATAAGTTCCAACATGACCAATTCCAACTGCGTACCCCTTATGTTAAGAGAAATTGTGTTTGTCGACAGAGGAGGCCAACTTACAGTCCAGAATAACAAGCACAAGACGGCAAAGTAGTCATCCCCCTGCCAGTTGAAGCCTACGACTCTCCATCTTGCAAAGATTCGAAGAAGAAGGATGACCACACCTAGGCCGTACTCCGTCCAGGCTTCTGTTTGAAAAGGCGTTGCCATTGCAATGAAAGGAAGGAAAAGCAAGCGAGCGACGACGACGACGGGGGCACTCAGCAAGGCACCTGCAATGCCAACAACATCTACCAATCGTCAGTCCCGCATTCAGAGCAATGAGACGGGGCGTCTCGGATTAAAAGCCGTGACTTCCGCAAGTCTTGAACATGCTTATTCAGGCACAATATGCCTCCTTTTTGCTAGGCGAGGCTTGAATTCTCCGGTCCTGGTGCGTGATTCGCAGGGGAACGGTCCCAAAACGGACGAAACTTGTATGGTCAAATACGACTGAGCAGTTTGGCACCGGTTCCAAGGTTCCATTGAGGTGCTGCTTTTTGGATACCCGACGTTGAGCAGAGCAGGATCGGCGCCGTACCTTTGTCGCGTAAGCCCCTGGATACCAAGACCGCACACATCGATGGAGACTCGGCGAGTGAATCTTGCCGCTTCGTCTCGCCCTGGTTAATGAGCAGACCCAGACAAACGTGGTTCTTTTCGCCCTAGCATAGTACTCCTAGCATAGTCAAAAGACGACGGGAGGATGCAAGCAGATGCTGAACATCAGCCAGACTTCTGAGTCGTTTCTGCCAAAGACATTATTTTACGCAGTATGCCGATATCAAGGCCTTTGAGAAGTTGGACTCAGTGCGAAGTGACGGGGTCAACGCAACTGCCCATCCTGAGAAGCGGCTGTTGCTGCTGCTGTCATTCATTCTGTTCTTCACAAGACGGAGTTGCCAGTTGGTTTTGTCAACGAAACAGGGATATCTACATTCGTCTGCAAAATACCCTGCAACTCGCCAAGCACCTGTGTGTCTTGGTTCCAACACAGCGTCGCATCCGAGAGTGCAACGGATCCGCAGAGCCACTCGAGAATTTCTCAGGCCCTGCGAAAGCAAATCATTCCACGATGCTATTCTCGTCAAGACGACCCCATGCAGGAGGGGCTTGAACCTCCGGGGTCCGTTCTTCAACGGGCCACGTCAACAATCGCGCATTTGCCCCGGCAGCCCAAGGTTGAAGAACCAGAGTTGTGCTTTCTCATTTGCATACGTTAGAATGGGTCAAAGAGCAAGGTACTTTCGTCCAGTTCTCCAGGTTATGTATAACTATTGCCAGGGCTCGACCATGGCCGAGTGCAGCTTCGGACTTCGCTCCTGAAGTGGCAGACCCTGGACAATGACCCCCCTATCAGGTTGAACTCGCGGAAGGCAGTAGATCAACGGGACTGGCCCACACGCCTTTCGGTTAACCAGGCACGAAGCTCAAGCTCCCTACACGATGCAGAGGGCACTACGTGACGAAATGCTATGTGAAAACGTAGAGTGGATGCTATTCCCGCCCGGCCCCATATGCCGAAGTCCTCAGCTTTGCCTCTTGAGGTTTTTTTCTCCCGGGGGCGCAAAAGGCCCTATCCCAGAAAGAGTGCTCAGCTCCACGATGGTCCAAGTCCCCCACAACTCAAATGTCACGACTATTTACGCCTTTCGAATGTCTTGGGATACTCATAGTCCACAAACATCAATGCTTCCAGGTCGGATCCGAGGGCTGGGTCTCTGGAAGCTTTCCAAAAGGGTGGTGTCTAAAAGTCCGAATGGTTCGGTGTGCTCCCGAAATACGTTAATGTCTTGCAACGCCAATGCCGAGAGCCTCAGTGCCGACAGGATCACCCGTTGGGTTAATGCAACATCAAAGGCTTGCAGCGCCTTGGTATGGCCCTCGCGACTGGAACAGGAAGGAGACATCATCCCTGAGACGAATACGCAATGCGCGGGTATGCGAAGCGAGAGTACGTGTTCATGGTAGCAGTCGAGCCTCATCCCTCATCCTGCACGCGCCGTCACTGACGCACTTTTCTCTCCGGGAACCCCAGTAGCCTCCCTTTGTCTGCATAGCCTCATTTGGCCTGCGTGTGGAACTACGAGCTGGTTCTTCTGTGTCACCGGCGCGAAAGTAGACCAACCACTTAGTTGTACGCCGTTCGCCCCATCGTACCCAAGTACCATTGGTTCTCACCGTTTCACTTGTGATGATCTTCATTCTGGTGGAAACCTACGATGCAACACGCTTGAGCGAACCCCGGCACCAACGACATCGTTTTGCATCTGCGGGGACCCCAAACATCGGCCCAGCCGTGGTGGACTTGATTATGCCGGACCCTGCATGCCGCGGCCAAAGAAATGCGGCCGGCAAGCGGTCAAATTGCCCATTGGAGAGGCTGGACCAGATTTGGCTACTGCGCTATGCATGTTGCATGTTTCTGAGGGGTCGTACGAGGTGATCGTCGGCATGTGGAAGGGGGCTTAAGGGGGCCATCCCTCTCGCACAAAGCAATATTGGCAACAGGCCTGGTGCTGATAGCGGCGCATGCAGACCGTGACACGTTTGTTGGGGATCCAGAGAACAACAGGCCGAGGTCACATACAAGAGTAGGTCCGGGCCGCTTGAAGTGACTGCAGTTGCCCGAGCTTCAATACGTGTAGACAGCATCACCGTTGCTTCGTCCGCTCTTCCATCATCAGTTGGAACATGGGTTCCATTTCCCAAGACCTCATTTACGACTTCGTCATCTGCGGGTAAGGGATCCATGTCCTCCTACGCAAACGTCACAGATGATTGTCGGGATGGCTGACGCCTCAGCTTTTCTTCAGCGGCGGCACTTCCGGCTGCGTGATCGCTGGCCGACTGGCCGAAAACCCCAATGTCAGCGTCCTCGTCATCGAGGCCGGTCCTCACAACAAGGATCTCGAGAACGTCCACATGACGGGAGGGTAAGTCGAGAGCCGGAAGATCTGCCTCGAACATGGAGAGATTGCTGACTCTCGTCACTCTAGCTGGTCCCAACTATTCGACAAAGAGACGGATTGGAACGTCATCACCGAGAAGAAGCCCGCCGTCAATGACAGACAGGTCAAGATCAGCCGCGGCAAGTTCCTGGGCGGTTCTTCTGGCTGCAACGGCACCCTCTGCATTCGCGGCGCGAAGCAAGACTACGACGACTGGGGTGTTGATGGATGGAGCGGCGACGACTTCTTCAGGTACATGCGCAAGGTAAGTCTCGCGATGCACTTGCTGGCTTCACGTGAGTCTAAAAAGTCATCCTTCAGGCAGAGAATTTCCACGGCAAAGATTGGTTCAAGGCCGTTGACGAACACGGCGTTGATGGCCATCTCAACACCGAGCCCCACGACCTCGCCCCTATTTCAAACTTGATCATGGACTCCATGGTCGACAAGGGGCTTCCTCTTGACCATGACATGTTCACGCACGGAAACAACCCCCATGGATGTGGCCACGCTCCCAGAACGGTTTACAAGGGCACTCGCACCACGGCAGCCGACTTCATCACCAACGAGAACGCCCGAGACAACATCCACCTTCTGGTCGAGACGCATGTTGACAAGGTCGTCATCGAGAACATTGACGGTGACCTCAAGGCGACCGGGGTTCGCGCCGTCAAGGCCGACGGTACCAGCGTCGTCATCAAAGCTCGCAAAGAGGTCATCGTCAGTGGTGGCGCATTCTGCAGTCCCAACATCCTCAACCGCTCCGGCATTGGAGCCGAGGCAGAGTTGCAGAAGTTTGGTATCCAAACATTGGTGGACTTGCCGGGTGTTGGCAAGAACCTCATGGACCATCTCGTAAGAACAAATTACCATTCCTGAAGACACTCAACTAAGATTGTATGACGCAGATCGTCTTCATTTTCTACGAGACGGAGAGGGAGGGCCTGACCAACGACCATCACGTTTACCACGGCGACAACTTCGCCAAGACGTACGCACTCTGGAAGAACAGCAAAGATGGCTTCCTTTCTTCTTTCCCTTTTGGCGCGTTTGCCTACGCCCGTCTGGACGACCGCCTCGCCGACTCTGACCTGTGGAAGAACGCGCCTCGTGAAGAAGGACGTGACCCCATGGGCCTTACGCCCAAGCAGCCGAACATTGAGTTCTTCACCACCGAGTGCTACGGAGGACCGAAGCAGTTCGACCACTTCCCCACGGACGGCAAGTACGCTTTCAGCATGATTGCGGAGCTCTTCGCTCCCAGGTCCCGCGGCACGGTCGAGCTTCGCAACACGGACCCAACTGCTGTCCCTGTTGTCGACGCCAACTACCTCGCCGACCCTCTCGACGTCGAGGTCCTTGCTGAGGCTTGCCGATACGGCAACGAGATCATCATGGAGGGCAAGGGTACCAAGGATATCGTCAAGGGCGCGTGGCCTAGCGATCAAGTCCACCACAAGTACAAGACTCGCGAGGACTGGAAGCCGTATGTGAGGGACAACGCAACCACCTGTGAGTAATTCTTCATCTAAAGCGTTTCGTTCAACTAATGGTGGGTTACAGGCTACCATGCTGCTGGAACATGCGCGATGGGCAAGGCGGATGATCCAAAGACAGTCGTCGACTCGACGCTCACGGTGAAGGGCGTGAAGAACCTACGCGTGGCTGATTGTAGCATCATGCCTACACTGAACGGAGGTCATACTCAGATGCCTGCATATGGTATCGGTGAAAAGGCAGCTGACCTTATCAAGAAAGCCTGGCAGTTGTAGGGCGGGCTGCGTCGTACAAGGATCATGTTGAATGTAGCCAAGTCAACGATGGATGTTCATGTTTATATTGTGTTACAAGCGCCAGATGCTCTTCAACGGTCAACCCCAGTCATCCGTGAGCGTGTCATTATATCTGATCAAGCACTTCTTACTCCCGCTTGAACACTGGCATCCACTCCAACGGCGCGTCAGCCTCGATCCACTGTCCACCCGCAAACGACTCATTCTTGCCCTCTTGCAATGACGTCCACTTCCCACTCTCCAGCTCGGGCAGATACACTTTGATCTTCCTCTTGTCAGCCTCCAGCACGGGGCACACCAGATACCTGTCGCCAAACATGTACTGTTGCCCAATGCTCCACGTCTCCTTGTCCTTGGGAAACTCGTAGAAGAGCGTTCTCATGACAGGCGTACCCTTCTCGTGAGCCTGCTTCATGAGAGACCTCGTGTAGTCCCTCAACTCTTCGCGGAGAAACATGTACTTCTTGCAAATGTCGTACACCGCAGGGCCATAGGACCAGACCTCGTTCGGAGCGCCGCTGTGACACGTAGCACCGCCCGTCGATCCATGCTGGGGCTGCTCCGGCTCGCGGCATCCGTGGAGTCTGAAAACCGGGCAGAAGGCACCCCACTGGAACCATCGAACAAACAGCTCGCGGAACTCTTCCTCGCGGGGGTCGCCGCCGTGGAAACCTCCGATATCCGTCGTCCACCAGGGAAGACCAGACAGGCCCATGTGAAGACCGGCTGCGACCTGGTTGCGCAGACTGGACCAGGACGAGGCAATGTCGCCGCTCCAGACCAGAGCGCCGTACTTTTGACTGCCGGCCCAGGCGCAGCGGATCAGGTTCACAATGTTCTCCTGCCCCTCGGCCTGCATGCCCTCGTAGAAAGCACGAGCGTACTCTACGGGGTAAATGTTGCCGATGGACACGTTGGAACCGAGGTGGTAGCGGTACGTGTCAAAGTCGTAGATTGTGTACTCGGGCTCGGCCTCGTCGAGCCAAAAGACACGGATCCCCTTGTCGTAGTAGTTCTTCTTGGCCTTTTTCCAGACGTAGTCCCTCGCGCCGGGGTTGGTGGCATCAAAGTGCGTGGTGTCGCCCTGGAAGTTCATGGCGATGCGGATCCCCCTGTCGGATTGGATCAAGTAGCCCTTCTCGACCATGTCGTTCCAGTTCTCGGACTTTTGATCGACGGTAGGCCAGATCGATACCATCAGCTCGATCTTGAGTTCCTGAAGCTCCTTAATCATGGCTTCGGGATCGGGCCAGTAGGTCGGATCGAACTTCCATTCTCCCTGGAGTGGCCAGTGGAAAAAGTCAATGACGATGAGGTCGATGGGCAGCTCCCTCCTGCGGTACTCGCGGGCCACTTCGAGGAGCTCTTCTTGGGTCTGATACCTCAGCTTGCACTGCCAGAACCCCAGACCGTACTCGGGCATCATCGGCACCTTGCCCGTGGCATCCGAGTACGACTCGACTATCTCGGCTGGAGAATCGCCGGCCACGATCCAGTAGTCCAAGGCTCTTGTCGACTTTGCCTCGAAGCTCATGATGTTGCGCCCGAGAATGGCCCTGCCGACCGAAGGGTTGTTCCAGAGGAGACCATAGCCAAGCGACGACAGGGCGAACGGCACGCTTGCTTGGGAGTTGCGGTGTGCGAGCTCGAGATCGTGACCTTTCAAGTCCAGAAATGGCTGCTGGTACTGGCCCATGCCGTAAATCCTCTCGTCGGGGTTGACGCTCTCAAACCTTGCGGTGAGGTGATAGTCGTTGCTGTTGACAATGGCCAAGAACTCGCGGGCCTCGACGTCGAGGGCGCTGCACTTGGGGTCCCGGACGTCGCGGCGGTGGCGCGAGTACTCCTCGAGAATGAGATGGCCGTTGGAGTTCCACATCATCAGCTTTCCGCCGCGTGTGATGGAGGCTTTGATGTTGCCGTTGACGATGCTGCCGCCGTCGTCGTCGATGCTGATTTTGGCGTCGACCTTGTTGGGTTCGAGCAGAGCCCAATCTTCGCTGGGCATCTCTCGGGCCTTGGTGGCTCGTACGCGGAAAGCATTGGGTCCCCATGGCTCGACCCAGAGCTTCTCGGCGTCGTAGGTGTAAACGAGCCTGCCCTCTTTCTCCTGGAGAGGCATTATTGGCTGTATTTTTCTGGATAATAATTCACAGTGATGATAAGGGCAGCTTGATGCCAACGTTGCGATGCTTCAAAAACGCCCAGAAGAGAATGATGAGAGTAATGAGGGGTCGCCGCGGTTGGTAGTACGTAAGACGAGTCTTTTTCCAAGCACTATTTTCAAGCACCGTCACCAGCGCACGCCGATTCGAAACATCAATCGAAAACCCAAATGCGGAGTTTGTCCTGTTGCCATGGCTCGATGGATGGACGTCGCGCGTCGACACGATGCCACGAGAAGGGCAGATGACATGGCACGACCTGCATTGGCCACTCGGATGGCTTCAAAGCCGCCATCTCCACACAGATTTGAGGCCTCGGTGATGCCCCGCACTCTAACGGCAAATCATCCAAGCATGAGGGGAAAATGGGGTCATCTTAGGGTCCGACGATGCCCGGATCACAGATCGACGCCGCCGACGCCGAGTCGGAGTCGACTCAGTCTGTTACGGTACGGCCTGGTCCGGATATGTGGTGCTAGGTATGTGTGCAAGTGGCCTGACTAATTCATCGTCTGGCTAAGGAACGCAAGATCGTTCTACTGAGGTACAGGCTGCTAACTCGACCAAGTCGGATACTCTAGCTGAATGGCGTCGTCGATTCTCCAGGTTGGGGTCGTTGGAGAAGTTCAAGACGGGAATTTGATTCACCGTATGGACTGCCCGACGGGAGTCATAAACTACAACAAGTTGCCAACAACTGCAACCACTTGGTATCTGGCTTGGAGATGACGTCAGTCAAACAGAAAGCCCTCGAACATCCCTTACCTTCACTACTGCAAGCGACTCTATGCATGGTATTTTTGTTGAGCGGAGTGAATCGTTGCAGAGAATATCAATGATAGGTTTTGATCACAATTGTCATTGGCTACGATCTTTGTCGCGCCTAGATATGCCAGCAGGTGTTTCCTGCAGTAGTTGTCAACCTCTGAATCGGGACCTGGTCTCTTTTGTTGGGACTTGCCCACGGCACTCCTTTGAAAGAATGGGTGTGCTGTCACGGCAAGGTCAAGGTAGATGGAGCAACTAGGCTGGTCGAGGTAGACTGGATGGAGGAGCTCCGATATGACCGGACACATCTGATAATCGCACATTATCTTGTCACAGCGCGTACGGAAAACAGCTCTTGTCCACCAACAAACAATATTGAGTCGTCATGAAGGGGTTCTCGAGCCGGTTCACCCGAACATGTCCATCCGCCAGACGTTTCCCGAGCCGGAACCTCGATTCTACAAATACTACAGCCATGGAAGCAATCGCGACAAGGACAGCCTATCAATGACTTGGGTGGGAGAGCTTCACTTGTCGATGGGGCGGTGTCAAGCTTCCGGAGCTACCTATGTTGCGGGATCGTGGGGATACACAGGTAATCTCCTCACTTGCAGACCTCATCCAGCTTATTCACGGAACGTCTAGTACTTCGCACGGCATATTCGCAAGAGTCAAAAGCGCTTTGGCCGCTTGCGATGGAGAAATTTAATCGTTGGACAACCCGGTATTTCATTCACGAGAATAGGCTGGTGACGAACAAATCCAATGGCGAGGTCAACGAGGAAGTCAGGTGTCGGTTTATCGAGATTCTTGAAGGATCCGGACAAAAGTGGTATCGCCCACGGTAAAAGATTTGCTTGGATCATCCAATGTTCGTGAACCAGACAAACTAATTGGTATGCATAACCCAGCAAAGGAGAGCATTACAAAGTCAGGCAGTGAAGGGCGTGAGCACAGCCATTGGGTACCGAATGCTGGCAGGCCGAAAGTGGTGGGATCTCCACTACTCATCTAACATACATCAAGCGAAGACGATCACGATCCGTAAACCCAGGCAGAAAACTCTTTTGAAGAGAGAAAAATGGTGTTGCGCGTCAAACGTCACGACCTAATATCCCCCCTTATTCCAAGTCGGCCTCGTCAATGTTCCTCAAGAAGCTGGTGAACCACTTCACGGTGTTGATGTGTCCCTTGACGCTCGTCTTCTCGTCGACGGTGTGAATACCCTTCCACTCGTCGCTCTCGGGGTCGTAGCCGGGCGCGAATCGGAAAATGTGCTTCGTCAAGTCCCAGTAGTACCTCGTGTCCGTGTTCCCCGTCATGATGCCCGGCGAAACGACAACCTCGTCGCCGTACAGCGCCCTCGTGGTGCCGGACAGAATGCTATACGGCGTAGTGCCCTCGACAGAGGTAGGCGTCACGGGCGCGGGCTGCAGCACCTTGTCGTTACCCTTGAGGATGATGCTCGACGGCTTCTCGGGGTCCGAGGTGAAGGCGTTGAGGGCGAGGTTGTACTTGTCCGCAACCGGCTTGATCACCTCGGTAATGTGCTTCTTCACCGTCTCGATGGAGTCGCCCACGTTGACGCGGTGGTTGACCACGACCCGCACCCGTTCAGGCAGCGCGTTGATCTTGACGCCGCCCTCGATGATGTCGGTCGCCACCGAGGTTGTGAAGAGGTACTTGACCGCGGGGCCGGCCTTGGCCGCCTCCTTGGCCAGCCTGTCCGACTTGCGCTTGCAGACCTTGGTCTCGTCCGCGGGCAGCAGCTTGCGGAGCTTCGACGGGAAGGACGGGGCGTGGCCTGCGCCGCACTGGAGCTTGCCCAGGTACGGGTTGCCCGGGATGAGCTCGGGCTCGTATGGCGCAGCCTCGATCTTGGTCACCAGCTCGGAGAGGATACCGATGCCGGTATGGGGGGGCGGGATGGACGAGTGGCCGCCGGGCGTGCGGACAACGACCTCGACATCGATGTATCCCTTCTCCGCAGTGCCGGGGAGGGCAAACACCTGGCCCCATTGGCTATCGAAACCAGACCCTTCGTCGATGACGACAGCGGCACCGTCTTTGCCGTAGCGCTCAATCAGCACGGGAGCGAGGTGACCAGCGCCGCGAAGACCAGAAATCTCCTCGTCGAAACCGAACGACAGGACAACGGTGCGCTTGGGCGCGAAGTCGGCCTCGAGGAGGAGTTCGACCGACTCGAGGATGCCAATCAGGGTGTTCTTGCAGTCCATCGCACCACGGCCCCAGACGAACTGGCCGTCGTAGGCGCCGGAGAAGGGCGGGTAGGTCCAGCTGTCAATCGTCGTGGGCGCGACGGGGACGGTGTCCTGGTGCGCCATCAACACGGACGGCTTCAGCGCCGCGTCGGAACCCTGCCAGGTGTAGAGCAGGGCATGCTTGTTGACGCGCTCCAGCTTCAGGTTCGCGTGGACCTTGGGGAACGTCTTGGCGAGGTAGTCGGAAAAGGCGTACAGCTTGTCCCAACGCGCGTCCTCCTCGGCGGTGCCATAGTCGTCGAAAGACTCGGTGGGCACCTGGACCGCGCCGGACAGGCGGGCGACGGTTTCATTGCGGAATTTGGGAGTGTCGAGATAACGGTCGAGATCCGAGAGGGCCGACGTGGTGAGGGTGGGGAGGAGAGGGTCAACCTGGCGACAGGCGGACGAAGCCGAGGGTGAAGGCTCCGGGCCAAAAGTAAAGGAAGGCGCGTGGAAGTAGGCCAGGAGGAGAGCGGCCGGGATAAGCGACCACCAGGCCGTAGTACGCCGGCGGGGAGGCTCCGGGCCGGGGGTTATGAATGGGAGTTTCTCGGACATGATGTATCGGTATCGGTCTGAGTGAGCCAGCTGAGGCGATTGCGATGACGGGGGGTGAGAGTGAGAAACTCGACTGATGTGTTCGCCAGAACAATCAATTGTGAGATGAAGAGAAAACCAGAAATAAGGGAACGGGAGAGCAAGACCACAGGGTAAGGCAATTAGCTACAGACGTAACTTAAGAGATGAGAAGATTAGGATGATGTGCTCGCGTATGACAAATGACGACTCCGACTACGTCAATCGCGTGGGTTCAGACTCCGGTTCGGCTTCGGCTTGAGAGCTCCGATGACTTTTCCGTCGGCGCCGCTATCGCACAGCCATGATGGAGTCGCGTACACAGGTAAATACCTACCGGTAGTACATGTAAACCGAGGCCATGAGCTCGTGCGGGGCGTGTTTGGAGACCCCCAGCGAGCTGCCCGAATCGGCCAAATCGCATCTCCTCGTCAATCCAGCATCATGGTCCTTGTTTCTCATTTGCAGTGGCTCGGCTATCAACAGCATCAACGCTCGGCTGTTCGTCTGGTTTGGGAATAGTCTCACACTGCGCAGTCTCGCATTCGACGGGAATGTCATGGATATAGCTACTCAATGCGACATACAATCACGCTGTGCGCTGCAGATGCCACATAATTACAGCGAGCGATGCAATCAAAACCAACAGTTATTCGCTAAACGCCAGATGCCTGCTGCTTCCACATCGCATCATGCCATGCCAAAGTCACAAAGGAAGCCATCGTTTATTTCCCCTTCAGCCCGTCCCACCTCGTTCTCGCAACGCGAATCATGGCCCACGCAACTAGGCGGTAGACCACGACGCACCCCGCCAGCGCTGCCATGTTCACGTTGGGATTGACGTTGAACTTGTACAAGTCCAATACATCCTGGCCCGTCTCAATCGGACACTGCCCGTTCGGCAACCTCTGCGCATCGGTGCAGGTAAACCGCACTCCTTCAAGGCTGTACGGCGCGACCGCTGCTGTGGCGTATCGGACAGGCGAGAGGTAGTTGAATGCTTTGAACAGCTCCGGCATGTCGATGGACATGACGCCGACCATGGTGTTCGCCACAGACATGAGTACCGAAATGATGTTGACTGCGAACCCCGTGTGGTTGAAGAGCGTGTTGAACATGATACCCACTGACTCTCCGCACGACACGACGCCGAAGCACGCGAAGACGAGCACGAAGTACATCTCCGCTGTCCGGGGCAATCCAACCGCGAAATCGGCCAGGACGCCGAAGATGAGTGAACTGATGAGCTCAAAAGGCAGTTCCAGCACCGAATAGGCCGCGATGAAGGCGTCGACCGAGTACACGCCATCGTCGTCTTCCCGGTAAAACACGTCGCGCTCGGCAGGGAACACCGCAACGTTTTGGAGCATGCCGACAAAGTAGAAGGCTGCGATTTCCTGGATGAACCCCATGCGATTTTGCACCGAAAAGTAGTCGTTCTTGAGTGGCGAGAAGAACAGAGCCAGGACGAGGCCGAGAGACACGACTTGCATCACGCGCGCCATGAGCAGAGGTGGCTGCCGCCGGAAGTTGATAAACCCGCGGTGTAGGAGGATTGGGAAAGCCGTCAAGAACGATGCGCGCTTGCGAACAAGAGCGCCCAGTTCCGCCGGCGTTGCGACCGACGCTTTGTTCAGAGACCTGCGCGTCGTCGATACGACCTTGGCCATGGTCTCTGCGGCCGGTTCGGACGTGTTGCCCTCCTCGGCATGCCTTCCAGCTACTTCTCTCTCGGCTTGTGGTTCGGTGCCCGTTTGGTGTTGCGTCTTCCAAGCGGCCACCAGCTTCTTGACCTTTTCGCGGCTTTCGGTCTCTCGCTGCTCGTGCTGCAGATCAATCGTGATGAGATCCAAAGCAAAGTCCGCAGGGTTGGTATGCGAAGGACAATCGAAGCCTTGGCGGTTGAAATAAGGCAACATCTTTCTGGCAGGGCCCGCGTATGCTGGAGATCCGCCGCGAGCGAGGAGCAAGACGTTGCCAAAGTGTTTGAACAGGTCAGATCTCGCCTGGTGAATGGTAAGAATGAGGGTTCGCCCTTCGTTGGCCAGACCTTGCAGCACTTCCATGATGGAATTTGCAGTAAACGCGTCCAAGCCGCTGGTTGGCTCGTCGAGCAACAAGACGCGGGGGTCGCTGAGTAGCTGCACGGCGATGGTGACACGTCGCTTCTCGCCGCCAGAGATACCTTTGACGAGGTCGTTACCTACGAGATTGTCTGCACAATCCTTGAGGCCCATCTTGAGGAGGACTTCTTCCGCCCGCCTGTACTTTTCGTCCTTGCTCATGTGCGACGGCAGACGAAGTCCTGCTGAGAATCGAAGCGTCTCGCGTACGGTAAGAGACGGGAGGAGCGCATCATCATCCTGGCAGACGTACGAACACACGGAACGGATGACGGTGTTGGACGGCGCGGCATTGTTGAATGTGAGCTTGCCTGATGGCAAGTACTTCGTGCTGACGCTGTTGTGAAGACGCAGCGCCATGGCGTTCAACAAGGAAGTCTTACCACTACCCGACGGGCCCATGATGATATTCAGCTTGCCCGCCTGGAACGTCGTGTTGACGGGGTTGAGAATCGTCTTTCTCGGCAGCTTCTTCCCCGACGCCGTCTTCTTATCCAGGTCCAGAGCGAAATCATCCAGCCCGACGTCGATAGTCCGCACCTCGGAAATGGACTGCGCCTTCATCTTCTCCTTGCCAGCGGACAAATCTGTATCAGAAACCCTCGCTCGCGCGATAGACATTTCTTGCTTGATGAACTGAAGACCAACGGCCGACAGCAAGCAAAAGAAGACGACGAAAGAGACCATGACGAGGATAGGTCGCCAGACCCAGTTGGGCGGAAACCCGAGCGATTCCATGATGAAGGAGCCCGTGTATTGGTAACACTCGGGGTTCGAGGCGCCTCCCTCGAAAGGGCAGTCGTAAAACGCGTTGGTGAACTCATTGCCGCAGTAGGCGCCGAAAGAGTAGAACTAGACTGTCAGCACATGCCCTTCTCAATTTTGTATAGTAGGAGCTTACTTGGTAGGTGATCCACTTCAGCCATCGCACGTAGATAGGGATGGTGTTGGACTGGATGAAGTACCCGCAAGCCATGCTCTGCAGCGTGAACACCATGTTGGCGATCAAGCTCGCACCGGGAAAATTTCTAGACGCAGTGACGCAGGCGACGGCGCACGTGACGGCGATGTAGTGATTGATGAGGGTGATGGCGAAGAAGGTGAAGAACTGGCTGGTGTCTCTATCAAAATTTGCCATAAAGTACACAATGGCAGAGAAGAGGAAGGGGACGGGAACATCCTCGGTGACGAGACGCGCCAGCCGACGAGACAGAAGAAACGGGACCGCGTCGACGCACGACTCGCTGTGTTCGCGGTCGTAGGTTGGGACGTCCAGTGTAAGCCGGTATGTCTCGAACATCAACGTCAAGTATCCCTGGAGACCCGAGACGGTGTAAAGTGCGCCTTGGCGAGATCGAATACCAGAAAGGTCCTGTGGTAGGTTGAAGAATATGTAGCCCGTGACAAGACCCATAAGGATCGCCTCGACGATGGCGGCTATCATGCCCATGGGGTCGCGATACGTAACCTTGAAAGTGCGATTGGTCAAGACTCTGACTTGTCGGGCATACGTGGCATGCTTTGTGGTGGATGTCCTGCTTCGACTTCCGCCTGACATCTCAATGAGCTTTTCCGAAGGCTGGAACTTCCTCTGACTCTCATTTATCCAGGCACCTTTCAGTCTGTCCACCCGAGCCGTCGTCTCTTTCTCGAGTTCAGGCGTTCGGTTGTCGATGGCGGCAACATCAATGACGAACTCTGCGGGGTTCACGAATGCCGGCAACATGAAGCTCATGCCCTCGAACCAAGGCACGCAGTCGTGGGTGGGCCCCGAATACACCGGGCTTCCCTTAGTCAGAATAATGAGGTTGTCGAACAGGTCCCAGATCTCGGACCGGGGCTGGTGAATGGTGGTGATGACTGTCCTTCCCTTTGTCGCCAATCTCTTGAGTGTGCGCACGAGTTGGAAAGCGCTCGTTGCGTCGAGGCCTGTGGTCGGTTCGTCGAGGAAGACAACAGATGGGTTCGCCAACAGTTGCACGCCAATGCTGACCCTTCTCTTTTCTCCTCCAGAGCACCCGCGATGTTGGTGATTGCCTATCCGCGTGTCGGCGCACTCTTTCAGACCCAATTCCAATATGACTTCCTCCACAATACGCCTGCGCTCCTCGGCCGTCGTTGGAGGTGGTAGCCGCAAGTCGGCCGAGAACTGCAGCGTTTCCCTCACAGTCAGAGTTGGAAGAAGGATATCCTGCTGCATGACATACGCGTGTCTCGCGTTATGCACGCCTTCGCTGCCGTTGAACGTGATGCTTCCACCCTGTGATAATCGCGTGCTGATCATGCGTTCCGACAAGATATTTAATAACGTTGTCTTCCCGGAGCCGCTGCCGCCGATGATGGCCGTGAGAGTGCCGGCCGGCAGGGAAGCGCTGACATGGTGGAGCAACGTCTTGGAAGTCTTTTTAGGCTTAAAGTTTGCCTTTGCCAGCTCTGGGTACGTTGCAGGGTCAAACCATGACGGCGAAGTATCGACGCTGACGGCCAAGTTGCGAATCTGGACATTGACGGCTTCGACGTCGTCGAGGGAAATATGGCCGGCGCCTGACAGCGAAAAGCGGCGGCTGTTGTCGGCCTGGGTCGGTTCCATTGACGTTTCGACGGTACTGGCGCGGTCGATCTTGTCAATGTCGACGGGGTGGTCGTCTTCAGTACTTGTGGGCGAGCGACGCGCAGTCTTGTCGGTCTGCGACATGATGGCAACGTGGGTTTCGCGTTGACTGCTTTTAATCTATCTTACGGCCGGAAAACCAACATGCTGAAAGGCTGGTCAGTAGCTTAGGGCTTCGCAGGAGACGAGTGTCTGGGTAGGCAGATTGTCATGTCCGCGAGACGCACCCTGTTCGAAGGACGAGTCGCAGCACGGCGCAGGATTCGCTTCCTGCAAGGTGCCAGTGAGATTTGCCAGGACCAAAGTCCAACCTCCTAGAGGGTAAGTGGGAAGATGGCGGCGTGACAGATGGAGGTGGACGACGAGGTGTGATGTCTCACGACGTCCTGTTCCAGTAAGTGGACAGCAACTGGTTTCCGCCTGACCAATGACCAACTCGGCGTCGTTTATCGAGCTTTGTTTCGACAATGAGGCGTCGACGGCAATGTGCATTTAGCGACGAATGATGTTCCGCTGGTCTTCGGGCAACGCAGGATCTCGCAACGGGCCTTCGTAACGGCGACGAGGGAAGGAATGTCACCCACGCACTACAAAAAGAATCGAGTGTGGAAAGAACAAAGAGCGTCTGAGACAGTGTTGAGCATCCACGAAAACTCATCAGGCGCCACGCAGAAAATGCAAAGTTATAAAACGCCTCGCAGGGCAGAGGCGCTGAGTGTCGGATGCAACCTCTCCCACAAACCCATCAGGAATCGCTGAGGGCAGCCCAGAGACCCAGGGTCCGATTCCCGTACGAGGGTCAAGATGGGTCAAGATTACGAAGTAGGAGGCCTTGGTCTCTGACGGCTGGGTCCTTGGTTCGGTTGCGTTCGCGTGCAGATGAGCGGCGAAGCGAGGCCAGGATCAGCTGCAGCTGCACGTTTGGTTTCCTCCACACGTCCACTCACCCACGGGTGTCCACAGACCCTCTGGCTTGGTTCACGGGCTCGTTCCATGGTAATAGTTTTTGGCACGCCTGCGCAGCTGCATAGCAATGTTCTTGCTTGCGTACGGAGGCAGATGTGTGGTTGCAAGGTCGAGACGCTTCTAGTCTCGGTTCCTGGGCATGTTCACCCGTGATGGTTGACAGGCTAGCTTTGACAGCTCTCGGACGACAGCTTAGCCGGCGGGAGGCGTTGACGGTGCAGCAGAGCAGACTCTGGCTCGTGAGCGAGTTGGAGAGCTCGGTTGGGGGGAGGGGCAGGGATGGGCCATGTGGACGGTGCGTGGAGGGGCAGGTAAACCGAATGGGGAAGACGACATTGATGACTTGGCGACGGATGAGGTTAGGCCTGGGCTGTATGGTGAGATTGGAAATTTCTCTGCGGTCCAGTCATTGACGGCAAGGATGCTAACTGCTGCGCAGATTGGGTGTCAGCAATGTGCACTCCGAAAGGATATCTGTACACGCCAAACTGCCTTGAACATATTACTCCGTATAAGTCGAGGCTGTTGGGTGTTTCCATCATGGAGGCTGCTACAGGAGCTTCGTCCACCCGAGAGTCGACATCGTGATTGGCTGGTGCATCTGATTATTCCGATTTGGGGGAGATGTCGATGGGAAGAGTGCAGCATCGGTTTGTTTGCAGGTAGTTTGGTTTGACAAGATCTAATTGTCCGACCGAGTGCGCGATGCTGCAGATGTGTTTGCTGTGTTTGCTGTATATTCCCGAGCGCAAAAAAAAAACTGGATGCAAGTCCCGCACTGCTTGTTGAAGGAAGCTGAGGCTTCCCGTAGGATCGACAGCAGGGCCAAGAAGGAGCAGGAGCATCGGCTTTGTCTGTTCCCGGGGCCTCGTTGGAAGTAGCTGATTGGATGTGCCTACTTCGTAGGTGCCCGGGACGTGGGGTCGGACGGTTGTCGGCAGATGTCCGGCCAAGCGACAAAACCAATGGAATGCGACATCGCTTAACTCGTATCTGTCGCTTAGACGCTGTACCCGCCTCGGCTACGTAACAGTGGAGTCCTGGCCCAGTGAAGCTGAGGTGGACTCGGTGTGCGCTGTGTCCTGTACTGTAATGCTACCTCAGGGCCCTGAACGAAGTAGATTCAGCGGTCAAGTCCATTAGTAGGTCGTAACTCACGATCATGTGCACCGGGGTACCCACACAGACAAACATCGTGACCTGTCGTGACTTGGATGTCTGTCTCGACTGCACTACATAGCTCCGTCCCTCTGCCATTGTCTCCAACTTTGTACGACCTCATCCTCTGGCTGAGAGACATTCATCCACGTTTCCACAATTCCACGTGAAATTACAACACGGACAGCACGATGTTTGACATCACATTGACGAGCCTTCTCCTCACGCGCTGTCTCATATCCCATCGTCCCCTCCGTCTGATTCTGTCAGTTTTCGTTGACATCACAAGCGACTCCGCATTCTGCCATCTCACCCAAGACCTGCCATCTATATAATCCTGACATGACAACCTCGCTTCGCAACCGAGGGGCGTCCCATTATGCCCCATTGCGGAGTCCAAGTGCGAGCTTTCGTGATCTGACAAGCAAACAGCACGTCCAACGGTCATCTCCGGCTGGCATCCGCATCCTTGACGCCACTCGACGCATCCGAGACTGATCGACAAATAACCATAAAATCATACAAGACATCTCACGCACGGCCGTTGCGAATGCCCTACATGTATCCGTAGATTGCATGTAGATGCTCAGGAATTCCGCGTCGATGACGACCCTAATGTTTCTGTGTCAGTCACCACTCAGTAAGTCTTCATCTGTGTTGAAATAGCTCAAGGGACTTGTAATGTCAAGTGGCCGTTGCCTACCACAGGTCAAGTCCTGTTCATATGGCAGCACTGAGACGGTCCCTACACTTCCAGTGAAGCATCACGTTCAGAAAACACACTCAAGTTTCAGGTTCCAAGTATCAAATATCATTATTCATTGTCCAAGCCATCCCTTGCTACGCTCAACTCCATCCATGTATACATCGCTCTACGCAGTTCTCTTCTCCGTAATCGCTTCACCAACCGGCGCAGCGCCCACGAAGCCTCCATTGATACCGCCGTGCTCCCAAACCTTTTGTCCTCTCACCCACGTCTCCTTGACGCGTCCCGCAAACTCGTGGCCCTCCCACGGTGAGCACTTGTTCTTCCACCTCATGTCCCCACTCCTCAGCGTCCAGGCGTCCTTGTCATCGAATACGCAAATATCCGCGTCCATGCCGACCTTCAACGCACCCTTGCGATGCGACAGCCCAACCTGCTTCGCCGTCGCCTGGCTGCAAAGTCTCACAATGTCAACAATCGATGGAGCTGCACCCTTTCCAGAAGCGGCGATGCGGGTTTGCGAGGCGGAGTAGATGATGGGCAGTCCCAGTCCGACAGATGAGATTCCACCCCACGCCGCGAAGAAGTCACCACGCGAAACGGAATCGCCTTTCACCCTTCCCACCTCCTCGCCAGGCATGGTCACGTCGACACCGGAGTCGGAGTGACGCATATTGGGCGCATCGACCTCTTCCACCACGGTCGAGGCTTCGAGGTGGTTGGGAAGGAGTTTGAGCTGCGGCGTGCAGGGCGAGTGATCCGACACGACCGTCTTTATGCACGAATCCTGGGCGATGAGCTCCTCCCAGAGCCCGTCGCGGTTGGAACGCTCACGGATGGGAGGGCAGCACTTGTGGCGGGTGTCGCCATCCTCAATGTCTTCCGAGGCGAAACCGAGGTAGTGGAAGCATGTTTCAGCGGTGATGTTGATCCCCTTCTCGCGGGCGGAGCGCAGCAGAGGGATGGCTTGCGTCGCGGAGAGGTGGACGATGTGGAGGTGCAGGTCGGGGGCGAGGTGTGCGAGAGAGAGAATCTCGTCGACGGCGTAGGTCTCAAACGCTGGCGGACGGGACTCGAGGAAGGTGTTGTAGGATGTGAGGTGGCCTGTTGGCGCCAGAGGAGGTTCGGACTGCTGGACTGCGTCGCCCACGGAGTCGGCGATGGGAGGGATCATTTCGGCGTGGAACATGAGAGTGGTCGGCGTTCCGTTGAGGGTCTTCATCGGAAGAGCGTCGTGTTGGGAGGACACTGCTGGAAACTCGTCGACCTGATTGTGTCAGTATCTCTGCAGGCTGCAGCAGACGTCCGGGCTGTGGGCAAACACTCACACCAGACTCGATGAGAAATCCCTTAAAGCCTCGAACGCCGGCATCGACGAGGGGAAGGAGTTCTGCAGCGTTGCCAGGGATGACACCGCCATAGAAGCCGACGTCGACCCAGCATTGGTCCTTGCTCGCGGCGAGCTTCTCCTTGAAGCCAGAAAAGGTGGTGGTTGGCGGAATGGCGTTCAAAGGCATATCAATGACGGTGGTAACGCCTCCCGAGGCAGCAGCGCGAGTTCCAGTCCAGAAACCCTCCCATTCTGTACGTCCTGGCTCGTTCAAGTGAACGTGAGCGTCGACGAGACCGGGCAACAGAAGCTTGTCTCCATAGTTGATGTATACTGTCGACGATGGGAAGGAAGTCTTTGGTAAGACGGTGGGGATGATGTTGATGATCTTGCCAGTGGCTGGGGAGACTGTGATTGTCGCAGGCGTGAGCACGAGGTTGTCTTCGTCAAAGGTCAGGACTGCACGAGACGATGCGAGGACGACCAGAGGCGTCGTGGGATCCTGGCTGGCTGCCATTTTGAGGAAGAGACGATAACAGCTTCAGGTGCGATAAGGCGTTTGACTGCGCGATAAGGAGTTGCGGAAGTTGTCCCAAGAAGTTTCCCTGCTAGGAATGGGAATCGGGAGTTGGGTATCGACGTTGAATCAGGGGAAGCTTATCTTTGACCGCCGGGTGGCCGGGTGGTGTCCTTGATAAGAGATGACGAGGTGGGAGTGGCTTGTGATGGTGTTGGGATGGTGTTGAGGCCAAACGACGGATTCGGTCAAGGCTGGTTTCTTAGGTACAATTCAAGGGTTCATCAACAGGCGCTGTGACGAAATTGAAGAATTGTAAAGAGTAAAGAAGAGCAAGGAGCAAAAGAGTTGAACGAGAGAAGAAGAGAAAGGTCAGTTTCACTATAGAAGAAAGTCGTTCGGCCGATCGGCAGCCCACCTCATCTTCGTCCCGTCCAGGCCAGCCCGGCAGCCCACCTCAACACCAGGCCCGTCCCTTCCACCCGATCTTCTGAGCTTCCATTTCGAGTATCGCAGATAAGATAACGTTGTTCTGACAAGGCAAACACAGAAGGGGCCGGTGAAAGGCAGCCAGCGAGGGCGCAAGCCGAGACCTCCCACACCTTCGTGTTTGCCCACGCCAATCTCACATGGCTGACTGCGTGTAGTTCCTTGGGCTCGCAGCAAAATGGCAAGGTAGTTAGTTGTAAGTGAGAGTGTGGGGTGCGTTATCAAACCCTCCTCTTCGGTCGCGGGTTGGAAACTCGAAGTCAAGTTGCCCACACCCCGGAGACCCTGAACAATTGGGAACGTCTTCATCATCGTTATCAACGAGCTCTCATTGGACAGACTTTCGTCGGATACAGCCGTTTCCCGATCCCGACAAGCTTAGTCATCACACCGAGCAAATAAGATCAAATCCCATGGGCAAAAAGGCGTCAAGGAGGACGGGGTGGGGGTGTGAACTTGACGAGATCGGCCGTTCTCGGTAATCCCCCTGTGTCAATAGATGGGCTGTGTGTCCATCATCCATCGTGACTTTTTGGTTTTCTACCGCAGCTTCGAGTTTCGATCGAGTAATGATCGAGTAAAACACGTCTTATTTGGGGCATCTGGCCCGCCGTCGACCTTTATGCGCCCATCGCCGGTGGATTTAGGCTTCTTCTATTCCTTATTGTTTGCAGCTTGGATAGAAAGTCCTGCTAGTCTGATGCAACGTGCCGGGGCAGACGTGGTGGTGCTGGCCAGGCTGTCAAGGGTTTGCAGAGAGAAGTTATCGAGTAACATACTGTGTACTGAGAGTGCCCTCAACACCAGGAGTTGCCGCTGTTGGTCAGTCTCATGTTCTTACTCGATCGATTCACGATGGAGGCAGTTCTAGGCCCCATTGCTGACGCCATCGGCGAATGAGACAACGGATGGCGTCCCTGTTCGTCTCCGCTAGGATAGAGCCACTTGAGAGGCCGAAGGCCGTCCTCTCGCTGTTCGCCGCCGCCGCCCCGAGGTGACCGAGTCATCTCCCTAGGCTGAGACCAGACGAGAACAAGCGAATGAAGGCGAGGCGAGGCGTAGATGGGCTTTGACTGCGAAGCGGCTCCGATTGTCGGCTGTGTCTGAGACTTGCCGTTCTCCCGTTCGAAGCGTCTCTTTGCTCTCTGTCGTTTCGACAAGTTTTTAAATAGAAATATTTTGCTCATCTGATTCCTGCTTTGCACTTATTTGGTACTCGCATAGGCGAGATTATCTGAGCCATGGTCGACATGAGACTGGCTACCAGTCATCCTCACAACTGCGGATGACACGACACAAGGTTCAATTGCTTGGGCGACCCAAAATTGTTATTGACGGGGAAAGCAGACGGCAGCTAAGCTTCGCGAGTCCCTAATGGATCCCTGCGTCTGATCATGCGGGTACGAAGCTATCGAGACACTGGGCGACGTAATGGAAACCACTTCTCCACGGAGCTCGCCGTCTGTGCTTCTTCGTCGGCCTTTTCGAGACCACCACCGGCTTTTGAGTTTGCGTGTCATGGAATTTTGATCGAGTAACGTGATTCACGTAGTCCAATCACCGTACAACCTGGTTTATTTTTCAGCGTCTTCAATCTGCAGCAGCCTTGGGCCCTGAATGGTTCGTACCGCCCAAGTGTCACCGAGGGCGATATTCTGTCTTGGCCTGTCAAGATGAATGGTGTGGCATTGAGTTGCGGGCTTTTTGACTCCCAAATCCCCTTCTTCGCCACGTCGCCACGTCGAAGCCCGTCCAGCCGCCGCCGCCGTCTATCATTGTAGAAAATATCGTTACATGAACTCTCTAAAGAGCCTCGATGATTCTGTTGTACAGGTCGAGTGCAGCATATCATAACGCATGCGCTCCAGGTTGTATGTTTGTACAGGTTGCTGTGAGGGTGTTTACCGGCATCGGATCACATCGGCCACCGCTCACTTCTGCCGCTTCAACGTTTTGACAGCCATCTCAACGAGACCGTCCTTGGCCTCGCTGTCGGGAAATTCGTTCAGAGCCGCAATGGCCTGCTCGCAATAGTCCTGCGCCAGTGCCCTCGTCTGCTCAATTCCGTCGCTCTGGAGAACCAACTCACGCGCCTGAAACCACACATGTTAGCTAAGCTTGAGAATGTCATCCCGTCTGGGGACCTCACCCTTGTAACATCGCCCTCCTGCTCGAATTTTCTGCCGACTAGCGCACCGAGCTCCGGGTTGTGCTTCCATGCGAACAGCAGCGGAGCCGTCGCCAGACCCAATTCTAAGTCGGCTCCGGCCGGCTTACCCAGCTCCTTCTCACTCCTCGTATAATCCAACAAGTCGTCCACCAGCTGGAACGCGAGGCCGAGGTTCTTGCCGTAAGCATAGGCCGCCTCGACAGTTGCGGCGTCGGAGCCTCCGAGAATGGCAGATGCACGACACGACTTGGATATCAAGCTGGCCGTCTTGAGGTATGTCTTCTGGAGGTAGTATGTGAGGGCCTCCTCGGACCACACAGGCTTCCTCTCGTCGTGTGCCGTGTTCTTGAGCTGCATGAACTCGCCCTCGACGAGGTTGGCGATGACGGTGGCCAGCAGCTCAATGACCTCGGCATTTCTTAGGCGGGCCAACGCAACAGAAGCACGGCCAAGGAGGAAGTCTCCTGCAAGAACGGCCATCTTGTTTCCAAACTCGAGATTTGCCGAAGGGTTGCCGCGGCGAGCGACAGAGTGGTCGATAACATCGTCGTGGAGAAGCGAGGCCGTATGGATCAGCTCGGTAATCTCGGCAAGACGACGCTGCGAGGGCAAAATGTCGGACTCGGTTTCGACGGGCTCGGCAGCCGCATTGGTATGAGGGGAGCTCGGGTTGACGTCGACGAGGATGTTAGGAGGTGATATCGACGTGTCGACGCCACCAATGGCCTGGGTGGACTGAAGTCGAGGACCCTTGGGGCACTGAGCAGTAGCTCTCGCCATGAGGAGAACGATAAGCGGCCGCATATGCTTGCCCTCTGCCTGTGTGTAGTATTTTGCAGCACGATCCAGAGATGGATGTCCCGAGCCGAGCAGCTTTCGGATGTTGCCCGTCAAAAACTTCATCTCTTTGGCCACAGTTCGCAGAGGATCGATGTGCATGTCGCCCTTCGGAACAACTCGGTTGATGGCATTGGAGGCAATGTTGGAAGCGACAGAAACAGCAGCACCCCATGCGGATGACCTCTTAGACGAGGAGTGGTACAGAGCTGCGGCGGTCATGGGTAACCGCAAATCGAGGGATGTGGCCCGCCGACATTGCGCGCATCGTGAAGAGGACGACACGAGGAGAGGTCGTGACGTTGTGTAGGTGCTCCGCAGCACCGCTGCTCCCGGTCGGAGCTGCATGGCGCCGATATCTGCTCCAAAGAGATTCAATGGAGTTTAAAAAAGTGTTGTCCGAGGGGCCGGCAGCATCGGTGAGGTGTAATTAGTCGCGAGGGGCTCAATTGGCAAATGGCGGCGAGTGATGATGATACGACTCGACGACTTTTTTTTTTTTTTTTGCTATGGCTTTCTCGCGGCGCTCTTTCCACCTAGCCCGGCCTTTCCTTGCGGTGTGTGGGTGTGTAGTCCGAGTCTACCAGCCAGGTCCTTCGGCAACCTTAGGTAAGGCACGTACTCTTTCTTGCTGGTTGAAGCGCGCAGTGATCCACTCACAGTGCGCAGGGAGCACGTTCTTTTGGGCAGGCTGGCAGGACGTGGACCAGTTGATTGGTTGTAAATCGCTGTAATTGAACACTGCGGATAGGTACCCTGGTAATCAGTGGAAGGCACCAGCGTCGGCGTCGGCATCTGCAATGACGACAGTTTGACGAGAGTATTCCCAATTCACAGCCTCATCGCTCCGAAAATTCCCTGTTGGACAGACGCAACAACGCAGCCCACCATGGTTCGACTCGTGATGACTGCCTTCATCGTGGAGGGTCTTCAGAGGCTTGCTGAGACCAGGACCGAGAAGACGGAGGCCGGCGGCCATGGCATCGGATCAGAGGAAGCGAAGGAAGAATCAACGTCCGCATCGACACCGAAACCCGCGATCGAGGAATCGAGCTTGGATAGACCCGTTGTCGGCAATCCCATTACTCATGACCAGATAATCAAATTGTGGAAGGCGCTCAAACGCGAGGGCATGGCCGAATACAGTTTGGAAGGGCTACTTCGAGGAAGCCATGTATACATTCCGCCACCACTACCCAAGCCGGAGCCAGTAGGTAGCCCCCATCACCACACTCATCGTCAGCTACTGATTGCTTATGTCCAGTCCAACGAGTACAAGGCTCTCATGGCTCGTTTGCGCCACGAAGAGGAAGAACGATCGTACCAGCGCATGCTCAAGCAGCCGCCCCGTATGGAGGCCTTCTCCCAACAGTTCCCCAACGCATCAGCTCAGGCATCCGCTTTTGCCGAAGTCAACCGACCGATACGAGAATCCGACAACGGCGACGACGAAGTTACCTTTGGTGACGTACAAAAGCAGGTCATGGTGATTCTCAACTTCCTATTGAGCGTGATTGGTGTTGCGGCGACGATCTGGATTGCGGCGAGATGGTGGAGTGTCACTGCGCGCATATTTCTGACCATGGGCGGCGCTCTCGTAGTGCTCGTCGCAGAAGTCGCGGTATACTCGGGCTACATATGGAGGCTCACAGAGGCCAAGACGAACCGAAAAGAGCCGAAGGAGGTCAGGAAAGTGATGCAAACGTGGGTTGTGGGCCAAGACGAGAAGCCGGAGGAAGATAATACCGTTCTACTGGACATCAAGTCCGAAGAGATGGACGAGGGAATTCGGCGTAGATTAATGGGGACTTCATAGTTATCTACGCGCAAGGTGTTTGTAAGATTCAAGTTGATCGAGACGCGCCATGGAAAATACCCAGCGTGACATATCTAGGGTAGTGGTGGTGGTGGTGGTGGTGGTGGCGGTATTGCAGGTATTGCTTAGAGATCCTACACAAGGTTACTAACTTTCCCTCCAAGTAAACCACCTGCCTTGAAGACTTGCAGAACTCATGACGTGCTGTTAAAGTGGCTGTCGCAGTGGCGCGTTACTTGGGCGCACGATACACGTGACCTCGGACGAGGAACGCGTTCGCGCGCGTCAAGCGTCGCCGGGTCCGCGCATCGGGACGCGTTTTTGCGGGTCCAGTCACAGCAAAGCTCTCCTCGTCATACCTTATCTTACCCGAAGTACCCTGAGAACAACCCCAGCTTTGATATCCATACCCTTTCCTTTCAGATCGTCGTGCTCTGTTCACCCTCTTGGGCACTTTTCGATTTCCTAGCCCGGTTCCATCGCTATGATTTTGTTCCTTGGAAGCTTCAGCCAGGTCGTCTCCATCCAATAACACCAGCACGCGCTTCGCGGTTCACGTCCTATCCCCTCAAATCTCTTGGTCTCTTCTACGAGACTACGACCACATCTCACCATCTCCGTCCTCATGATGGACCAGATCGAGGACGAATTTCAGTAAGCTGATCCGAGTCTGTTCTCTCAAACCGCCGCTAATGCGACCACAGCTCTCCGGCCCCACGCGATGACGATGACTCACGGCCTGCTACGGAGAGACGGTACCAGGCGTTCGCAGCGTCGTATCGGTCCCGACCGACGTCTTCGGGCCGTACGCTGCGAACATACAGCAAACGTATAAGACCAGTCGAGGACGACGGAACAGAAAATGCTGCGAAGAAGCCAAAGGTCACACTTGAAAGCGCGACCACGGCACCGTCAGCACTTCCGAAACTTCCACCACCGCCTGCGTCCACGAGCAACATTCCCAAAAGCTCCATTCTCAGCTACTTCAAGCCCTGCCGTTCGAGCTCAGGGACGGAACACTCCGACCCGCTGTCAGATTCCGAGAAGATCATAACCACCCCTCCGTCTTCCCCGCCTGTCGTCAGGAGGATCAAAGAGCCGCGGCGGCTTAGGCTACGGCACGCCATGCGACCAGTCGTGTCAAAACTTGAGGATACAGAACAAGATGGAGAGGATGAGGAAGAACAAGACGACGAGCCACGAAAGTTGATACGGTCAGACAGGTTCCGTGGGAGACAACTCCTAGAGACGCGGGAAAGCAAGCTGAACGAGCAACGGGATACCCGGGCGGCAGAGTCTCGGCAATCCCAACCGAAGCCAAAACCACGATTGAAGCCAACACCCACAGTTCAAACAACAATCAACATCTCTTCAAAACCCACCTTTGAGGAGTGCAAGATCTGCCGCATGGTTTTCAACCCCCTACACCCACCCGATGTCAAATTTCACACACAGGCGCACGCGGCGTACTTGAGGGCGAAGAAAAAGGCGAGAGCATGAGACTTGGGCATGATACCACGCAGGAGTAATGATTCAATGATACCCCATAGCGATACAGATAATTGAGCAACGCACATCAGGCAAACACTAAACGAGTGATAAAAAGCAACGAAGAAAGCGACAGAGAATGACAGTGAGCATAGAAATGAATGATCCAAAATGCCACCTGTGACCCACTTCCACTTCACCCTCTCCATCAACATGAGGCACTTCCCCGATAGCCATCCACCAGAGTCGTCCGCCGGCACATGTCAACCAATGCGAGCAGCAAGGAACCTCGGCGCAGAAACAGCAGCATCGGTCTGGTACAGAAAGTGCGCCGGCAAGATGAAGAGTGTTCCGAAGCAGACCGCATCGGCAGCAGAGCAGTACACCTCCGTCTTGGACGAGGGGAAGTTCGGAATGCGTCCTAGGTTCTGCAGATTCTTGGTGTACCCGAAGAGCACAACCCCCTTGATCTGGTTCTGGATCGTCGCGGACAGCTCCGAAATCGACGACGCCATCACCGCTGTGCCCTGGCTGTACCCGCCAGCCACGACGGCCGAGTTGGGGCACTTCGTGTTGGCCAGCGTGAAGAGCCGCTTGGCCTCGTTGACGGCGACGCGGGAAGTCCCTTCGGGGAGGAAGTTGGACGCGAGGTCGGCGGAGTACGGACCGCCTACACCCTGCACCCAGACGTTGCGCGGGTAGCGGGTTTCAAGGGCAGAGGCGAGCGCAGGACCGGCGCTGATGCCCTGGAGCGAGCGTAAGTGAGGTTATCCAGGGGTGGGGAGGGTGGATATACCATGTTACCGGGCTCAGTCGACGCGCGAGCGAAGATGTAGATGACCTTCGGGCAGGCGGAGGAGCTTCCCTGCTCGAGTTCGTTGCGGGTTGAGGACTGGCGAGCCTCGAGGACAGCCGATTCGACTGCCACATCGACTGGGGCCGCGGCGGCGAGAGTGACAGCCAGGGAGAGGATGCTGAAGAACTTCATTGTGGAGATATGGTAGAAAGAGTAAGTTGCTTTTCAGAGAATGGCTGTGTGGCTTGGAGCGAATGAAAGGATTCAGATCTGAGAGAGAGCTTGAGACTGATGATATCTAGCGACAATCACTTCTTGACAGGACGTTCAGAGGCTATTTAAGTCTTTTTCCTGATGCTCATGGTCATGGTCTCGTTGCTCTTCAGGCGTTCACAGTGTCTAAGCCAACTTCCCAATCTCCAACCCTCACGGTCCAGCACTCTCTACCTACATGATCCCGGCAATCACAGGCGTTCTCGTATGATTCCTCCTCCAGTCTCATGCTGAAGACATCACCAGTATCACGATTCTGAGGTGTGCAGTTGAATGTTCCGGCCTATGATACCACGTAAGAAGCGCCGCTTCGCGACAGAACATCAGAATAGGAATAGTCAAAGAACCATTCGGTCACTCTCTGAGAGGACCTCAACTTATAGCCTCGGGACAAGGCCTGATCACCACGCGAAGGATGGGTGAACGTGCCGCTTGCGATTCGTAGTTGCGCTGGTGACCAACGTCTTGTACTTTTTTGACTAACAGGACCTGGCCATGTCTTTCCAACTTGAGGACTTATTGGAAAGTTTCAGACAGAGATGGATGGTAGTCGATCTAAACGATCCCGGAATGGGCGCCACGGAAGACTTGGCTTTGCCCGGCGGCCGGTAGACATGCGAAGCTGCATTCGGCACCCTGCAGGACCCCCGCAACTCACCAACGTCGAATGCCTCGGTTCGACTGTTGTACTAGGTCTTTTTGGGATTTTCGTCTCACGGGACCTGGCCGTGACGTTCTCTATGGGCACAGAAAGCAAGGACAAACCGGAGATGACCGGCCAACCGCTTTGCACTCTTGTTTGGCCCCCCATGGCCCAGTAACAATTCCAGTATCGACGAACCCCGCATCACATCAACCAACACAGGCAAGCACAGAATCACAGTAGTCAAATTTCCTTCAATTACCGTGAGGAAACAGCTTACATAACTGATCACCATGAGACATGACATTCCGGAGCAGCTCGTCACACAAAAGACAGCAAGTCCCAAAGCGGAGACGACAGTAACCTGGCCAGATGTGATGAAGGATAAGGATGACAGCTAATTAGCATACAGTACAGCCTAAATACAACTTAATACAAATACTGCTCTTGTATTATAGGACGATGCCAAATGGACAGGAATATCATACCACAGAGTCGATAAATCTTTAGCAGCAGCTGGCAACTTGACTATGCTACAAAATACAAAGATCAGATATCAATCTGATCTCCACGTCAGAGTGTAAAGTCCTACTATCGACACTGGAAGACTTCATTTCCGGCGGAGTTCCTCCTCAAAATGCATTTATAGGGAGGGCAGCAAGGCCTGTCAGGCGCGTTGATACCACAGTATCCTTAATCGCAGGTTTCCTCTTTTTAGCTTTCCAATTCAAGTCATGCTTTGAAGTGTAGTGACAAAACGTACGTCTTTCTGCGATGCAGCCTGCATCCTGCGCGAGGCGGCACAGCCCTTGGAAGCAGGTGAGGCCGGCGCAACATTTGAGTCCGAACGTGCCCCCTGGCTCGCAAACGACTAGAGTAGTAAACATTGAATGTAAGCAAGAGTCGTGGGAAGAGGGTTTGGAATAAGAAGACGAGTGAAGTGTGATACTTTTTTGCCTCAAGCAGTCGCCTTCTGGCCGTCTCTTCGGTGGGTCGGCAGCGCGGGAAAGACCACTGATGACCAGAAGAAGGATAAATGATAAATATCTCATTTCGTACAACATCATACTCCTGAGGGCCGGCGTTTGCTGTGAATGCTAAGTGGATAAGACTACATACTTCACAGGCCCCCTACTTCTCCCGATTATTATGGGATACATATATATATATATGCTTCCGCGGTGAGTGCCGTGTTGCTTTGGATTGTAGTACCCAACTACCCCGGTTCAGCGTGACGGTGGTCGTGGTTTTACTTTCTGATTTATTCTAGCATAATGCTAGTATATTCTGGCATTCCCTCTGGCTGGCTTTAAGTATACCGGTTCCCACGAGAACATAAATTCGCGAAGAAATACGTAGTGTCAGAATACCGAAGGAATGCAGCACCAGCCGTCATCGTGATTACCTGCCTTGCTAACTACGGAAGGGTGCCGGGGTGATGGGGTAAAGTTTAGCTGGGAGTTTGTTCTGACCCGAGACCCTATTATTCCGAGTCAAATTGAGACTTTTTGCCGCATTTTGCCTCCCCAATGATGGGGGAATTCGACGTTAGCCAAGTTCAGCAAAAAAGAGTCCCGTCCCTCAATTGAGTTCCGCCAAGGTTAAACTTACCAAGGTGTGGACAATTATGCGTCGTCACGAAAACTGTGGATCGAATTTTGCAGACGCGAAAAGACTGAAGCTCAGAAGTGGATTTGGGTGGACTCATGGTTTCAACAGAAATTCTGCAGTGGTTAAGCCGTGCTGTGTTCATCCACCAAGGCTATCGGAATAACAAGCCTAAGAGCAATACCAATTGGGGAAGAATATCTAGTCTCATTTTGGGGTTGACTCGACCGTGTCCAAAAAAACAACGGGAAAAGCCTCGGTCCGTACAGAGTGCTCGGCTAACAGCTCAGCCACTTGTGCATGGTTCTGAAATTGGCAATGAACTCTATTTGTTATTAGTCAGGACTTTACAGTTTCGTGATGCTTAAAACATGGAGTCGACATACAGGAGTAATGCCGGCAATGGCGTGTAAACTATTATCCTGTCTTTAAACGTCTAGTAATGCCAGCGAGACCTAACAGTTCTATCCTTGAACTTATCCGTTCAAGAAGCCTTTCGGGCTTCGTTTTTTCCGGAGAATAATCATTCCCTGATGCGGTTCGGGAGCCTCGGCTCTAGCTACAAAAGGTGTCGGGAAACAGAAGTACCGGACATTGTTGCTACTAAATACTAATCTGAAATGCTGCTTATATATCTCAACGACAATTATTCAAGTTGATGAGATATATTGAAGGCAAGCTTCGAATGGCCATGGAACATTCAGCTTCTGCTGACCTGAATTTGTTCCAGTTGAAGTTAGCTACAATACGAGTGTATAGGGCCTCAACTTCGGGTAAGCTAATGTTGACAAGATCAAGCATGTCAAGCTTCCCTTTTGCTACCAGAGCCTCCAACGATGGCTCATGTATAAAGCAGCTCACAGCAGGATCGCCTACAGAATCTCCACATCCGGGGTTGCTGCAGTTCTTTAGACAGCTAGAGAAGCTCTTCCAGTACTCGTCGGATTTTGAAGGCGGTAGAACTGCAGCCAGAGCGTACGAAGACGACTTCTAGCGCTGCGCCTGTTTCCACAAGCGTTTACACCAGAGGATCATCTAGAGAAGCCAACAAGTATCGTTACCCCAAGCCTAAAAAATGTGGCCCTAGAGCCTGCACCGTCGTAATGGTTGGAGCTGCCAGTAGCCCGCGGCATAGCAGCAATCACTAGAGGTTGAGTTGCAGTACTGATCAAGTGGTTGCAATGGCCGCGGGGATCGCCGGCACGACTTGGTAGTCCTGCGAACAGCCCACTATGTCGTGCCGTGCTACTGTTGGCGTCCCATTGCCGCCTCTTGCTCCGCACCCAAGGTACCATCAACCTTGTCCGTTGTTGCCGAGGTATATGCAAGGACGATGACCAAGGCATACTTATCGGGCAATGTACGGCCTCTTGTGGTACAGACCACCGGTCACAAGTAACAGAAATCGCTGCGATAAGAGTGGCCGTTGGCAGCTTGTTTCCGTTTCCGCGATTGGAAAGCTACCCCCCGAAGCGAGTGCGAAGTCCGAGACAAGCCGATACGGGCCATCGGGGAACTTTAGTCTATCTCGATGTCGTGAAGGGTAAGTTGCGCAGACACCTACTCTAATGCGTTGACGGCAGACGGTAGTTGAAGAGCTGGCTCGAGCCCAAACTTGGAGATTATATACCTTGAATAGAAGATGGCTCTAAACCCAGCGAGAAGCTGCAATTTTGACCCAAGTCACACATCCAATCTCGAAAGTTTCTGCTCGAACCATAATAACAGCACGACTTGATCTAATCATGGGTTCCCTTCCAACGCCATGCAAGACAACCGTAGATATCCTTATCGTCGGTGCAGGCCTCTCAGGCCTGACCAGTCTCCATCACGTTCGCCAGCAGATTCCTGACTGCCGCGTCTTGGTCCTTGATAATGGCGCGGATGTCGGCGGTACGTGGTTCTGGAATCGGTACCCTGCATGCCGATTCGACTGCGAGTCCGTCTCGTACGGCTTCTCATTCGACAAGGAACTTTTGCAAGAATGGCACTGGAAAGAGGCCTTCTCGCCGCAGCCAGAGACGCACAAGTACATTCGACGTTTCGCTGAAAAGAACGACCTGTACAAGCATATCCAGTTCAACACGTTAGTGACTTCGGCCCGTTGGAGCGATGATGACAACACTTGGACGTTCACCGACCAGGACGGGAAGCAGTACATCACGACATTCTTCCTCAGTTGCATTGGTTTCCTTTCCACACCCTCACTGCCCGCCATCCCCGGCATCGAAAACTTTACGGGAAAGTCCTTTCACACTTCTCGATGGCCCAAAGATGTCCAAGTCAGATATCAAGTCAAGTGATATAAGTGCAGCTTTGAAGTATGGTACTTTGGTCAACACCAGCTTGATACAGTCTCTCACGATTTCATTTGACCACGCAACTTTTCTCAGGCCATCTACTCACAATGGACGTCCCAGGTTTCGCTTTGATTACCGGGGCAGCTTCGGGAATCGGAAGAGCATGTGCCAACGCCTTTGCTCAGGAAGGCTCTACTGGAATCGCCCTTCTTGATGTCAATGCCGAGGCTCTGGCACTTGTGAAAGCGGAAATCAACGAGAAGATCAGCAGTCAAGACCAAAACGGAAGCAAAGTCGTCGTCCAACAGATCCCACTACTCACTTACCCACTGGACATTTCAAACGAACGCCAAGTCAACCAAGCTGTCGCTGATGCAGCCTCCAAGTTTGGCCGTCTTGACTATGTCGTCAACGCGGCAGGCATTGCAATGAAGCATGCCGGGGGCGCTGCTTTCGCCAAGACGGAGGATTGGCAACGCATTCTGGACGTCAACCTCAATGGCACCTTTTACGTCTTGAGAGCGGCTGCCCGGATCATGCTCAAACAAGACCCCATTACTTCGCCCATTGACGGCAGACCACTTCAAAGAGGTTCCATTGTCAACTTGGGCTCCATCCAAGGTGTCGTCGGTATCACGCTGTCCACGGCTTACACGACAACAAAACACGCGGTTATTGGGCTTACCCGGACGGCGTCGGAGGACTACGCCAAAGACGGGCTGCGTATTAATGCCATTTGTCCCGGCTACACCGAGACACCCATGACAACGAAAAACCCCGAGGTGTTGAAGGCAATGGAGGAGAGAGTGGCTAGTGCGGTTCCCATGCAGAGAATGGGACACGCCAAGGAGATCGCAGACGGCGTTCTTTACTTGGCTGGGGGGAGAAGCTCTTTCGTCACTGGTTCCGCGTTGATGGTGGATGGTGGATACACGTCGAGGTGAACCTTGGAATTAAAAGCCCACGTTGGCCTGGCTATTAGTCTATGCTTCAACCCTAAGCTGTGATAATTAAATTGGCCATTCACTGCATGAGACATTCCGTCACAGCGATAGTGAGCTCATAGTATATGCAGTTGAAGAAAGTATGTAATGATACATAGCTCTATGGCAATAAACTGTGTAAACGGAGGCTTTGCCTCATGGTAGGGAGTCCGGAGTTGAACTTGGCAGCAGACGCACGATGCTACAAAGACGCGTAATCCCAGCGTACCAGACCTTCACGCTTCTGATGTTTCTGTTGTACCAATCTTGATGGGCGTAATTGAGGTCACCACAGGGCGATTAACCATGATTGACACGCCGTCAATGCCAAGCGGCGTCCTTACTGCCATCGTAAGTAACATGGCGATAGCGTGCAATTTGACTCCCTGTTCGTTACAACCAGCAGCTGAAGACTTGTCGGAAGACTTATTCGCACCGCGGTCAGCATTATCCAGGGTTGTTGCTGACTTTCTTGCGCTTGATGAAATAGGAAAGCTTTCCCCTGGTTCGGACCGGCTGGTTTACCCCGGATTCGGGGATGGGGCTGGTGCCTTCGGCATCTTCCCCGCTCTCTATCTCTGCAACGCATTATTTTTGCAATTTCGCCCGTCTTGGCCCCCACGCTCATCACGTCGACACGCATCTGTGCCGAATGGGGCAGTACAAGAGGTGAACGTTTCCACTCTGCGACACATGAGCCAGGCGGAAAGTGAGCCCGTGGTGAGAGCTTCTGATTGAGCCTTTCGGCAAGTCTCGCCTCCACCTCTCACCATGAACAGCCGTCGAAATCGGTCTTTTGGCGGGTGCGGGACGGTAAGCCAGGTCTGTCAACTGTACGACTCTTTGAGATACGCTGACCATGCCCAGTGTCGGAATCGTCGTGTCAAGTGCGACGAAAGACAGCCCGTATGCTCCATGTGCGAGGTCTCCGAGTTAAGCTGCAGCGGCTTCGAAAAGAACATCTTCTTTGACTTTGAAGAAACGCCAGCCACCGGCATGTCACGGTTCAGGCGGCCGCTTCTGACAGAGCAAGAGCGCGCCAGCATGAGCGAGAAACTCCTCGCCAGCATCTCACCATCGTTGACGCTCTGGCATATTACCCAGATGGATGTTGAGTGTGAGAGAATGCCGATGGCGCAAGACTTTCAGATCAATCGGGGTCCTTTTGGGGTGTTCAGATTCCCCACGCAAGTGAGGAGGTCGTCTAATGCTCAAGACGGCCTATGACGTGCCCAAGGTGTCCAAGTACAAGTCCATCTTGATGGCCATCTTGACAATATGCTGTCGAAGGAACAGATACGTCTATATTACCTGACCAGGCGGTATGACAGTGCCCGCTGGATGATATGTCACGGGAATCAGGCAAGGCTCGGCAGTTGTTGAGGGCCGTGTGGTGATTTCCCGGCCATGAGACGTTCGTGCCGTTCACAACGAGCCCGTCCAGCTTCCCAGTAGGAGCATGCAGTCAATCAGACTCTCTAAGGCTGCTCGATCAAAACAAAGTACTTTGCCGGAAGGTATGGGTAGTACAGCGTCTCTGAAAGCATGCTCATCATGGTTCTGTGCAAAGGGCGGAGATGGACGGGCATCAGTGGATGTGGGCGACGAACTTGATGGTTCGCCTGGCGCCACAAATGCAGTTGAATGCGTGACCGAGACTTGGCTTCCCAGCATTCTTATCGCTCCAGACATGCCGTTGGATTCTACCAAAACCTCAGATACTACCCCGCTCTCGATTGCGAGGTCTGTTGAGAGTGCTATCGTAGCCTGCTTCTCCTTTATGCAACCTATTAGCCACAGAGGCTGTCATTCTCTCGGCATATCATCCTCCGTGCTGAATGCGACAATCTTCGCCGTCAAAATTGTACAGCTGTACTCTGCTGCCGAGTGTTATTCCAACTTTAGCCAAACGAGTACTTCATAGTTTACGAGCATCTTGCTGCTGACATATCCGTCATGGAGATACGGCCACGCATACTCGACTTTCACGTGCAAGAAGAAAAGCAGTGCCGATGCCACACAGCTGAATCTGACCCGGACGAAGTGCGGTCTGACATGTCCATATCGGGTGAAAGCTTCCACCCCGTGTTCGCATCACACCCACACATATTTATATCTCATGTATCGTGAACAAGCTGACTTGAGCACGAAGGTCACTGCCTCATACAATTAATTCATGGTTCGCATGATGTATCTCTGCCTGCTCGCCCAATCACACAGACAGCAGAGCTGATGCGAACCACCAGCCTCCAGAGCAAATGACGCATTGGAGGCATCCGTGATGTGTAACACCTCCTTTCAAAGTCTTTTAATGGTGGAAATCTTTGGGTTTGGCCGTGTTTTCTATCAAAGTTGCCCAAAACCAGGCTGTTCAACTGGTTCTGAGAGGGTGTGAAGCCTCCGACGTGCTTCTGTCGCCTTTTATCTATTTCGGCTCGCAATAAATTCAGCCCACATCAGAATGTAGGATGAACTCAACCTCGCCGACCTACAGCCGCTTTCGAACTTCTGACTGAATCCGTTCAAGAATACCCGGGCTGTATTGCCAGCCCACCCCAGTGTTGCGTGTGCCACCGAACCGCCGCTCAAGATCGCAAAAGAAAGAAAGCGCTTCGCCCCCTGTGAGTAACTCATCACACCCGTCAGCTCAAAACAAAAACACGTGAAGCTCATGTCAATCAGCCGCCCACCGAGTCCTAGAAGTCATGGCCTCCAAGTATGTTGCTCAATTGGGGCAAGATATTGAAAAGGCCTACGTCGGACCTAGTCGTAAACGCTTCTTCCCCAATGACCAATTAGACCGGTTTGTCACCGAGCGCCGCATCCGAATGGCCTTGAAAGATTTGGGGCTGGACGACGAGACTCTCATTCATTTTGTTGAGAACAACGCTAGGAAATGGTTCTTCATTCTCACACTCTTGTCAACCAAGTCCAAGGAGTGGGTGTCCCTCGTCAAGGGACTTTCCGCGAACAATTTCGGGGATGGGCTCCTTCCCATGGAGTTCTCAGTTACGAATGAGGGGGGAACATGCATATTGCATCACCGAGCCGCGGAGGACAATGTCGCAATCTCTTATACGCTTCCAGACGATTGGAATCGGCAGTGTCAAGACCTCTTCACGTTGTACCAGTGGCGATTCCTGAGTCCCATTTTCGGCACGAATCAACGTTTCCAATTCAAATTCGATGACGAAATCATGCTTCCATTCTTGGAAGTTTCGCACACAGCAGACAGCAAAGGCTTCTTCGGGGAGGTCTTGAAGGTTAAGATACACCCGGCACATCTTCAGGTGCCAGAGTTGAGCGAGGTAGGATCCTTGTCATACGCTTGATTCAATTCAGTGTTTCCTCATTAACCTTTCAGCAGAGGGTCGAGAACGGTGCGATATGCATCGCAATGAAGAGAGCAAATTACGACCCCGACTTAGCTTCCTACTTTGACAAAGAAGCCCGGAATCTCGATAACATCAGGACTTTCACTTCGCGACACCTGATCAAGCCAATAGCTGCTTACACACACGGAGATGATCGTTGCTTGCTTTTCCCTTGGGCTGCCGGCGGCAATTTGAGTCAATACTGGGCTCGCAACCCGGAAGTATCGTCGTCTCGCAGCCATCTCAGTGAAATCGTTCACCAAATGGCCGGACTGTTCGCTGCCCTTTCGGAGCTACACCTTCCCGAACACAACTGCCGACACGGGGATTTGAAACCTGAGAACATCCTGCTGTACACCGCAAACAGTGGCAGAGTTATTTGGCAGATTGCCGACCTCGGTCTTTCTAAATTTCATGAAAGAGACGCTGCGACAAACATTCGGAGGGCTGCCAACTTATTCACTATGACGCCGCCTGGAACCTCGCGATATGAGCCTCCGGAGACAGGAATCTATCGAGAAAGGAATTTGCCTGCCGAAGAGACTCGATCACGAGCCTATGATATATGGTCGATGGGCTGTGTCCTACTGGAGGTGCTCATTTGGCGGTCGTTCGGCTTTGCAACAGTAGACCATTTTCGGAAAAGTTCGGCATACTTCTGGAAGTCAGAACCCAACGGGACATTTGGACTTGATCCTCTCGCACAGCAACACATCAACTCTTTGCGGAGCAACCCGGACACACCTTCTGTATGCAGGGACCTTCTGAAAATTGTCGTCAGCAGGCTCCTTGTCGTCCAAGTATCTCCAGACAACACCAGCCGCCCCGACTGCCGCGAGATAGCGTCGGAAGCACAAAGACTGATGGAAGAGATACGGAATAGGTACTATCCTGCGTGAGTGTTGGAAAGGGAGAGCCTTCCATTCTCGGTATTAACAAGTTGGCAACGCGGAAGCAGCACAAAGGAGCGTGGACTGTCCCCCGGACGAGATGGTATCAGCAAGCAAGACTCCCAACAGTCACTACCGATTCACGAAGACAAACTCGAAGAATTCGCGGGTCTTGTGACAATACAGCGCAAAGCAACGGAAGAGCAAAAGTCAGAGCCCCGGCACACGCCTGTGGCAGGCAATGAATACCACCTCCACAGCAATACCAAACGTCAACAAGTTAGTGCAGAACTTTGCCAAATCATCTCCATACAATGAGACCAGTTGGGGCTGACTGTTTTTTGCCAGTATGTGCGTCCAAGTGTGCCGAAAATCGGTTTACAATATCTATCCCCTGTTTTCCAACTGACAAATTTCTGGCGTAGAATGTCAGTTAAGCCTTCATTGTGTGATGATCTCACTTAGACAGGTACTCACAGTTTGAACAAGTCAGTAAGTTAAGAACTCGTACTGCTCTGAAGGGGACGGTTTTCTGACAATGGTATAGTTCGTAAGAAGTACCTCCCGGAGTGGCACATGGGATGGGTGGCTGATACTTGTTCAGCAAAGGAGCAAGCTCAACAACATCTGGAGCTGTGCTCCCGACAATTCCTTCGCCCTCCAAGTTCTCTCTCAAATCAGTTGGCGCAAGGTAAAGCCGTCAACGGCAGTGATAGGCAATCGCTTGTGTGAGAGCTGCCAGATGACGACCCCGGCGGCGCTTTTTGGGACTGAGTTCCACTTGTCCAAGCTTCAGCTCTCCTGCGATCTATGCCGCTTACTTTCGGATGCTTTAGATCGGGAAGGCATCGAATCTCCAGACGTCGTTCGTCTGCGCCAGAGTCGCTCCGCAGTAGGCATAGAGGGCGGCCCGGAGTTGCTTTCGATCTACGCTACGCCCGGTAGGTGAAAGAGGCGCTGGTCGGTCTTTTCTGAGCTGAACTTGATATAGGAGACCATGTGCCTCCAGGCAGGCAGATTGGTTTGCCCCAGCTTCCCGAGGCAAACAGCGACGAGCAACTTTCACTCATCAAACAGTGGATACGCACTTGCGATTCAGCACACAGCCGTTGCCAACGTCACGTCGAGCGAGGTCCATCGGAGATGCCGACTCGGCTGGTCAGAGTCACGGAACCGGTGCAGTTGGTGGAATCCAACTCGGTTGATCTGAGCCATTACGTTGCTCTCAGCCACTGCTGGGGTCAGCTTGCTGACCACGAGAGGTTCTGTCTCTTCCGAAACAACTACTTTCGACTTCAAGAAAGCATCATCTTCGACCGCCTTCCGAGGACCTTCAGGGACGCGATCGCCGTTACTCGGGGCCTGGGAATAGAATATATCTGGATCGACTCTCTCTGCATCATCCAGGACGATGCCCGCGATTGGGAAAGCGAAGCTTCCAAGATGGAGGAGGTTTTCAGCGCTGCATACTGCACCATCAGCGCAGCGTCCGCCCAATCATCGCTCGATGGCTTCCTATCACCGCGTTCCCACAGGCCGTGTGTACAGCTGCAGACACTAGAGTCTGAGACCATATACGTCTGCCCTCACATCGACGATTTCCACCGTCATGTTGAGCTGGCGGAGATCAATAGGCGGGGTTGGGTCTTGCAGGAAAGGGCATTGTCCAGGCGTTCCATTTACTACACCTCTACCCAGTTATACTGGGAGTGCGGTGAGGGCATACAATGTGAGACTCTGTCTCGTCTTTACAAGTAAGTTGTCTGTCGGTTTGAAGCATCACAAATTGTTGACGGTCATGGCGAAGCTCCAAAGCCGCCTTTCTCGGAGATGCCAACTTCCCACGATCTGCCTTGGATTACTACCGCGACGGAAGGCTACTGCTTGTTCAGGATCTCTTCGAAAAGTACTCTGCGCTTGCATTCACAGTGGCTTCGGACCGGGCCGTTGCAATTCTCGGCCTTCAAAAGCGGCTTGCGAGGGCCTTCAAGACGCAGGCCGCCTACGCTTGCTTCGAGTCTTACTTCGCTCGCAGCATTCTGTGGATGCGAGATCGAGAGCATGGGGCCGAGATGAAATCCATCAATCAGCCCCCCGGCCGACACATTCCGAGCTGGTCGTGGCTGTCCAAAGTTGGGAAGATTCAGTTCATGGACCTCACATTTGAAAAGATCGAATGGATGACTGGCGATTTCCAGAGCCCCTTTGCAAAACAGATGGACGTTCAATCGGGCCTATCGACCTTGACCAGCGCTACGTGCACCACAGTCCTCCGCGGTCTAGCCAAAGATTTGGCCATGACCAGGGAAGAACTCGGGTCATTCGTCCAATTTGATCATGAACAAGAGCTTGACGCCGAGCTGTTCCGTGCCGTGGCCATCGGTCGCGATAAAGGCGACGAGACGACCGGTAGCACCGACGAGTCAAAGTACCACGTGCTCGTTATCCGCAAATCCAACAGTCATCCTTCAAATCAGGTCTATGACAGAGTAGGGGTGGCATCGCTCTCAGCGCATCATATTTCAAGGGAAGAAGGAGATTGGGTTGATATTTGGTAGCTTTTCTTTTATCAAAGTGCATGGAGCGGTTTTCCTGTTTCTCCTCCTTTTCCTACATTTCTCTCTCTTCACTGGTGGCCTCACTTGATGCCGTTTAATGTCGTTGTGCCCAACGTGTGGGAATGTTTGCCTTGAACCGTGGGCTACGTACATCATCCAGATGGTTATTTCCAGTCAATTATTTCAGGGCTCCTGTCTGAGCCCGTCCCGTGTGTCTCCATTGGAACGTCCACTGGTCTTTTTCCACTTCTTGTCACCTCGTGTCACTTTGTGTGACCCTGCAGAAACGGCGGGTCGAAAACGCAGCCCCGAGGCGCAGCCTATACGACGGAGGGGCTCAATCGTACAAGTGTGTGACAAAATGCCACGGAAGGGTGAGCTGAGAGAAGGCCAGCGTGTGAAAAGGCAACAAAACAATCATTTACCGGGTTTTAGGCGTCCCCAAAAAGCCTCAAGCCCCCAAAGCAAACACAAACAGGCTGATGGGCTCTGATGAATAATTGCTATGGTATGCATACAGCCGTCCGAGCCCGGTGAGCATGTCGCCACGTTGCTCTGCTTTATTGTTGTTTCTCTATTTCAGAGTCAGGCAGTACGGATCGTTGTAAGGCTTTCTCGTCAGCCGCACCATGAGGCGGCAAGTATGAGACGCCTACAGCATCCGGGGCAAATGCTATATGTATGATCTCGCTCGCATAATCACTTACTCATTCAAAACTCTAGGAACACTGCGTCGAGCACCGTACCCATATTCTGTGTGTTTCACTCCGAATCCAGCATCTACGGCCTGTCCTTGTCTTGACAGAACACTGCCATTGGCTCATCATGCCCGGTGCTGTTACTCTAGAAGCCGAAAGTTCACTTCACCGTAGCCTGCTTGATGCGAAGCAGCAATCATGGCCGGTCGCGACAGAGCTTGAGATTGTTGACGACAACCCCAACCTCGATGTCAACATCCCCATCACTTGCCACACAGCATCTGACGCGAGCAACACTGATCATGATGTTGACGAGGACACCAGAGATCAGCGTCTGGGGCTCCTGTCAAGTCGTTACAATATTTCCCCCGCTTCAGTCATATTGCGAGACGAATTCACAGGCGGGCCAGAAATTGGAAGCCATGGCTATTCTGCCACGGGTGGCAGAAGGCCCGAACCATCGGAATCGGGGGCCACTGTTGAGTCTGTCTACGACTTGGGCCTCGGAGCCCTGCAACACGATTCGACCATCAACGGGCCGAGTCAGTCTGTCCCGATCGATTCCAAGTCAAGCATAGTAGATGGCCAAGACGACGTTCGCCTTTCACTGGAAGACATGCAGGAGATGATCCAAGATGAGGTCCAAGCCAGGCTGTGCTGGAGCAAATCCGACAACAAGGAGTTCCTCCCCAACGACGCTCTGGAGCAAATTTTCTCTCCTACTAGGATTCAAACTCTCGTCCAGTCAATGCCTCCGCGTGCTGCGGATGAAGCCACCTCACCAAAGGTTCGCCAGATTGTGGGCGATGCCACCCGAAGCCGCCGGCTGATTATGGGCATCCTCGTCTTCATGAAGCAAGCAACATACATCAAAGACTTCATTCGGGAAGGCATATTCGACCATCACATGCCACTGCGTCATGATAGCAGGAGTATGAGAGAGTTCAAAGCCAGGCTTGGGTCGGACGAAGCTGACAGACTCAACACGACGTTGTTTTCATCTTGGGAGCGTGCCCACGTCGATCTTTTTTACATCTATCAGAAGATGATGGTCGTCCCGTATTTCAAAATGGATGACGAGACACTACGCTCATACGTCTTGGATGACGACACCCGACTTCCGTGGGCAAAATACACCCATAAGACGAGTGGTGGGCATGGCGTCATCCACCAGCTTCAGATACACCCGAGCCATTATAGCTGCGCAAGCCACTTAAGCAACGTAAGAGGGTCTGACCTTGTATGGCGTTGATTTCATCGTTAACAATAGCCATTGACAGAAGTCCGGACGCCCTCAGTGCTTTGCCGTCAAGGAATTACATCCTACCGACCACGACTCCCACCGTCACGAGCTTCGGGCACTAGAGAAAGCATGCGCAAAGGTGCAGAAAGAAGCATGTAAGCACCTGATCAAGCTACTTCTCACTTTTCAGCACGGAAATCGGCTCTATCTTGTCTTTGAGTGGGCAGACGGCAACCTGCAAGAGTTTTGGTACAAGAGAGAATGTGACAAGACCCCACATGCGACCAAATGGATGTCGAAGCAATGCATGGGTATCACCAGCGCCATCAAGCGCGTTCATGGGCTTGCCACGTGGCAAAGACAGCAAAGACAGGAGAGAGAGTCTACCCCTGACGGCCAAATTGAGCACATCAAGGACTGGGGAAGGCACGGCGACATTAAACCCAGCAACATCCTCTGGTTCTCGACATACGGGGAAGATGGCGACCATCTTGTGGTTGCTGACCTGGGGCTCACTCGATACCATTCTCTCCTGACCAAGTCGCGAGTGCTCAGAGTCGATGGCTTCACCGGGACATACCGAGCTCCCGAAATCGACCTAGGCGGTCCCATCTCCGCAAAGTATGACATTTGGTCTCTGGGGTGTGTGTTTTTGGAGTTCTGCATCTGGTTCGTGTATGGTGCAGATGCAATCAAGAGCTTCGAGATCGCCCGCAGACGTTGCAATCTTCCCAAAGACAAGAAGAAGGATGGGGAACCCGACAACAGTTATTTCACGACCAGGCCGATTTGTGGCGGGGGAAAGACAGCCACGTTGAATGAAGCTGTTAATGAGGTAATCCCCTACATAAAAGACACTGCAAACCGTTTCCATTTGCAGAGACTAACTCCATGTCACTAGTGGGTTGGAAAGTTGAAGGCAGACTTGAAGCAAGATGCCTTATACTCTTCCTACATCAATGACATGCTCGACTTGATAACGAATCAAATGCTTGTTGTAGATCCTAGCAAACGATCTCCTTCCATTCAGGTCGTATCTCTCGAGTTATCAGACATTGATGCCAAATTGCAGCAGAGCTTGAAACGCTCAGCCGTCTCTCCCGTTGCAATGGAAACCAATACGGTATGTCTACAAAGTGCAATTACAGTGACTGGTCTGACGGCTCGCAGAATAACAATGTACAAAAGGAGACATTGGTCAAATTTGCTGAAGGAAACTCGGTCATGGGTGAGGAGGCAACGGCCATGGGCTTGAGCCGTGGGCGAAAGTTCTCCATCTCTGTGAGTGAGGACTAAGCGGTTCTGCGAGAGATTGAGGTTTCTTGGGATCGACTACTTACGAAGGGTGAATACGAGGAATGAATCGAGTTTTATAGACGATTTTATTGGAACATACATCACACGGGCTTTTACTCTCTTATCACAAGGTAACAACAGTCACTTTCTACAGAAGCAGTACGAGAGTGTCATAGCTGCAGCAAGCAGAGTTGTCTATTATAATAGAAACAGTTGATTCATAATGGCAACATAGGGGGTCAATAAGGATAATCGTGAAGGATAGACGCCATGGAGCACAATGGTAATGATGTGAAACCAAAACGGAGACGGAGAAAGATGAGATTGACCAGGATTAGATATCAAGGACGAGAAGCAATACAAATCAGGTTCCTCATGCCTTTCAGTGCAGGTAGCCCTGGTGCCATTGGGGCCTCAGTCCTCCGGGTCATTACAGCGTACACGATCCGACCTCTAACGGTCGGATCGTTGAAAATCGTCGTATGCGTTGCCGACAGCTGGTCGACATACAAACGCGTCTGCCAACAGTTTAAGTCGGCGGCGACGTGCCACGACAATGACCGTGTACGGAAGTCAGACGCCTCGTCTGTGACCGGGTGGACCACTGCCTAAAAGTACCAAGAGAAAGCAGTAAGAAGGAAGCCACTCGGAAGACATTCTATACGGATATCATGTGCTTCACTATGGAATCCTGCTAGACATACGTGTTTGAGTTGCATCCTAAAAGACCAAGGCTGTAGTTACAAAATGATTAGTGATTTTTGTCCCAACAACGATAGCAATTTCCACGCAACACTACTCATATCTTACTTCTCAAGTAATCGCTCTGAGTAACTGTCCTGTGGCGATCGTAGCCTATCTGTTTCTGTTGTTCAAAATTGCAAATCGAACACCTGAACTAGGTAGACTCGGTTTCTAGTATACTTGAAGCACCTTATCAGAGGTTCCGTCAGGCCAACCAAGTTGTTAAGTCATAGTGAGCTCTAACTTTCGTCGTCTCTTCATTTTCGTGACTTGTGGCCCTACTTTTCTTACATGTCACTTCAAGATCGCCGAGAGCTTTCAATTCACCGCCCTTGCTCCTCCAAGTTCTGGAAATCACGATCGCCTCGCCCGTGCAATTAGACCAGCCCTGGCGATCAACTCCCACCGAGGACTAAACTTCCCACGTGTCCAACGCCCACAGCCACATCTTGACCTCAACGTCACCCTGATCCGGCCACCGAGAAAGCACCCAGTGCCGTCATGTCCAAGCTAGATCCGAGCCGCCGGACGATCTAGGTGCTGACATCTCACCCTCAAGCATCCCGAGCGGCTAAGACAACCACCGGCCGAATGCCAACCGCCACGCTGGAGGCTCCGAGCGCTGCGGTAGCGCTCCTTCGCTTCATAAGCGTGATTGACGTTTTCTCGTCAACAGGAGGGAGGTTGAACACATCTCCAGCCGACATATCACGCCAACTTGGATCTTTTTCGAGACTCCAGCCTCCGGAATGGTGGAGGAGAGGCGTGTAGTTGGAGGGTACGCGAGTAGTCGGAGGGCCCACGATCCCCAGCTTTGAACTCACGAGGCAAAGCCATCCGTCATCTTGCCAAAAGAAACACCATGGTGCAATTCACGCCACACCCCAGGTCACCAAAAACGCCACTTCCCGTCCGGTTTCATGGACGAAAAGCTCAGACCTCACCCTAACGGCCAACCTTGACGCCATCCGTCCTCCCTCTCTCCAGCTTCCCGGGCGGAAGGGCAGATCAACGTTGGAACCAGGTCCGTCTCTCTCAGCTCCCCTCACCCACGAACCCCCCAAGGGTAGCCGTGGACATATTCCAACCCCTAGTTTAGAACTTGAAAGGCGAGCCATCGCCCACGATCGGCATCAGAATCCCATCCCATGATCCCCCAACCCAGCCCAGCCCAGTCCATATCCAGCCGGTCCAGCCATATCCGAGACACGAGAATTCCATCAACCCCCAAACGCCTCAGCGGCGCCGCCCTCGACAAGTCGTCTGTTGGTCTGCAGGCCGGTCCCGACGAGGGAACCGGTGAATGAAATCCCAGCCGCCGCGAGAGATGCCTCTCAACGGGCGCCCACATACGGCTGCGCTCAGACCTCGGACCTAGAACTCGCCTCTCTTTCCCATACTCTTTCCCCCACCCCCCAGGTTTTCTCCTGCGGCGAGCATGCGAAGGGTCCCCCTACTGTGCCGACGCTGAGAAGCGGAAAGAGGAAAAGAAAAAGGCTGCATCATCTGGGCTGTGCATGACGCTGAGACCATAGACAAACAAGCCAGAATAAGCAATTTGCTTCTGCGTCAGGTCAGAGGAAATAAGACGCAAGGGGACGACCGCAGCCGCCTCGCTTCGTCTTCACTCCGTGACGCATCAAGGTCCGGGGTCGCACAGGCTACTCTAATCAGATAAAATGGCATTGGAAAAAAGCAAACATGGCGAGGAGCAACTTCCGGGAGCGTCACGGAATCGGGGCGCCTCGACCGAAATTCTGCCATGACCCCCGCGTCCATGTCTTTCCGACGCCGACGACGCCACAACCAAGACTTGGCCTGGCTCACCGGTTGTGGGCGCAATACACACACACACAGACACACACACACAAAAGAAAAAAAGGAGGCGATGGAACAGCAGACTTTCGGGGGTTTGGATAACGTCGTACTCGAATGTCTCATAGATGGCGGTAAGGATTGGTCATCGACGCCTCACGCAAAAAATAAAAATGAGTAGAAAATTGAAGACGACGCAGGCAATGCGTGATGCATCTCCCCACCTCTAGCGATCAAGCGAGACAGCAGGAAGCGAACCGATAGCTTCACATGAAAAAGGCGCCAATGCAGAGAGACATGGCCGATTAGATCCTGTGTAACCCAACGAACCAGGGGTCGAGCAACCCGAACATGTCGTCAAGACGCCGTGATGGAATGTGGTCAGCTGCCGTGTCAAGTGAACGGGTGACTCAAAACTTGATTCAGGTCCAGCAATGCGCCACCATCAGCCTAGCATTATCGCCACAGAATTGGCCAGAAGCCGACCACACACCTTTTGAGTCCGTTCGACCTGCCGCTCTGCTGGAGGAGTCTAATGTGATGATGCCGGGAGATGTCGGCCGCCTCGGGAGCCATGGAGACGGCTATCCCATGCGCAGAGACATGAATGATGGCAGGGAGGGGGGAGGGGGGAGACAGAGGTCGCCGTAATCATCAACCCCGAACGCGCGCACACACACACACACGCTCACGCACGCACATATACATACCCATCACTACACCGGGTGAGATCTGACAAGTCGTTGATGATAACCTCCGTCCTGCAGCCCGTGTCACCCGAAAAGGCTGTCTCTCTCACCTCGCGGTCGACAGTCGAATCAGACTCATTGGCCAGATATCGCGGCACATCCCAAGAAGGACCATGCAGCAGCACCTTCCCGGCTGTAGCAGTTGAGGCTCGGGTCATCGCAGCATCGACGTTGACAAATCCCCATGACGAAGGGATCGAGACAAACCACCAGAACGGGGCGTATTTGTATAACGCGAAGCACAGGGTTCCAGGAACGTCTTCGTGAGCAAGGGGCAGACTTGGGCTCGTAACACCATGTTGGCCCTCGAATCACAATTGGCCTTTGGCTCCGAGGCGCAAGCGATGCACCCTCCATTCTTCTTACTGTCCATGTGGTAATTGATCAGTGCTCGGCAGGCTCGCAGTAATAGTACGCACGTCCGAAACTGGCTGACGGTATGCTTCTTCTGGCGTTATCCAGGACACTATTTGCTGACGTTTGACCAGGTCCGGTCCCGCAAGTCTGGTCGTAGGATGAGCGTGCAGAATTCCGATGGCATGGAGCAGCCTTGGTCGCCCGGTGCCAACTACGCCGTTTGGCGGCCGCCCCAGACTGTCCCATTGACCGTTTCGTTTCGCTTCCTTTAGTTCCGTCTGCCATATGACACACGCAAGCTTACAAGCGATGCTTTTGGGGACCCCTAAGACCAGGTACCTGTGCGTGTGAATTTTCACAGCCCGAGTCGGGAGTTTCGATGCGCGTGGCCTGCACTGCATTCCGTTGGGCAGCATTTCGCTCACAAGGACGGAACGTTGGCCAGGTATCAGTGGGCCGCTCTTGTTAGTGATCGAGATTAGATCCTGTAGAGTGCGGGAGATCTGCTGCATGCTGCGCGATTCGGATGAGGCAGATACAGACATCTTCGGGCAACGTCGCCAGGACGGAGAGGTTCTCGGGCAGCGAATGCCTGTGGAGTTTGCTCCGTGTGCGTCTTCCTGTGTCTAGGACACATGCTGGGAGACCAGTCATGATGACGGGAGCATCACGGCGAAAGTAGCTTCCGAAGCAGGTTTGGAAGTCTGGAAAGCTGATAGGTTGCTAGTCGGCTGGGCACCACCTTCATCGACAAGCTAGAAGCGACCTAGACATGGCGGGCGGCTGATATTACTGCGCAGACCCTCCGAGTTGGCGTCGAGTGGCCGGGGCGAGACAAACCCTGGGAAGAAGTAGAATGAGGCCTCTGGACAGGTGATGGGGTTTGTTCGGAACCTGGAAATGGTGTCATCACTTTGCGCTTAGATCGTGGGCAGCGCCAACGCGCGGCATCCTCTCAGCCATGGGCATTGCGTGGACGTTGGTCGTTGAAGATGGCGGGGCTTGCCGACGTGGAGAGCGGCGTCCTTGTCAAGGGAGTCCCTTCTGGTGAAATCCCGAAGTTTGGCTTGTTCCCTGCTGCGAAACCAACGTGTTCGGACCGTCTGGGTCTACGAGACAGACACCGACTTTTCCTGCTGGGACAATCCTGCTTCGCGACGATCCGACAACAACAGGCTAACACGCAATGGCACTCAAGCACAACGCTAGTCGACGATCCAACGAGCCCTCAGTGCAAAAGACGGCCTGTATGGACCAGTTCTGAGATGGTGGTTGGTCGACTTGGCATGAATTACATCCTCCAGTGTCCCAGATGATTAGCGAACACATCCCTGCCCGCGTGAGAGTGAGAGCGAGTGAGCCTTGCGTGCCGCCGCCGCTGCACAGCTCACGATGGCGTGGGCGTGGGTCTGTGCTGTCAATACTATGTAGACTCGTTGGAAGCGAAGAAGAGGAGCCGACCATTTGCTGGACGCCATGCCTGAAGGAGCGCCGTTCGCCTCGCTCCCTGGCTCATCTCTTGTGCCATCTTGATACTTGCGGGAGGGAAAGCTAAAGACAGGATGCCAGCAAGAAGGTAGTCTCGAATCGGTTGAAGATGGCTTGTGTCCACTTAAAGAGCCTTGCTACTGGCTGCGTCTGGAGCTGATTCTAGGTTTGTTTCGATCTCGGCCTCGACGGCAGCTCGCGTGCCTCGACGGGGTCTTTTTCAGATCGGACGGCGTTGGCCGCTAGGTAGGCTAGCCATCTTTTGCCATGTCATGCCATGCCTTGCTTCGCCTCGTCTTTGCACAAGCGCCTTGTTTGGAGGATGCGCGCGCCCATGTGGCGGTGTGATGTCGCGTCTGGAGTCTGAAGCACAAGAGTCCAGGCCAAGAGGAGCGGCAGTGTTCACCCATTGATTGCCTATGCTGGCGCTTTTCCCATGCTGCCACAGTCACCACCTGGGTAAACAGCCAGGTGATGTTGGAAAGTAGGAATTGCCGACCCATGAAGATGAAGACGGAAATGGCTGCGAGTAACGTACAGAACTGTCGGGTCGTGTAGCTGACGCGGTGGTCGGCTGCGACGTGTGACACAGCGCTGAACCCTTGACCAAGACAGGCATGACGCCTGTTCCACAAGGTGACTGCTGAAGATCTTTCACGAGTCGTGTGGGGACAGTTGGCCGCCCGTCGTGAGGTGGAATGACGATGCTGTTAGAGTGGAGGAACAAGAACAGCACCATCCGTACCAGTAAGTGTATCCGCACAGTCGTGACCCCCGAGGAAGTGTACTGCACACCAACACCATTCAGTCTCGCCTTCGTTCAGGTGCAGCCAAAGGACGAGCACAGCGGCGACTCGTTGGCGGAGCAAACATGAGGGCCTGAAAAGGGCATCGAACGCGAAGCTGGCGTCCCTAACAGTAATGGTGAATCATCCACGTCCTGGTTCCCTGCGAAAATCCCCGAGTCTGCAGCGGGCTCTGCAGCGGTATGGAGGGTCTCTCGTCCTTGCTGGAGGACCCCCTTCGGTTGAGACATGGAGATGTAGATGGCGACCGACGAACCACCATCAAGATGCCTGCCGGGCAAAAGAAATAGCAGCGGGGGCCCCCCACATCCTGAGTCCAGTCAAGGGCAAGGAAGGTGAGTCGCAAGACGATGCGAATGCGCACCAATGAGTGGAGAGTTGCGCCGAGCGTCTTGCTGCATGTCTTGAGCATGTATCTCGAGGTATTCTTCGCTCATCTCAATCGCCCTCGCTAACCATTCTTTGGCCTAGTCTCTCTCCAAACCCCGAGGGGTGTGTCCGGGAATGGCGTTGCTGAACCATGGATCAAGGGGTGAGTTGCCGTGTCTCTTATACCCAGTAATTGTCAAGTACGTGCAGCAATTACTCCATAGTCCTCAGAAAGAAGAAAGCTTCCCGCGATTTCGCCATGGGCCCGACTGTGGTTACTCCGTGCAATGGAAGGGGTCTTTTCCAACTGCTACTACTATCCGTAGTCTGCGGCACGGCATGGCTTGCCTTTGCAGGCCAACACCAGGTGTTGAATTGGCCAAGCGTCCGTCTGCTTCGTGCGTCCAGGTTCAGCATGACAGACAGGAAGCAGCCCATACCTGTACATGGACATGGCCTGATGGCGCTCGCAGCACAACATAAAAGACCCTCGCCGCACCTCCAGGTGCATCTGCACCAGCGCGGGCCTTGCAGTTAACGAGCCTCGAGAGAACCACGGCCCTGCCGAGGGCCTAACAGTCAAATACATCGTGAATCGACACGACCATGATGCTTCGTGGGCGGACGGCTCGATGAGCGGACGGGTACGGATTACCCTTGTCGAGTTCATGTGTTGGACTTCTTGTCGATTGCGCACTGATGATGATCCAATGCTGGTGGAGTCGCGTCCGTCCGTCGACGGCACGCACCGTCTCGTCTCGTAAAAGTCAAATTCTTTCTTAAAAAGCAAGGCGGGCACGGGACGCAGACGGACTCCACGACGGCCCAAACCTCGTGTCCGTTCTTCAGAGGGGACTTCTCTGGCCATGTCAAATGTGTTGCTTCTTGATGGGATGCATCGTCATACGCCGTCGTCCTGGTCTGCCGATACCGACGTCTACGCAAAGCGAAACAACAAGGCCACTTTCCGTTGTCTGCCCGCCTTGATGAATGCTGGAGCTGTTCTGTTGGGCTGACTGACAGACGCCACTCCGAGTTTGACCACATTGTCCTGCAATGTCGTCGTGTTCGCAAGTTTGTGATATGTGACCATGTGCTAGGGGGCGGATGCTGGGAATGGCCAGACGGGCTGTAGCGAGAAGCCATACGGGGTACAGAGGACCTGCTACACTGCAGGCTCCTCCTCCGACGTCGCCATCGTGAGATTTGCACCATTCAATTGCGTGGATGGTTTGGATGAGCCGCAGTCGGACAAGGTCCCTCGACGCCTGGTATGCCAGGTTAGGTAAACCGACAGGCCGCTGTCAGATCTCGACAGGCGGGGGAAAGCCTGATGCGCCTCCTAGCCCATACTTCCTCCAGTAGGAGTCGCATGCTTGTCTCAGCCACTCGTCTTGACCCCGGACGACCGAATACCCTCCATCTTCTTTCTCATGCTTACCGGCAGTGTGGCGCTGAGAACCCCGACGAGATTCGGTCATTGTCCTTGGAACGGAGCATGCCAATCTCCTGCTCCCACGCGAGTAATGTGTTGCAAAGTCGGGCGGCTGATTTCCTCCTCTTCAAATGACGTTGCTGCCTCCGCGGGTTGGCCTACTCCTGGATTGTGGGACAGCTAAGAGGCGAGCAATCACATGGCTGTCTTCCGTCTTCGGGGCTGCTTACAACCCCAAAGCTGGGCTTTCAAGGGCAAGGGCAAGGTGCGACGCAAGCCAGGTCTGAATATCGGCTTGAAATGTCACCACTGTGATGTTCCTTCACGGTGTCCTGGCCGCTGATCCTGATTGGCCCTTGACCACTGACATGGCACGAAGAACTGAGAAGCGTGCTGCTCTGCTCCTACACTGATCTAATTAGTCCACCTCCCACCTGGGTACGAGACAAGGCGTATACGTAAGCCTTGGTGGCTTGGGCCCAAGACGCGTATGGCAAAATCTGGCGGGCTGGAGACATGGTGATTGACAAACCACGCGGGTTGAGACCTCAGACGAGGAAGCATTGACGGCAATGAGCTTGATCGTATGTATGTCAAGGTTCTCGTAAGCCGGTAATGACGCTTGGTGGTCAATTTGTGGGCGGTGAGCGCCATGTGATGGGTGGGAAGACCGGGGAGTACAAGAAGATAATTATCAGACAGGCTCCAGCTCCAGCTCCTCCAGCCATAAGATGCATCCGGCCTATCGTATCCCGTATCCCTTTGCACTGCGCCTACATCCCAAGCCTCGGGATAATGGCACGGACACAAAAGCTCGGTAGTCGCATGCGTCTGACTGAATAGATCAACCCTTCGTCGGGTCAGCGAGCGCCGCGACCCAAAGTCTGAAGCCGATGCCTCTTCTTCTGGTGTATCCGTAGAGCGTGGGGGCACACTCGCTCGCTTTTCGCTCACCAGCATCTGCACCGAGACGAGACGACTGCGGGCGTGGAAACAGGACAAGCATAAGCGGATGGTCGAGACGAAGGCGATGCGACCCCTCCCTGGTTGAAGCAAACGGCTCGGCGCATATGCCGTTCGACCTGAGTCTTTTTGCCGTCAAAAGTTGGCAGGTCTCCATTGCAACTAATCAGTGGCCCAACGAATGAAAGAGTATCCGAATGGAAAGCCAGTGACATGCGTTCCGTCGTCATGCATCCCGGATAAAAAGACCATTTCACAATTCATTTGGATGGTGTCCCAGACGCCTCCAAGGTTTCAGCACATAGTCAGCATGTCGAGGGTTGCTTGGTGATTTAGGTGCGCTTATCCCTGGGAGCAATAATGGCGATGTGAGCAGTTGCATGCACCCCAACGAAGCGTTCTTCCGCCCTGTCGAATGCCTAGCCGATCATGGCCACGCCATTTGCGACGCCTTGTCAATGGTCTGATGTCTTGGAATCTGGAGAGGGACTCGTCGCAGCTTGAACATGGCGGCGTCGGGGGCACCTTGGCGCGCACGGCTACACAAGGTGTGTTTGTGTTTTCCCCGCGAGCGGTGGGTGATGAAAGGGTCGTGGACCGCATATGTGGGACTCTACCCGTAACGTGCATCGTCGTTTGGTTTTCGTTGCCTCGGAATGCCGAGGGGGGAAGTCAGAAGCCATCCAGGGTTATCCAGCCAGTTTCCCCGTATGCGGTCCGAAACCACCGAGCATGGACTCTTGAGATTCGGAGATTCCATAACAACGATAGCAGCCAGGATGTCCTCTGTAGGTCAAAGTTGGGCTGCGCTGCTTCTTGACATGCAGCGCCGGGACTGCAATGATTATCCGAGTGGAAGATGGTCAGAGGAGCGGGACAGGGCCAACACTGGCCGCCGTGTGAGACATTGACCTGGTCAGGAGGGCAGAGGATCAACGCGCGTTGGATCGGCGATTTACTGGAGCGAGATAGGTATCGAAGACGGCTGGCGGCACGACGGGCGCGAGCGACTTGTGTTGTATATCCATCCGTACCGTTGTACTGGTTGCGGGAGGACGAGACGGCCGTTGTCGAGCAGAAAAGCAGAGAGCGGTGATGTACCGGGATATCGCTGCGTCCTGTTAGACAAGGACAATAGGCGGCACGGCACTTGTGGACAGCTCGCACGTCGGAGACGTCGTACGGGGTACACACGTGGTATCACCCGCCCGAACATGCGGAAACGCCAATAGAACTGGTGCTGAAGAGCCGCCTTGAAAGCCTGAATCTTCTCATACGCGACCGTCGTGCCGACCTGGTGGTGTCTGAGGCCCATAGTCACAGAAGGCCTGCATCTGCATGATGAATTCGCATCGCACAGCGTCCGGTCCACCGAGCTGATGGACTCGCTCTTTATTGAGCATACAACGGTACCACCCATCACGCATCGAGTGCAGAGACAGGAGTCAGAACATGCGTGGGTGCCATGGCGATCCATCTCGGTGGTTGAAGTAACATTGCTTGGCGTGGCCCAGGCGCAGGGCTCGTACGGTCCGAAATATGCCGGGGGGTTTCTTGGACAAGCTGGAAAGTCTTGGATTCCGCGATGCACGTTGCGACCCCAGTCACGACTCGGTCAATGGCCGTTGCATCGGGCGCAGCAATGAGGAAGTAGACGACATGAGCGAGCTTCTGCGGCTGCCTCGACTTGCGATGTGAGGTCTGGTCTGGAATTTCGAATGTGCCATAGACACTCTTGGTACTGGACGAACAAGGGAAGAGTACCTTGGACTGGCGCCCGTACACATACAGGTAGACAGGTTCGCCAGTCGAGGCAAGGGGAGAGAGGGAAAAGAGGAGGAAACTTGACGTCTCTTTTGTCGGGAAAGGGTCCGGCTCCGAATAGGATTGTCGGTGATTCCTGCCCGTATCCATCTAGGGTCAGGCTTGGCTGGCGAGCATGTATTATCAGTGGTTGGCGGCTGACTTGTGGCTTGGGTGCTTGCTGCAAGAAGGCTGCATGATGCCTGCTGGTGTGGTTGTGTGCGGAGCGCTTCGTAGCAGGCAGGTATGTCAATGGTACTATGTAAGTTGGTGATTTAGGTGCTGATGGGTGACACGACAGCAAAGAGGGTTGAGTGAACAATGACTGCGTTGGAATCAGTATACTGTGTAGCGATGCGCGTGGCAGCCCTGGCTGCTTGCCTCACTGAAACGTTGACCACGAGAGAGGCGTCTGCGTAGGCCATGGGTTGCGATTGGGTCGGAGGCAAAGGTGGCGCTTCAATTTCGAGCCCCCGGACTCGACGGCTTGCGGCGTGTGTCCGTAAGTGGAATACTGTCATAGTCAAGACTTTGTTGGCGCTGGGCATGAGTACCTGACCTACCCAGGGTCGACGAGGTTTTCGCGATGTTTCTCTTCCAGTATCGGCCTGCGTGGGACTCGGATGACCACCTGGCCTGGTAACGCTCGGAGTGTCAGGTTCAGAACGGAGTTTTCTCCGGCGGCAAAAGCAGGGGCAGCCAAGCTGGTAAAAAGACGACAGGGCGGCGTCGAGGTACCTACTTCCCTATTCCGTGCCTAAGTATGTGCCTAAGGAGGTGGGAAGGCACCACCGCTAAGGTAGATGCGATGTGCCTACCTACCCGTGGTAGAAAGGGAAGCAAGGCAGACGACGGGGGATGAGGGGACCTTGATAGCGCACTCGACCATTCCCATCCGTGGCAGGCACCTACTGTGTAAAGATCAACAGGTGGTAGGTAAAAAGTTGACTTGATGTCACTGCTATGATCTGTATTTACCTTACTGTCAGAAGACATGGCTGTGGCTACTCGCTTTGCTCAACGAAGTCGACAGACTCGGGGGAGTCGTCCAGGGAAGCTATAGGGTGCCACACCAGACGGATCTTCAGAGGCACTGTGGTTTTCACGGTCGTGAACCGCACCTACAGCGGCTAACAATGGCAGTAGTGCTCAACCAACATTACACTTAGTCACGGTACCGAATTTGCATTTCATCATCAAACCATCGATCTCTCCTTCTACTATAGTAGGCTACCTAAGTAGGCACTCGGTCGTTACATAAATGGCCGCTTTTCTGGGTAGGCGAGTGGTCGAGTAAAACGGCTATTATGTCTGACGACCGAGTTGCGGTAAGGAGGTAGGTAGGTAGCTTCAGTACCTACTACCTTAGGTAGGTAGAAGCAGAGCAACGTGGGAACCTAGATAGGTACTTGACTGACCAACGGAAGAATGGAAAGATGCAAAGAAGGACTGGGTCTACAATGCAGGCCCGGGCAGGTTAATCGACGGAGGGACCTTCCTTGCCTGGGGCGCCCAACAGTTGTAGGTAAGGCACTTATCGTGCTACTTACCTATGTTATGCCCTTCTGATGGGAAGGCGCGGTCTCGCAACAACGCCCGCCACTTCAGACAATGCAGGCACCTGAAGAGAGGCACGATGACGGGACTCTTACTCTTTCGTTGGGCAGATGCGCAGCTTCCTCATCAGATCTCGCTTTCCACCCTTCATTCTGACTCCTTCTCTTGACCCAATGCAAAGTATGACAATGGCATTGTTCAGCCTCAGGCATGGGTGGGAATTCCTCCATGCGCTTCTCATGCATCGTCGTTTCGTCTCAATGCCCAATGACACACCGAAACTCCCAACCGTCTGCAGACGCTACACGTGTACACGTACGGATAGAGAGCAACGCCGGCCGCTTATCTTGCTTCGTTGCTCTCTCTACACATGTCCTGCGCAAAGTACACCCCGACCACTGTCTACTACGTATGAGCTAGGTACCTAATTAGTGTATACATTTGTCTTTGCCAACCAGACAGCGATAGTGGCCGTGGCAGCAACGACGACGACGACAGCAACAGCAAGAACAACGACAGCTACTACCAACTACCAATAACGGCGGCTGCAATTGGAATTGCTTCGCGCTACAGCTCAGCCGACACCTCAGCTCGTCCACTGCCAGTTCCACGGCTACGGCCACCGCATCGTCTCCGATTTCTCCTCTCCTTGCAGGTGCGCCGCTAGCGTCAAGCAGAGCTCAGGGCCACGTCCGACAGGCCCGCAGCATCTCGACAGATTCTCTCCCAAGTCTCCATCCCGAGCTAGCAGGCATGGATACACCTTCTGTCGCAATTAAAGTGTCTTTCAGCTGTCAACTTTCTACGAATACCTTACCTTGTCTCGACCCAGCCCCAGGGCCCATTCGAGATGGAGGCTAAAGCGAGCCATGTCGCTCGATATTTGCTTTGTTCCGACTGATCGTCGACAGCAACGCACGTGTCTTCAATAAAGACGAGAAAAACAAGACTGAACGCCAGTGAGCTTCGGAGTTGGGCTCCGATTCTGGTACGGAATATGCTGACGAGACCGGCGACGACGACGACAGTCACAAATCCCAGGCCTGGATTTGTCAAACCCCTGTAAATCCAGCAGGCGTGTCCTAGCCTCCAGAGAGCCAATGGTCCAGCGCCAACGCGCCGCATTGCAGTGACAGCTCGACACGCCCCGATGACAGCGCCGAAAAGTCGACGCTGCGACTGTGGGCGGGTACGGTTGCGATCACGGCTGCCCACCTCTTGGCCCAAGCTCTCACCGGCACCGATGTTGACACCGACTCCCGATATTTCTGCGGCAGTCACCGACATTATCCGGCCAGCAAGTTTCATGTTTCGACGAGGCGCGTTGCCCCTCCCACGGAACGCTTGTTCGACAACAGGGGGGTCTCACTCACGATGACGATGGGTCTCTGGTTGTCAGCAACAGGTTGATGCAGCGCCAACTACATATGCGTGAGCAGCATTGTCCGCCTACCGAGAGGCACCATTCCCGTGCCTCACTTGAGCTTGCTCACCCTCTCAAGGTACGCCCTTTATGATGCCGGTCCATCGCTCCGACCGCGGCCATGTGTCTCTGCCCAAGTAGCCAGTCTGATCCATCATGCAGAACCCAGGTACTGGAGACGATGAGTTGTGCTAGTGTAGACTAGCAAGCACAATACACTGCGTGACGCACACCGCAGGCGTCTTCGAGGCCGATCCGTTCATGGCTGGACGGAGTGGTCAATTGGCCGCGGATAAAACATAAACAGACACACGCAGAATGGCGGCCAGCCATTGGGCAAATTGCGTCTATCGCTCCCTCGCCCACGCGCCCTTTTTCCACAGGGCAAAGTCTGGGACCGGCGGCATCTGTCATTCTATCGCCATTGCCTGCCGTTAAATGCCTGCACCTCGTCCGCTATACACTGTCAACTTAGGATATGGGTATGACCATCGACATCCCACCGCGTCCACGCCGCAACTCATGGTATGCCTCCTCCGTCGACAGATTACCGCCCGCAAGATCAGGCACCTGGGCCGCAGTACAAGTATCCGTACCGCAGCCTCTGGACACAGCTCGACAGAGTCAACCGTTTTTCCGAATCAGGCCGCGTGCATATGCACCCGACAGGCCTCAGGAGCGTGACCCTCTCTCGGAAAACCCACCATGATATCATGGTACAGCCGGCGCCTGCTTCGCACCACCGTTCCGACACGCTCGAACAAGTACCGGCCAACATTGACTCGCTTTATGTATGCTCTTGATGGGGCGCACTAATACCGCGATTTCGCGAACCGAATCTTCTGCTCTACCACGGAGTCGGCTTTCACTCGAATTCGCGCCGTTCGGACTGGCCAAGTGAGATTCATCAAGCATGAAGAGCTGGACGATGGCCCTTTTTGTTACCGCCCATTGCTTCCTTCCTCCACACTTTTCCAACCGACGTGACACCACACGAAGCAGTCTCCTTGGCTTACACCGTCGGCATTGTGCCCTTCTCCTACGCTGGTCATGCCGTCCGTCCTGGATAATTCGGTTTCATCATCACCAGAGACGGACGACGTGCTGTCAACAGGCCTGAAAAAGAAAGTAATCTGGCGAGCTCGACATGGTCTACGCTGCGTGATGAGCCACGAGTCGCGATCCAAGCTCAACCAAGACTTTGCCTGGCCATCTCGGCATCTCATCCTAATGATTGCCATCGTCAACGGACAAGGTCCCTTTGACGGTTCACGCATCTCCATCAAGACTGGAATCGTTTCTCTCTAACTCGAACCAAGCATGCAACACCGCACCCTACCTTGCACGCAGTAATGGTAGAGTGGAGTCTCCGTGCTGCAACGCTCTTTCGAGCACGCCTTGAGATTGGGGGTGTGCGATCAGCCCATCTTTTGCCTATACTAAGAAGTCCCCTGCGAGTAACAGAAGAAAATCTACGACGACGAATCACAACGCCTTGAGACATCGTCGTGGGGATGTGTCGTGCGGTTAGCGACTTTGTATACTTGAGAGTACATTTCTTGCTGCTGGCAGGGGTGAATGGCCACACGACGCTAGCTGCGACTAGGGCTGGATGGAGAGGATGCTACCTAGCAGTGAGTGAGTACCAACTGCTACTGCTTGCTGCTGCGCACGAACTGGAGACCGGAGGCAGATGAAGAGGCATGCGTCCACCGCGTCTCCTCTGCTTGTTCGAATCGACAGCGCAGGACGGGCAGATTTACGCGTATGGGAGGCACCGCTTCGCATCGCACGGCACCACCGTACCATTACCTGAGCAGTACGAAGTACGCATGCCAGTGGAGAGACGTCGCCAAGGAGGCCCCAAAAAATCCACATGCCATCCTACCGTCGATAACAGCCAAGCTGGGCTGCGATTTCTCCGTTATTACTCTGGCTCCCGTTTTCTTCTGATTACTGCGTATACGACCGCTACTCTCGGTCTTCTTAGCATCATCCATCCATACAACCGGCACCAGCGGCACAGCAGACACCTGGCTTGCCTGAGGGCGGTCGAACACCCCGGTCTGCTCTCTCGCCATCCTCCTGCGAACTCTCACCTCGCAGATGAGAGTTCACGTCTCCCCCGGCCCCTACGAGCAGAATGTCTACTTGTAAAGTCTTGAATCCTGATCTACCCCCTGGGGCGGCGTGAGACCTCACCTCACATCCCACACCGTTTCTTCTCCGCTCACATCCACCCACCCCGTCAACCGTGGCATGGGAAACAGCAGGCAGCATGCGGTCCGCACCACACTACGAGCACACTACACGGCACGCTCGACACTCACCCCCTCCCCAGCCAACGTCGTCCGCCGTGCACACCTTGCATGTGGGGAGCTAAGGTGCTTGGGGAGGGGGGACCCTTTTACATAGTAGTGTGTGTGTGTGTGTGTGTGTGTGTGTGTGTGTGTGTGTGTGGAAGAAACATACTGTGGTACATCGATGTCTGCCGTCGTCTTCGTTCGTCCAGAGAACGACTATAGGCCCTGTCGCCGTCGCCGTCCTGTCCCGACTTCAAGTTCCCACCCACGACACTAGTCGCGCAGCTATCTGCAGATATGTATGTGCATATCCCGCACCTCGAAAGCGGCTGGTCCATGTCCTGCACTCGTCCTGTCCTGTCGTTCAACGACCCTACCCTCCTTCTTCCCTCCCACTTCGTCTCGACGGTAAGCTGGTTTCCAAATAAGAAGACCCAGCGATCATCTCTCCACCCACTTCAGCACCTCCGTTGCGCGCCGGCTCCTCAAAGGATCGCCTTTCCCTTCTACTTGAGCGGCCCGCCACGCCTCTTGATCTCCGACAGCTTCACCTTCTCGGGCCTCTCATCTCCTCCTTTTCATAGGCGCCGAAAGCTGGTTCGTCTTGGACCTCGACATTGCTTTGTTGTCATCTGCTTCCCCACCCTCGCCTCCTCGGAAACCCATGGCACTCTGGCCTTGATATCTGATCGACCGCTCAGCACTCCGCGTTCCGGTACGCCACGCACTTGGATCGCTCCGACGTCCTCCCCGGCGGCATACATTTTGATCCTCCCCCTCTGGCATGGTCTCGCTATTGACGAGCCATGAATTCAACAGTTTTGCCAGTCGCGTCGGATGAGAGAGTGATCTCTTGGTCAGATCATCACAGCACGTCTTCAGACGATAACATGGAAGTCGACATGCTTCTTCCCCATTCACCAGCCTCTTCGGCTTGGACAAACTCGAACAACACCACCCAACCTCCCACATGTCAACTCTCTCCCGCCAGTACGGCCATGGACATGGCAGCCGTGGACCCTTCCTGCGCCCCAACCATGGTACACTCCGCGTCCTCGTCTTGCACCGATTCCTGGAGCACCGCCAACGCGGATGCCTTCGATGGGGACGGTGCCGACAACGCTATTTCTTGGGAGCAGGGCTCGGACGACATTCTAACGATACCTAAACTTGAGCCTCTAGACGACGACTTCAACCTGGAGGACGTGAAGGAAGCTCCCCTAAACCAGGTCGAGGCTTCGCTCGTCTCGTCAACCACCCAACCGAAACAGAAAAGGCCCCGTGGCAGGCCCCGCAAGCACCCGTTGGCGCCCGTTGTGAACCCCAGCAAAGTCACCAAGGGGCGGTCCAAGACGGGCTGTATTACCTGCAGAAAGAGGAAGAAGAAGTGTGACGAAGCGAAGCCGAGATGTAAGCGGACCGTCGACATGGAACGCTGTGTTTTCTGACATGTTGACAGGTATGAACTGTGAGAAGAACGCCGTCGTCTGTGAAGGTTACAAGGAAAAGACCATTTGGAGGAGCGGCAAGGACAAGGCTTGCGATGGTACGCATCTCGTCGTCGATGATGATCCATGGCTAACAGCACAACAGATGGACACGCAGGCGAGGACTCGCTCGTCTTTACCATGCAACCCTTGTTTAATGGCGTCGACACGATTGAGGACAAGATCTTCTGGAAGCACTACGGCATCCACCTCAGCAATGTCTTGACCGTCGAGGGTGAGGCCAAGAATGCCTTCAAGGACATCATCCTCCCATTAGCAAACCTCCACCAAGGCGTCATGCATTCAATCCTCGCCATGAGCAGCAAGCACATCGACTTCGATACGCCTTATGGTGCCAAACTGCTCCAGCAACATTCGACGACGAGCCGAGAGGCGTTGGAGGAGAGATCAGAATTCCACCACAAGCAGGCGATGGAGTCTTTCTACGCAGACATCCGGCGATCAGAGGAAGAGGATGCCGACGGCAAAACTATCTCGTCGGCACGATTCGCTCAAATGCTCTGTCTGCTCGTGACGACTCTCATCGAGGGCGACCCGCACGGTGCCCACCGCGTCCATCTCCGGGCGTACAAGGAACTTATCCAGCAGACGCCGCCAGAGGACACGATTTTCCTGAGCTTCATCCAGGAGTTCTTTCAGTATCACATTTACGCGGACGAGCTATTATGGCACCCGACAATGGACGGACCACGCCTCGCGTCAGAGGACTGGAGCCCGTTGGTACCCATCGAGTCGCCTCGGCTGCTTGGGGTTGCCGATGGCCTGTTCCAATACCTGTGCCACATTACCACCATCAGAAACACGATCCGGGAAAACGTCTACAGAGGTTCCGAGACAGTCGTCAACTATCATATTCTGTACCGTGCCCAGGAGATCCAAGAGGCCATCGAGCAGTGGAATCCCGTTTGGCCGCCGGGCGACAGCCGACACGGCGTCGGCCACATCTACAAGCACATGATGTTTTTGCACCTCTTCAGGACTATATACCCCCCTACCATGTCGGAGAGGCGGCCATCTGTGTTTTCAGTGGCGACTTCGGTCGGAACCTCGATCTCGTCCTCATCCTCGCGCCGGCACTCACAAATCTCCCGTCCGTCAACGGCCACTAGCTGCGCATCCTCCCCCGGTCTGAGACCGTCGACGGCGGCTGGTTTCCCCTCGTCGATGCATTTCAAGCGCGACCCCTCATCTCGGGGCCCTTCCAGGACGAGCTCGATGCACGAATCAGACGCCGGGTCAAGTTGTGCCGTCATTGACGAGACGCGACCTGCGTCTCCGCCCCCAATTCGACGCCAACAGCACGACAGCCGCATCACTTCGGCTGTTGACGAGTCTCTGACTATCATGGAAGGCTTCAAGCCGTCGAACCCTGCGCTGACGCTGCTGCTGATGCCTTGTCTCGTTATCGGAGCGACTTGTTTCGACAGGGCGCAGCAGGATCGTGTCCGGGCTGTTATCCGATCGATTCGCGGGTACACGGGGCTGCGTAACTGCGACCGTGTGATGGAGGTGCTCGAGGAGCTTTGGCGCCTCATGGACTACGGCGACTGGGTTTCTGTTTGGGACTGGCAGGGTGTCGCGAGAAACCTCGGCCTCGACTTCTTGTGCACTTGAGGGCACGGCCACATGCCACTTGCCTCACTCACCCAAACCGTGCCCTTTTGATTTCTACCGGTATACCCGAGTGCTGTATTCTCTCGCTATCCCCCCTCGCATTCTTTCATTCTTGTTTTTTCTCATCATTTACTGGGCTACCATTTGGTCACTGGAGTTATCGGACTAAGCATGCGACGGCGGCGACGACGACATCATGTACAGGCGGCTGGCCACATGCATCTCATACAACGGCCGAACAGACTTCACACGAGAGGACCGTTTCAGCGGTCGGGCATGTCGTATCTTTGGAGGCGGCTCGCGGCGACGCGGATGGGTGGACTCGAGTTTGTTTAATGTGGCTTTGTGTCTCTTTTTTTTTTCCGCTAGCATTTGTTACTGTATTTTGGTGGTTATGTATCTCATGGTGGTTTACATCTATTTGGTCAATCGGGACAATAGGCAGGGTATTCTGGCCTCTGGGTGGGCGGCTCGGACAGTGTCCGAATCTGATTTTATCGCACACAGTCTGTCATGATGACAGCAGCACTGGATCACCAGTTTGCAGGGTGAGGACTTCACGGCATCGTGACGGCGTATGGTACAGGCCATGGATGTGATTCCAGGCGAGAAAACGATACAATACATACACAGCCGGCGCATGTTGCGCCCGTCCTCGCAGTAGCATTTGTCCAGCACTTTCGTAAGATTATACACACGTGCTTAATTGTTTGCGGACGTCAATAGTGTTCCGCGGTACGCAGAGGAGCAACCCCATTGAATGCGAGGCCTCATTCAAACAGTACGTCTTGGGTGGTCACCCGGCGCTGGTCTGGGTTGTTGGATGCAATGGGATAATTCCCCGTGAGTTGGACAACGACGAGCCTCATTCGTGCCGTTCGCCCGTGTGTGCATGGTAGCTTGTAGCTTGTAGCTTACGCCCCTATTGCTAAGCATCACCAGCGTCGACATGGGGCTCATCATCGCTCATGGTGTTTTACGTCTCTCGCCATGTCAGCAAGCAGCCTCTGGAAGTCTCACAGTCATGGATCCATGGATCCAACAAGACAAGACCTCATCTGCCCCGTGGATACGAATACCCCAGCATGACGGCGTCGATCGCCATTTTCGCCTGTCCGTTGCAGAGGCAGCCGTCTCGACTCGGCCAGCTCTACACCCGTACCACGCATCGGTCTCCATCTTGCCCCGTCCGCCTTGGTTGGAGACATGGATGGATCTAGTATAATCGTAACCAGAATAACCTCTGCCCGCGGTGAACGTGGAGAAATGGAGGGACTACTGATTAATACCGATACACGATGGAGGGTAGGTGTACCTTTGTTTACCACGCTGCTCTCCCACGGCAGCAAACTCGCAGTGGCGCCCCCCTCCCCCATCTCGCGTAGTATAGATTGATGAGCGACTCTGCGCGAGAACGGGGGCGGCGTCGACGAATGACAGACCCTGAGGATGCGATACATTTAGCTACATACACTACATGGGAGGATGCTACGGTACAGCAGCATTCTGCAACACCCCCGCAGGACAACGACTCATGCATCCGCACGCAGAGGGAGAGAGTCGCGGCCATCCATGGCCCAGGATTCTCGTAAAGAGCAGAAAGAGCACTGAGCAGCGGGTGCGAGACGATATTCCATGCAGCTTCCTTTTTAGAGTAGTCCCCTTCTTTTTCCCAGGGTCGAGAGGAGTTGCACTTGCGTACAGATATGCAAGGTCTGCACGTAGTAGGGCACGCATATGTGAGCAACAGGTGAGTCTGCGATACCACGCCGGTTGTTTTCCTTTTTCTCCTTGTGCGCGTCTGCTGCAAGCAAACGATTAAATAGATGAATACTATGATATACTTGGTGCTCTACCACTGTGATGTGCGTACGACTATGTAGATTTTGCGAGGTACACCCACAGCATACTGCGAGGGAGGGGGGCGTGTGAAGAGAAATCTCACAGCAATGGATCGAGCCCCGGCTGGACGAGGAGGTAGGTTCGGTTTGTGAAATGATGGGGGAGCGGAGTAGACTCCGCAATCTTCATTCGACCGCCGAGGAGATTGCATTGCACCCCGAGAACCGCGTCCTGTGCGCCCGTGAGATTGCGCGAAATGTGCTGTTCCACGCGGGCGTGGTGTGATGATGGCGTGCACACTCACGGAAGCGAGAATCTCGAAGTGTGCTTGCTCCGTCGCACCTGAGATGCCTCCCTCACGGCGAGAGGACATGTCCCGGAAACAATGACGGGATCGTCCCTGTCCATGGCCACACACACACACGCGTGACACGCTAGATGGCAAGCAATCTTTATTGGGCGTGGCCGCGCAAGGATCGGGAATCTCTCCAGTTCGGAGGAAGATGCGAGATGTGATGGGGGACAAACGAGGGACATGGAGGATGGCATGGCACAGCATGGCATGGCGCCATGACTTGGGGACAAACACCTCTGGCGATCGTCACCCGCGCAGGAGTTCCCTGTCCATCGCGAGGGGATGGACGGGACAGCTGGGTGCGTGTACAAAGCAAATCTTGAATTTTGTCGGATCTTAACGATCGATCGTACATGGGACGGGGGCCCCGTCTAGGTTCTATGCCTACGCGTACATGTATCATACAATCAATCAACCGCCAACTGCAGGTATCGCGAAGGCGTGAAGTAGGGTGACACTGGGAGTGATTCCGTGTGCAGCAAACGAGGCCAGGCTACACGTCTTACACATCAGGATGAGTCCTACACCATGAATCCAGACCGTCTCCTCCGGCGCCAGATCTCACCAGCCCGCAAGGCAGGCCAATCTACTCCCTCGGAGCTTCGACCGACTCCAAAAGGTCGTTCCAGGTGCCGGGGTCGGGATCCCTCGAGATCTCGCGGTGAGTGTGCGATGGGAGATTTGCGGCCCCATCGGATCTGATCTCGCATCTCCATGGTGAAAAAGGAAAAAGCACCATAAGTGTCCCATGGTATGGTACCCACCGCCAGCCAACCCATGCGCGGGTCCCGTCATCGGTCCATCATAGACTTGCGCCTCATTCTCGTCTCGCCTCCAAGTCACCAACGTCCTCCATCCGATCGGATCCACGACTGTCGCCTCGCTTGGCCTCACCCCAGGGTAGGATGATGGTGTTGTCAAGTAGAGGCAACCTCGACTTCCACGCGGCAGGGTCAGTCTTAGACGTACATGCCGCGGTCCTCACCCTCGACGAGCTTCACAACGACCCCATTTTTGCCCTCCTTGAGTATCTCGTACTTGCCGCCGAGCACCAGGTCCTTGGCGACAAGCTCCCTCGTGCGGCCGAGCGACTCAATGTCGCCGATGCGCTGGATCGTCTTGTCGAGGTGCTCGCGGAACCCTTCCTCGGCGCAGATCTCCTGGAAGGCGCGGTGCATCGGCACCGAGCTCGCGCGCACCTCGGCGTTGGCCGCGATGCTGAACAGGTTGAGCCGGTCCATGTCGCGGATGAAGTCGGCCCGCGTCATGATTTGCTGCGCCTTGTGCATCGGGAACTTGGGCAGCAGGTGGCCCTCTTCCGGGTCGTAGAGCGTGGTCATGTCGTCTTCCTTATCGACAAGGGCCTGGGCCAAAACCATTGCGCCAGCCTGAGATGACCTCTGTCAGTAACGACCCATATTGTAAAAAAAACGAAAAGACCGAGCAAGGTGAGAAGAGAAGGGGGAAAAGGAAAGCATCTTACAGCCCACTTCTGCTGATCCATGACATCGTCGTCCATCTCCGCACCCAGGATCCAGCACTGGTTCAGGAACCACGTCTTCTCAACATGGCAGATCTGCTTGCACGTAGCCAGCATGTCCCGACTCTTTGCGACCCTGTTGAGAAACGACAGCCGGCCGCCGACCAGGTCGTACACCTCCTCGAGCTTCTGCTGGCTCAGCTGCTCGCCAAAGTACTTCACGCGGTACTTCCACAGCGCCGCGACGGCCTGCTGCTTGGGCAGGTCGCGCACCGACATGACCTCCATGCGCGTGGCGAGCTGCTTGAAGCGCTCGTACACCCAGTAGTCGTCCGTGTTGAAGACCATGGTGACGAGGTTCGCGGCCGCCCACTGCTCGGCGCGCTGCTGGAGCAGCTCGATGAGGTCCTTGCCGTCCTCGTCGTCGCGGATGAGGTGCATCTGGTTGATGATGACGACGAGCGGCTTCTTGCGCTTCGTGCGGTTGACCAGCGCCACCTTTTCGAGCTTGTTCAGCGCGCGCTCAATGTCGAGGAGCGCGGTCGTGTCGCGGGGTCCGCGCTCGGAGAAGTAGCCGCCAATGTAGTCCTCGTGGAACTCAAAGTCGAGGGCCTTGCCGAGGCGGATGCGGACGATTTCGAGGTCGGCGTGGGCCTCGAACATGGCCACGCCGTCACCGTCGATCTTGCGCATGGCCTCGATGAGCATGCTGCTCTTGCCGGTGCCCTTCTCGCCGAGGATGAGAAAGTAGTGGCCGACCTCTGAGCCGTCGACGATGTTGTCGATTCGCGTCTGCTCCGGGCGCTGGACCCAGCGGTCGTCGGCCTCGGCGGCCGTCTTGGGCACTTCCTTGCCGATGGCGGCCAGTTCGAGAACGGGGTCGCCGGGGGTGAAGGCTTGCGTCATTTTGTTGAGGACGATGCGCTTGTACGTCTTGTGGTAAGCATAACCGGCGATGGCGAAGCCGGCGGCGAGGACGATTATCGAGGCAAAAGAGGTTGCTGCCGCCTCGAGCATCTTTTTGGGGAGGGAGTCACCGCCATCTTGGGACTTTGGAGGTGTCTCCTTGTCCCTGGTGTCTCGTTTGGACGATGTTGATGTATCTGGGCATGTTAGCTGGCGGACGAGACGAGATTTTCCCCCTTCACCTGAAAGCGGTGTTTCGAACTAGCAGTTGTGTTTGGGGTAGCGGACACATGGCATCTCACGATGGCTTCGTTCCGTCGACACACCTCCGAGTCGCCAGACCCTGCCCCATTAATTGAGATGCACTAAGTCTACCGTCACGGCGACAAGGCATGACCGTCGAGTCTGACGGATCTCACGCACATCTTGGCTGCAGCTTACGCTCACAACCGAGACGACATCCCTGCTCAGGATGCCCGAAACAGCAAGAATCGGGTGTCAGATTGCCCAGCCCAGCCTTGTCGCCATGCTCTCCAGATTTGGGTTCATCCCACCTCGATCCCACCACCACATGCAAGTCGATCAACAGTCTTCGAGACTCGTGGAGGATGAACCAATCGCTGTCGATATTTCGTGACATGTACGGACGCGCGCATCCAAGACAAAGAGAGATTGTATACGAAATGATAGGCGCGCACCAACGTACCGGTCCTTCGCGAAGGATATGTGGAGAAGCAGCGAATCCTCGCGGCCGACGATGGACACCGCCGTGCCGTGTTTGCCGTGAAGCTGGCCGTCGCCGATGCTGACGCTGGCCCCCAGGACGGATGTAAAGTCAGGCCACGCGTCCCGGTCCCGGTCCACCGGGTCTGCAGCACAAGCCGCGCACCCTTGCTCACCGAAGCCATGGTAAAGATCTCACGACGAGCATGCAGGGCCAGCTGCGTGCGGCTCGTGGTGGTTGATGTCGGGAGTTCTTCTGGCAATTGTTGAAGTATCGTGGGGGAGGAAAACGAGCGAAGTGAAGGGTCGGGACGCGTTCGAGGAAGTGCGAGATTTTGACCGCACAATCGACACCCCAGCCACAGTGACACGGAGGCAGCCCGAACTCGCCCGTGATTTCGTGCTGTTTCTGAGTCGGTCAAAGTAGCTAAGGCAATCGAGGGAAAACAGCGTCACTGTGTTTCCTTGGCAGGACCCATGTTCCACGTCTTGGAGTTGTGGCGCGTGGAAATGCCAAGACATTGGGTACTTGGGCCAAAGGAGGTGGCTGGAGTCGGCTCCACCTCGGCTCCGATTCACGTGACCGTAATGGCTTCCACTTCACTCAGCTGTAACTAACGCAGGTCACCTGCGTCCCTTCAGTGTGAGTCTCGAATTCAGGGCTTTCAAGTTCGATTCCTTCAAGAATAGTGACCCCGCATGATGATGTCGTCGATGTCCCAATGGCATGGTGTCGAGTCTCGCGTTCCGAATGAGCCCCAACACCAGAGAAGCCCCATCATTTCGAAGCATTTGTGCTAGTATATCTGTGGGCATCTTCTCGCCAGAGTTGTAGCAGTGAATCTACTCTTACCGGGGGCTAAGAGGCGGCCGAGTTAGCGTTCGATACTCATGCTTCGGGGTCGAGAAAACGGGGCCTCGCCAGCCAGTCGCCAGTCCCCTGGAGATGGGCTGGTGTTTTGCCCCCATGTTTCGATATATCCTTGACCTACAGATTTTATGAGGCATTGAGCCTCTCTGTGTAAGTAGTTTGCTCTTGTAACTCCGCAAGATCGGCAATATCGATACCAAACGAAAAATACAGACATCGGATTGGGTTGAAAATGATCAATGCGACATGCTCGTGAACAGTGAGAAATCCCTCTGGTATTGCAACTTTCGAAATAGCGCCGCAAATACTCCGAAGTGTCGTTTTAGTTCTTTTCACGCTGACCTCGTGTTCGCTGTCAGAGGAGAAGCTATTGGCGTTCCAGAATCTGGTTAAACTTGAATGGTCGCAAGTTGCAGACGCCTTGGGAGATTCTTGGTTCAATTGTTAATGTAAAATCAATCTTCCATAGTTCGCGCGCGGTCACGTGTCTTGGATCTCGTCCGTTTAAAATGACCTGCCCCATCTTCCGTCGACTCAGCTGCAAAGCAAGAAGTAGAGAGAACATACTCTTCTTGCATGGACAGGAGACTTTGCCTTTGAAAGCCCAAACTAGCCAGTACTAACTCAGGGAATTGGAGATGTGACAGGAACAAGTCCATGTGTCAAATATGCAGACCATGATCCGGGGTGGTTAAGTTTGGTAGGCAATGGTCATGATCGAGCTTTTGGATGACAACGCAATTAAACCACCCCATATTTGCATCTGGGACCTCTATGATGTTTCCACAGGCCTTTAGACCCCGAAAATCTGGTGTTGAATACATCGGGGGTTCTGCCAGTCAGGAAATCTCATGCTTCATTCATCCAGATGCTGAGACTCAGCATCAACTCATAGGCAGGAGTTCTAGTGGCTGCCAACCTTCCTGGGAATGCCTACTTCAACAGAATTTGATGATACGACTTACCGTACCAGCATGGCAATATCCAACTAAAATTCCTTCCATCACCCGTCGCACATCACCACCCTCCCAGCCAGTACAGCAAGCTTGCCATCGCTCCTTCCCAACTTCACAGCCGAGGGTGCCTTCCTTCTGTAACTGCCGTCAACCGCACACATTTCTCCCCCTCGGTTACCTTACTCATTTCTTCCACCCAACTCTCACTCGACCATCCTCTCTCGTTTGCCTCACTCAAAGCTACTTTCACTTCAAAAGTTACTCTTTGCCACAACATCTTCGCATGGTATTGCTTAGCTTTGCTCCCCCTTCAGCTTCTGATCAGCAACTGTTTCCCGCAGAGGAAAGACTCAGGTAATATCTCTTAAATACTACTAACACTCACCTTCTGATGCCTCCAGACGTTAGCTGAGAGCACACCAATCCTCACTGCCATCATCTGCTACTTGCTTCATTGCGATCCTCCGAATTGCTTCATCGCGATCCTACCTCCCTTCGATATTCAGGCCTTGAAGAGGAAGGAAAGACATTCCTCTCAAGAATTGCTACTTTGCTTTTACTCTGGTATGCTCCTAATTTCTTCTACTTCACTGGAGCTAACACTGAGGATCCCAGGCTTCCAGAATTCTCATCACAAGCCTCATTTTACCCAATACCTTCCTACCGAGCTCTGGATCTCTCCTCCCAGAGAGATACTCCTACACTCAATATCCTCATTGGAGTCCCAGCATACTCTAAGGTCAATGGACGTTGAACAAATCTTCATTGCACCCATCCTCCTCGCATACAATCGCAGGTTGCCTTTCCTCCTGTGTCTTTACTACTGCAACCTCTTCAACCTCGTACACTTCGCCATCAGACGCGTGCGACACTACGTTCCGCAATGGCCCGCAAGAATCGCCGCGATCCTAAGGCGGGTTCAGTGGCTCCAGGCGATGGTGCTACGCCCTCACCGAGGTCCGATCAGACTCGCCTGGGCTCTTCCTCTGTGAGCTCCGGCGCCGACTCCACACGCGCCACTGCGACCTCTTCAAGGCGCTCCTCGTCGCTCTCAAGATTCCTCAACAGACGCCGCACTCAGCCCGCCCCGGCCGAAGCTCCTCAGCTTACCTACGAGGCGTCTCCTGAAGCGCCACCCCCAGCGCTGCCTCTTCCCCCTTTGCCGACTCCTCTGCTTGGAGGATGCCCCGGCCGTGAGATATCCGGCGCCAAATCCGACGGAAGAGAATGGGCATATGACTTTGACTCGCCGCCTGTCTTGGTGTACCCCGACGATCTCTCCAAGGTCGAGTTCAATGAGCATCCCCTGGCTTCATACCTCGAGCAAGAGATGGGCTGGGACAAGCGCATGCTGGCCGAGTGCGGCCTCATCCTTCCTGCCAAGATCGACAATGGCACCCCGACCTACACCTGGGACTCTGACGATGATGATGCAGAGAACATCAGCAGAGCTGTCATGTGGACAAGGGCCCCGAAGACGCCTGTGCCTGCCACGCCTGCGACACCTGCTGAGCGTGTTGAGCACCCCCGAACACCCTCCAACGTCGTCATCAGCAAGCTCACTTCGTTTGCTTCGTCCATGGCCAAAGGCGACTTGGAAAAGGATGCCCACAAGCTCCCCGAGCTTCAAGAGTTGCTTAGCCACTTCGGTCTGCCACCCACCCCAAGCGAGTCCAGCAGCTTCCTTCGCCCAACCAAGTCGAGCAACAACCTACGACCCAAGACACCCCTCCGCTCGGTGCCTAGCGCGACGAAGCTGCGCAACAAGAGAAGCGCCGGCGTCCTCAAGTCACAGATCTCCGAGCCTGTGGTCCCGGAGGAGATGAGGCGCATTGGTGAAGACTTCAGCAAGGTCGTTGCCCGTCCCCGAACCAGAACTGCTTCTGAGAATGCGCGCATCACCAGCTACGCTTCTTCTCTTCGCAGCCCCTCCGCCATGCTCCCGTCGCCATCGTGCGCGTCCAACATGCCTCTCTATCTCCTGCAGCCTCAGCACCCGTCCGTCTACTATGGCAACAACGAGCCTGCCCCGAGGTTCCGCATTGCGCGTCCTCGACTGGCTCCCATGGAGTACCTGCGTCAATACCAGATTGCCAAGGCCAATGCTGACAGCATGGGAGAGAAGTGCCCTCTTCCAAAGCCAGGCCTGATGTGGTGTTGGTCTGAGAACTACAAAGAGTTCTTTATCCTGCCTTCCATCCCCAAGGGTGTCACCAGAAAGTTCTTCCCCCATGAGGTGGAGACAGACCCTGTCTGGAAGAAGAAGAAGAGACGCATGCCTCTCTTTCAAGACCTGATTGATGACAATGGAAAGAGACGCTCCTTTGTACCGCTGCCTCTGGATCTGCCTTCTTCACCTCTTCTTCCAGCTCATTATCGCAGCAACTCACAGAGCTCTGTTGACAGCATTACCAACCAGCTTGGGTCCCCTATCAACCTCTTCAGTCTTGACCAGGCCAGGGCAGTCTCTGACCAGAGCTTGGTGGAAGCCACCAAGACTCTTGTGTCTGACCCCACTGCAGAGGTTCATAGGGAGAACACTGACCTCATTGTTGCTGTTCAGAGAAACAGAGCATACCACCGAGTACCTTTGTCACAGTCTTACTCATCGTCTTCAAGACAGACCTCTTCCAGCAGCATTTACAGATCTGATTCGCCATCTCTCACAAGTGAACACCACACAACACCACCAGGGGCTCTCAGCAACTATGTCATAGATTCTCACGTTCATGATGGCCGGCATTCTTCTCAGTCATCACAACGAGCAAGAAACATCCACCATGATGAAGTAATAGACCCTTATCTTCATGATGGTCGAGATCCTGCCCAGTCACCTGTTCCCCTCCCTCTTCGACTGCCTGGACGTCCCTGGCCGCCTCCACCAGATCCATCCTACGCTTCACTTGGCCCATCGCCATTTGTGCGGACACTAGTTGAGGCCCGCACAACACCATCGCCAGAATACCGTCCAGGCTCAGCATTGTCAAACCGCACAGTCATCAGAAGCTCCTCTCCTGATCCAGAGACTGGAAGCAGAAATGCTGCTTTGTATGCCGACTGTGTGCAGCCCCCCGCACAGGCAACTCCTCACAGCAACTCTGCTTTATCCCCTCACACAGAGGCTTTGCCGACGCAGCATGACACTCTGACTGGGCAAACATGGGATGACGCTCTGACCCAGCACCAACACCTCCGCAACAACCTGCAAACTATCGACAACGACGACACCTCATCAGTTTACTCTCAGGACAGTGTCGTCACAGCAGTTCATTGTCCTGTGGGTGATGGTGATGAGCCTTTCCCCTTGGATTACTTTCCCAAGCCAGAGAGAGACACCTCAGTTGGTGATGATCTGACTTCTCAGTTTGTCACAGCCTCGCCCAAGGACGAGGACCCATCAAACTTTTACCCACCGCCAGTGGTTGTCAGCCCTGTCCGCGGAGAATATCACGAAGACTATACTGATAGCTACGACGAGTCTCAGCCTAACCACTCTCGAGCTGCAGAAGCTTCTCTTGACAGCCAGCGGCACCACTACCTCCCAGCCCATAATGCTGGGTCCTCGAGAGGCTACAGATCACGCATGGAGGCTGACATTCGCCAACACCAAGCCATGGACCGCCAGAGGGTTGCTCTGGAGAGGGGCTCCTTCCTCGATCGAGATGCTTTCTATCCCGAGGAGGCTCAGACCAGAAGCATCCAGCGCCCTCGACGCGTCGCCCATACCGCCCAGGCCCAAGTTCAGCCTCTGGAAAACTCATCGATAACTTCCGTAGCTTCCTCTTCTGCCGTCTCCCACCTGGACCGCTTCTCCGGCTACTCTCAGGCGACTTCTGACGCGCGCTCGATTACTTCTGCTCTTACCGACGAGTCGCGTCGTTCGCAAGCCATCTCTATTACCTCCATTGCCTCATCAGACCGCTCCAGGTCCAGCAAGCACTCTCGCCGCGCGCGTGTCGATACACCTGTTCAGGACCAGGCCAATCCAGCTCTCACGCCCGTCTTCGAATCACCCGCACCGTCTACCGCTTTGCGCAGCTCAGTAACTTCGCCGTCTGGTTTTGGCAACCGCATTGCTTCACTTTCAGCTCCCCGCAACACCGATCTGCCACCCATCAAAGTACGCAGACGTAGACCAGTTGCTGACCTCGTTCACATCCCGCCCATAACCGCCGCGGACGTGTACCCACGACCTCTTCGCATCAACACCATCAAGAGTCCCAGCGGATCAGGAAAGATGCCTCCTAACAACCATTCGCGTTCCACGTCCGACGTCGTCGAGACTTCCGAGGTCATCAAGGACATTGGCAGTGAGATCGACCGTGAGCTCGAGCAGGTCCTGTCTCCTCGCACCGCCGCTCTCGTCGCCAGTTCGGCTCAAGATAACACCGCCAAGAACGACTTGGACCCAGAGACTCCTATCCGTCGCCCTGCTGCTCGCCAGTCTTCGCAGGCAGCCCAAGCTCAGCGCCAAGAGCCCCGTCAAGTCCGCTCTATGCGCAACTTGCAGTACGCAGCTCCTACTCTCCCGGCTCCCAGCAAGCCTCTTCCTGCTCTGCCGGCCCAGGCTCGCACTGAAGTCGCCCATCGTATTCCCGTCTCGCCGTTTGGTCCTGGACCTGTCATCTCTCGCCCGGGCTCGTCTTCTCGCGCCTATGGTGCCCCTCCCGCGCCGCCTCCTCAGGGTCCTCTTCCTTCCCCGCCTGTCGCCAAAACTCCCATCCCTGCTCGCCCTATCAGCCCTCTCTGGGATGACGTTGTTGTCCGAGACTTTTCCATCAAAAAGGAGCTCGAGGATAAGAAGGCCGAGGAGGAGATGAAGAAACTGGAGGACTTGAAGTGGGAGAAGCAGCAGCAGCGCACCATCCGCCCTGCTCAGTCGATGGCGGCGTTCTCGCCCCGTCCGAGTAAGTTCATCCCTCTGTTCTCATACCACGGCCATATTCTCCACCCCCCGAATACTCTAGAGTTGACGGCTGACGATGATGGACGACAGTTCCAGCTGCGGATCAGCTTCCGCAGGTTCGCCAGCAGGAATCGGCGGCGGGCCTCCAGCCGCGGAGCCGCCCTCTGGGCTTGGGCAAGGTCGCCTCCATGGCCGAGCTCAAGCAGCGGAGGGGGGAGGGCTCCGTTGGTGGCGAGGACGCCGTGGTGGGCTTGCAGGCGTTCCTTAACGAGGACGCTGCTGCCGCCGCTGCCGAGGCCGCTGCGCCTCTGTCTGCTGGCGGCCGCTCTGCTGTTCCTGGCGGCCGTGGCTCTGGTGTTGCCTCTGGCAGTGGTGTTGCCTCTGGCGGTGGTGTTGCCTCTGGCGGTGGTGTTGCCTCTGGTGGTGGTGCTGCCTCTGGTGGTTCGGGTTTCCGTGGCTGGGGTGGTGTTCCTGCCACCTCCACCCCCAAGGGAGGTGGCAAGAGGAAGTTCTTCGACCTCTTCCGCCGCAAGAAGGATGTGGAGAAGTAGGGGACGGTTGTGAACGGGGAGGAAACGGCATCAGGATGGCTTCGGCGTTGGGATCGCTGTTTTTGTTGATATCATAATGTTACGAGTAATGCGATGGATGCGGGAATTTGGCTGCTGCGTGACGTGACTGATTTCCGACGATGCCTTCGTCCAAGGTCGGAGACTTCCATAATGATGGCACTGTTCGGCCGCGGCTTCCTTGTCGAAATGGGCCTGCCTGACAGTCGCGACGAGTAAAGACACGAGTGAATCGTGTAGCGACTGGTCCTCCTACGCATCTGACGCAGTGTCTGAAATCTACGTCCATGGCAGCAAGCTTAAGATCTCGATCAAATGTCTCCTACCAGGTCTGTCTGTTGTGTGGGTGAGCCAGCGTCTCAGCAGGGCCTACTAGGATCGCATTAATCAGACATGCCGACGGTGCTTATGCTCGGAATTACGAGGATGGTTCGAGTTACGGGGTCACTGCCGCAAAGGTCAGAAGAGCGCGATCACGACGTCGGGCTCGCTGGAAGTCGTGCGAATCCCCCAGGTGAGGACGTTCGAGCTGGAAGATGCTCACTCGTTCACTCACTCACAATCGTCGCATTTGGCTTACTGAGACAATCACTCAATGCGATTACATAAGAATCTGTCCACATCTGTTGGTTGGGTTCCTACCATCATAATCAGTCAAGTGCCGCCCATTGGCCATGGCTGGGAAGGTGCGATCGGTTATCTCGTCGTGACTGTTCCTTCCAGACCAGCAGGGGACACGACCCGAGCTTTACCCCACATCCTCAACCAGTCACGCAGTGGTATTGGCACCTCTACAAAGTACCTTTGTACCTCCCACCCCAAGCTACCCGCGTCGGCTTTTTCTTTTCTCTCTCACGTCGCGTCCTCCACTATTGGCCTGCAGCATCGCTCGAGAGAGAAGAAGAGATTTCCCACCACACGAGTGTCTCACTGGCTCGTCCCTGTCAGAATACCTAAGGGGTCTGGCCAGGCTCTCCCTTCTCCTGCATTGAGCAGCATACGCGCCGCACTTGACATTGACATTGCCAGCGACGATACCTTCGTGACCAATCTCTTGAAGCCAGGAGCTCCTCGAGCACGCTCCCTGGCTGCTACGAACCGCCCCGATTATCCCCACATTGTCGATTACTGCCTGGCCCCGCGCAACCGGAAACTTCACGACCCGAACGCGCCATGTTCACCTCAATGCAGAGCATCGGCTCCAAGCTTTTCGGCTCTCCTTACAAGCAATCGCCTCGTCAAACCTCCCCCGAGAAGCATTCGTCCCCAGGTCCTGCGAGGCCCGGTCGCGAGGACGCCGACTCGAGAGCCTATCCTTCCACAGCACCGGCCATCACTCGAGAAATGACCGAATCTGACGAGGAACGGGCCAGCAACGACGGCAATAGCAGATCCGGCTCGCCGGACGCTGCTGAAGAGCCTGCTGCCGACGACGATTACGTTGATCCATTTGCCAACGCCGTGCCCTTTTCGACTCAGCACGTAGAAGAAGCCGCACCTGCGTCCGACGCTTCTGAAGCGGATGAGGCTTCGTCGTCCAAGAAGAAAAAGCAGAGAAAGGGTCGCAAACGAAAATCCAAAGGCAAAGCTGTCGCCGACGAAGATTCCGACCCTGCTCTTCCTACACCTACCACGAGCGGCCCAGCTAGCAACACCGAAGCCGACGGCGCCGCGTCCGCTGCCAAATCAAGCAAGAAGAAGCGCAAGCGCAAGTCAGCCAGCTCTGACCCCATCGAACCTCAAGATTCGAGAAGTGCAAAGAAGAGAAAGACTCGGAAGCCCCTGGAAGATATCGAGGACACTGAGATGGACACTCAGCCAAACGAGGTCGTGCCCGACTCCCCCACGAACCGGCTGATCGCCGAGAACGACAACGATTCCGACTTGGACTTGGACCTCACCCTACCCACAGAGGCTCAAAACTCCCAGCTTCAGAGCGTCTCCAGACAACTTTTCCAGTACTCCAAGGGACACGCTACTAACGCCACGTCGGCGAGCGAGGACAGCGTAGATGATCACAGCATGTCTGCCGAGGAAATCTCCCCGTCGTCGCCCAGCGTTATTGCTCAGAGACGCAGGAGCATGTCGCGGGGTTCCCAGATCTCGGCCTTTAGGCAAAATCTATCCAGAGAGTCGACGTCCATCTACGACAGGATCTCAGAGGCTGCCGAGTCGGAAGAAGAAGGACCTCTCCCAGAACCAGTCATTGATCTTCCAGGTCAAGCTGAAAAGCCAGCAGATAAGAAGGCTTTGGCTTCTGGGGCTCTGTTGGACTCTCAGTCTCAAGGGCTAGACTTTGCCGATCAACTACCGCCATCTTCACAGCCGCCTCGGGAAGATTCGCCAAGCGAGGATGGCAACAGCGTAGAAGCAGAGGACGATGCTGCCGATGTCGTCATGGCAGATGCCGTCGACGACTCTAACGATCAACAACAGCTTCCTCGACTGCCCGTGTCAAGCGTTCAAACCGGCTTCCACGCTATCAACTCGCCCAGAAACCCCATCACTTACTCCAACAAGGGTTCACGCACCTCAGCAGCTACTCCGGGGCGTGGTCGTCGGCGGGCCGTCACCGCATCTGTGGACGGTTCCGAGCCAAACATGCCCAGCTCAGCCGTAAGATCTGCTCGTTCGACTGCCTCCAAGAAACAGCGAGCGAAACCTACCTTTTTCGACAAGCCGGCCTCGGATCTCTCCGACAGCGAGCAGGCAGAGGAGCCACGTGAGCCGGCAGAAGAGCCACGCGAGCAAGCTGCCGAGGGCGAGGAAGTCGAAGAGGAAGAATCTGGCAACCAAGGCGATGGCGAGGATGAGCCCGTTCCGGAACCTCAATCAACCAAGAGGTCGACTAGGAACGCGCCAAAGGAATTACCTGCAGCAAAGGCGCCAAAGACGAAGGCACCCGCACCAGAAAAGAAGGCCAAGACCCCCAGCGCCAAGGCACCAGCGTCGGAAAAAAAGAAGGCCAGGGCTCCCAAGACTCTCAAGGAGCCCAAGGAACCCACAGCGTCGAGGCAGCCAGCTGCCGTCAAGGAATACACCAAAGGCGCGTTTACTCCCCAGGAGCTGAAACTGCTCAGCGAAACCTTGACCAAGTTCCGCGACAACAAGGCGATGACGCAAGAACAGTTGATTGCTCTAATTCACAAGAAGCATCAGAGAGGCAGCAAGAGCGAGAACCGTACGCCTATCAACATCGATGAGTTCAACGAATTCTGGGCCTTTGTCACGGCGGCTTTTCCACACAGGAAGCGCCAAAAGGTCATTTGTGTCACCAGACAGGAATTTCATCCGTATAAGAGACGTGGCGGGAACTGGACGGCAGATGAAGATGCCAAACTCGCCCTCCTGCACGACAAATACAAAGGAGCTTGGTCTCTGATGGCTGAGGAAATGTCTCGCACGGCCAACGACCTCCGCGACCGCTGGAGAAATTACGTTGTTAGTGGCAGACTCCCAGAGGAACGCAAGACTTGGAGCGAGGAGGAGGAGCAAGAGCTGGTCCAATGCGTCATCAAGTCCGTCCGGCGAATCAAGAAGGGTGTGGACGGTCTGACGCGACCTGCAAACACTCTCATCCACTGGCACACGGTCAGCGAGATGATGGGCTTCAAGCGGAGCCGTCTTCAATGTCTCAAAAAGTGGGATCAGCTCGACATCGATTTGGAGGCCTATCCCGACATCCACGAGATTCTTCGTCGGCCACGCGACACCTGGGCCTTGGACAAGGCCCGGTTGCACGTCCGAGAAATGACACCCGAGGCCAAGTATGAGCTGGTTCTCGCCCTCAACGAGGGAGCTTTCGGCGATGACTCGAGTATCAAGTGGCAGAACCTCGTTGACGTCAAATTCCGGAAGGCGCACCCGCGGGCTGCCCTGCAATTACTCTGGCATCGCATCAAGAGACAGGTTCCAGGGCATGAAGACAAGACGGTCCGAGACTGCTCCCGATGGCTGCTGGACCAGGCGAATGCCAGCATCGCAGGAGCCAAATTTATTGCGGGAGGAGACGAGGACGGAGATACGGACGACGAAAAGCAGGTTATCAAGACAAGAACGGCGGCGGCGGCGGAGAAACGAACCCCCCGGAAGAAGTCCACTACCAAGAAGGCCCCCAGCAACCGAAGCAAGATACAGAGCGCTGAACGAGTGGAAGACAGTGGCAGCGACGGAGAGGGAGCGGACGATACACAAGTGGACGGCACGCAGTTGGACGAAACACAGATGGAGGATACTCAAATCGAAAACACGCAGATGGAGGATACTCAAATGGAAGACACACAGTTGGACCAGGCCGACGACAGCGAACCGGACGATACCCAGGTCGATGAGAGCATGGCGGACGACACCGCAATGACGGACAACGACACTCCTCAGCCATCGCAGCGACTGGGCCGGCTCGGTGGCATGAGAAACTTGCTGGCGCCGCTAAGCAGTCAATTGCCTGAACCCAGTCCGGGAAGGAAGATTGTTCGTCTGTCGAGAGGCAAGTCGGCCAAGGAGCGCGTCAGCACTGGCGAGGGTGACGAGGAGGAGGATTCACAAGCGACGCCATCGCAGCTGGACGTCCGCAAGATCCCCGACCGCAAGCAGGAGAAGAAGGAGGCGGCCAAAAAGCGCAAGGCGTCCGGCAGCAGAGTGCGGTCGGTGCGGTCAATGGATTCGGTGCAGAACAGCGACGTCGACGAGGACATGCCGGAGATCCACGTTCCCCTTTCGACGCAGCCTTCCCGTTTCAAGAAGGCTAAGGTCCACAGAAACTGGGCGCGGAAGACTGGGTCCAACGTGTTGCCGGGCGAGCCCGTGGAGCTGACGGAGGAAGTGATGGCAGAGCTCGAAGCGGCCAACACCAGCAGCCGCTCCGTCACGGGCGAAGACGAAGGTGGAGAGGCGATTGAAGCGCCACCGGTCAAGAAGAGGAGACGCCAGAAGAAGCAGTCGGAGGTAGCCGAGACCCCGGCCTAGGATGTCGTACGGGCCCGGCGACTCGGACGCGGTGCGCACAAGCGGATGAGCGCGCGCAAGCTGCGTGGATCGCCCTCGTCTGAGTAGCGGAGGATTACGCGATGACTTTGGGTGTGGCGGATTTGTCATTCTGCTGCCATGCTCGGCGTTTGGCGGAGAGTATCATGGAGGCAGTGAGTGAGGATGATGTTTCTGGGGTTGCGGAAACGTGACACGACAATCGTGGTAGCCCAGGTTTGCTTTACAATGCATGTATCAATACTTCTAGCCGCAACCAACATGGCTGAGACGTCGGCTTTTCCTTTGGTAAGGAACACAAATGTAAAAAAAAAATACTTGGTGTCCTTGCTGTTGATGTGTAGTTTTACGTCACCGGCCATGACTCGTAACGGTAGCCTCAGCCAGTGAGACCACCATCCGACGACGAAGAACCATTGGCGCAAACCCACCGAGATGGTAGCAGAAAAATCGGAAGGCAATGTCGTCATAACCATGTGTGGCATGCCGTGTCTGGCAGTCGGCCTTACACGTCTGTCAAAGGTGATGGCACCGTCGGAAGCTCCGCGACCTTCGATTTCCAGACGTCCAGGTGCAGGAACAGGGCCTTGACGCAGCAAGGAAGATTTGAAGAAACATTCTGCATGGAACACTACGCGACATGAACGGAGGGCGGTCAAGGTATTCTGTACCGCGAGACGCGAGGATCGCACGCGACCCGCGCAGTTGGTAATCTCCAAGTTGGACAAAAGAGGTTGTGTTCACGTCATTGTTTGGGAAGGGCGAGCTCGGAGCAGGTCCGGCCACGCGGGATACCCGGTTCAAGATATCCATTTTTGTGGTCTTGCGGGATGGATGCGTGTCTGGCGATGCGGATGCACGAACGGAGAGATAACGTGAAGCGCTTCGGCGCCGACAGATATCGGTGTTTACGCAGTTCGGATATGTGCTCCGTACGGACGAGACCGAGCGAGAAGCGGGAGTGTGGCGTCATTGCATTCCGCGGCGGACACTTGGTCCCTTTTCCTCTCTGTCTGAAATTTTCTCATGGTTAATTCATTGTTTGTTATGTCAGCGATCTGAGACGGGGATGCTGGTGCTTGGCTTTTGGCTGTGTGGATGAGGCCCAGAATTGTGTGTATCGTGCACTTTCGGTGGATGTCGAGGTGGTTGATGGAGTACGTGCCTTGCTGAAGGGGGAGAGCAACGGAAAAGATCCGATCAGTCCACCCGGAAATAAAAGCAGGATTCAAGCATATGGAAAACACTGCTACTCTGCGAAATGGTAGTTAGCTGTCCGCATTGCAATTCGTGAGTGAGCCGGTGGATGATGAGTGGGCGGGTCGGACGGCGTGGCCGCATTTCGGGCCCTTATGGCAAGTGCGCCCCGCTGTGGCTCTCACGGTGGTGTTTTCTCGGGGGATCCACTCTCAAGGCGCACGGGTCAGTCAGGTTCAGTGAGATGAGAAATTTTGCGATGAATGAGCTGCTGTCCTCAGTGAGAGAGCAGACATGAATGAACCAGTGTTATTGAAATGGTGTTTTCGATCTCGAATTTTCCGTCCTGTTGCGAAAAGCGTGATTATCGAAACGATCGCCATGGAAATATGGGCACGTTTTGGCTGTGCACAGGAAATAAGCAAAGTTGTTTACGAGAATTATCGCGAGAATTATCACCTCAGCTTCATTAATAGCAGACCATTTTGAATTCAACCCGTAATCTGGAGGTAATCTGGGTTACAGAGCACCTAACACGCGTGTTTACTGCACGTAGAAGAAAGGCAAGGAAATCTGTTCGGCGTCATCTCGTTCGTTCCTCTCGCCGTCTCCTCCATATGCCCACTTCTCATTCCAGTTCTCGGTCTTTCTCTTTCTCATGATCCGCCTGCATAGACAGAGCCTCTCGTACAGGTCGGCCCTTTTATCCGCTTCCACGCTCCAATTCTCGCGTTTCCACAGCTCATCAAGCTCCGTCGCTGTGGGATGCGCGCAGGCGCCTCACGCCAGAGCATGTTCCCATCCTTCCACCCCTTGGATCACGAAATTCCCACCGCCAAAAAGGGGCCGCGCTTGCGCTGCGACGGTGAGCAACGGGTCCAGGCCGAGGTTCGGTGTTTCTTCTGGACTGCTGGGCACCTGGTGGGCAACATCATCTGTCTTCTCGTCTCTAGCTGCGTAGAAGGGTACGAGCCTCGTCGCTTACCGCAGTGCAGGGTATGCATGTTGACGGCGGAGTGTGAGATCGGGAGCTAAAAACGTGAGGCCACGCTTAGGCGGCGGGCGGCATCTGATTGCCGGACCGAACTGCGGACCGCCAGGGTGTTGATTGCAGGGGACGAGATAACGCTTCGCCTCACTCACTCTGTTCACTGAGGTACTTGAACGGCGCGATCCCCTCGATATCGTGAGATCGAGAGACGGTCCGACATTGGTGTTGAGGTATTGAGGGTGGTGAGGCAGTGACAGACTCCCTCCCAGCTTTCCCGGCCCTTCAACATCATGTCCAAGTTATCGTGAAGATGAAGGCAAACAGGGAGACAGCAGCAGACGGAATAACCAGAAAGGGACGACAGGGACAAGGGTGACTCTATATTCGGACCATGGCTTGCCTTGCTGTTGTGTATGCCATGCAGCCAGCACCCTACCCTGCCCAGGCACCTGTCATAACAGTACTCGGTACGTGTACGAATTGTCGGACAGTGAGCAGATTTCCATCCCATCCCGCCACCACAACGTGCCACGCCAGATGGCAGATGGAAGACGGCTGTGGATCCACGTCTTTTGCGTCGCGCCTCGCTCACTTCACTCCGGCACGGTACGGTACTTGGTGACCCCTGGACGAGAATCCATCGTGACCCTGTTTTCGACGTCGGTGGTTTTCCGCTCTGGAAGTTTTTTTTTTTCTTTTTTCCCTCTCTTTCGTTTATCGTCCCTCCTTGGACCCTACCACGGCCCACGACACCGTCTGATATTCCGGGCGATCTTCGCTCCAAGAACCGGACGCCCATACTTGTCTGCAGCACGACAAGGAACCTGACTCTTTCGTCTCCGTGGTTCGTTTGCCAGCTGCTGTCGCGACGGTTCCGTCGCTGTCGTTGTCATGAGGCGACAGAAGGGGAAAAAAAAAGACGCCCGGCCGTCTCCCGTTCCCGTCCGCCCCCTCCGTCACCTCGCCGTGACGTCAATCGGAGCCTTCGGCAACTCCACCAGCAGCCGCGAGCGGACCCATCCCAAGGTGACCCCATCGTGTCATGTTTCCGCTTGTGAGCATCTACCCTCCAGTCCACGCCATTTCAGGTTCGCGCTGAGCGATTGGGTATGTAGATTGCAACAATGGCTACAAAACGTCGACGGATGGGTCCATTGCAGTCTTGGCGTTGAGGAACCGGCTCCGGCTGCTGGGAAGACGAAGGGTCTGACCTATCTGATGTGGTCTGGTCTGGTCTCGTCTCGTCCGTTCTGCCGCCTCTGTTCGGCCAATTGCCCACCGCACCCTTGACGGTGCAGGGCATCCCGAACGACGACGGTCCCGTCTCGGCGTGATGATGGAGCCTCAGTACTCAGTACGGAAAGTTTCCATCATGGCCCTGTTCGATCTTGGCCACCAGAGCCTCATCGCATGTGCTCTCAATATCGACTCGCTGTTTTTTTATTTTTCTTCGCAGTCTCCTCATAGCGGCCGAGCATTCCACCGAGGAAACGCGATGAGACTACCCCAACGTCAGTCGGTCAGTCGGTCCATGGCCGGCGTACCCTCCACCCTGCCTCTCTCCTCCCTGGCTCTGGACATGTACTCGGCACACGCTGCCATGGACAGTCGACAGGCATCGCGTACTATCGTACACTCTCTTTGCGAGGCGGACGCTCCCATGCTGCTGCGTAGACGTCCATCCCATCGCGATACACAGTACACGCCACACTACACGTACCTGGGTAGACACTCTCGACAGACAGTATTCCCACAGTCTGGCCAGAACGCCTCACTCCCCGGGTTCCCCTCCAAACCGCCATCCTCCCACAGTCCACACAGGTACGTTGCTGCGCTCGCCTGCGGATTGCCCGCACTCTTCTTTGCTCGCCCACGGGCCCCCGACTTGTCCGTTTGAACGGGGTTGAGGTGGGTTTCCATGCTTTCTCTGGTCCATACCCGTCGCCTTGCTTGGTCAGAGCCACAGCTAAAAGGTGATGGATCACGAGGCATGGAGAGGAGGATACCGACCAACACGCGACGACGACGACGACGACGCCATGATACGTACCATCCGTGGCCGTATCGTCACCGCGCCGGTGGAAACTCGCGCGGAGGCGAACGGGGGCATACGGGGGAGATCGGGGTGCCTTTTTCGAGAAGCTGGTCACACGTCCAACAAACCTGACGAGGCCCAGTATTGTAATGTAATGGGGAGACCTCATCTGCCATTCTTTCACCTCTTGCCCAGATACAAAAAGAATTTTCACCTCCCTCTTTGAGCCCATTGTTTTTGGTCTCCTCTCCTCATCCTGTCCTCCAAGGTGCTAATCTGCAGAGTTTATCTCGCCTCATCCTCCTCCTCTCTTCATCTTCCTCCTCCCACTCCCCTTTACCAACAACACATCGTCACCACGTCCATAGGTAATCTATTGACTGCCACCTCGAACTGTCCTGGTTGTCAAACCACCTTACCCAACCATATTCGACCTCTGCGTCACACACACACACATCCGTCAAGATGCAGTTCCCCAAACTCGGTGGCAAGGGCGTCGAGCACAAGGACCGCTCCGATGAGCCCTCCTCCCCCACCACCGCAGGCCAGCCCGACATGGCGGCGGAGCAAAAGGTCACCTTTGCCGCTGCCTTTCTCGGTCTCGTCGCCTCCATTGGTGGCTTCATGTTCGGTTATGTCAGGTACGTGTCACCCCAGTCGCACTTCCAGTCTCGTGGCTAACGACAATCCTCCCCCTCGACAGTGGTCAAATCTCTGGATTCTTCCTCATGCAGGACTACCTCGACCGCTTCGGCGAGGACCTCCCCGATGGCACACGCGGTTTCTCCGCCGCTCGCCAGGGCACCATCGTCGGTCTGCTCTGCATCGGCTGTCTCGTCGGTGCCCTCACTGCCGGTAAGCTCGCCGACACTCTCGGCCGCCGCTTGACCATCTCCGCCTTTGCCTTCTGGTCCTGCGTCGGTATCGTCATCGAGATCTCGTCCCAGTCCGCCTGGTACCAGTTCGCCATCGGCCGTCTCGTCAACGGTGTCGGCATCGGCGCCCTCTCCGTCGTCGTCCCCATGTACCAGTCCGAGTCCACTCCGGCCATCATCCGCGGCGTCATCGTCTCGACCTACCAGCTCTTCATCACCCTCGGCATCTGGACCGCCGAGATGGTCAACTGGGGCACCGAGGCCAAGGCCGGTTCCGCCTCGTGGCGCATCCCCAACGGCGTCGGCTTCGCCTGGGCCCTCATCCTCGGCGCCGGCATCCTCTTCCTCCCCGAGTCCCCCCGCTACGCCTACCGCATGGGTCGTGAGGACGAGGCCCGTCGCACCATCGCCAAGCTCGCCGGCGTCGCCCCGGATGCTCCCTCCGTCAACGCCCAGATCGCCGACATCCAGGCCAAGGTCGAGGAGGAGACGGCCGGCTCCGACACGTCCGTCTGGGAGATCTTCACCGGCCCCCGCATGCTCTACCGCACCATGCTCGGCGTCGTCCTCCAGGCCGGCCAGCAGCTCACCGGTGCCAACTTCTTCTTCTACTTTGGCACCACCGTCTTCTCCGCCACCGGCCTCAGCAACTCGTACGTCACCCAGCTCATCCTCGGTTCCGTCAACGTGGCCTGCACCTTTGGCGGTCTCTGGGTCGTCAAGAACGCCGGCCGTCGCAACGCTCTCATCATCGGCGCCCTCTGGATGATGATGTGCTTCTTCGTCTACGCCTTTGTCGGCCACTTCGCCCTCGACCGCGCCAACCCGTCCAACAGCCCTACGGCCGGCGCCGTCCTCGTCGCCTTCTCGTGCTTGTTCATCGCCGGCTTCGCCACCACCTGGGGTCCCCTCGTCTGGGCCGTCGTCGCCGAGCTCTACCCTGCCCGCTACCGTGCCCCCGCCATGGCTCTGGCCACCGCTTCCAACTGGCTGTGGAACTTGTAAGTTCCCCTCTGGCACCCATATCCACACTTGTTGTGGCAGCGTGCTAACGTCAACCTCACAGCCTCATGTCCTTCTTCACCCGCTACATCACCGACGCCATCGACTACCTCTACGGTCTCGTCTTCGCCGGATGCTGCGCCGCCCTCGCCGTCATCGTCTTCTTCTTCGTCATCGAGTCAAAGGACCGCACCCTCGAGGAGATTGACACCATGTACGTCCAGCGCGTCAACCCCATCACCTCGGCCAAGTGGACGCCCCACGGCCACCACCACTCCGAGAAGCGCGCCGGCCACGAGTCGGGCAGCGCGAGCGACGCCGAGAGGACCGAGGCGGCCGTCTAAGCTCGTCCTGTCTTGTTTCCGCTCAAAGAAGACGAAACCGCATTTCATGGTTTTTGGATCGAGGGAAACGCCAGTCGTTTAGCTGGCTTGGAGCATACCCCTTTCTTCTTTTTTTTTTTTTTTTGCCTCACTTTCATGGTTTTTGGATCGGGGGAAACGCCAGTCGTTTAGCTGGCTTGGAGCATCCCCCTTTCTTTTTTTTTTTTTTTTTTTGCCTCACGGCATGCATCGGCTCCCGGAGTCTGGGTCTGAATCATACCAGCAGCATTCATCGCGACGGCGTTTGGAGGTTTGGTGGTTTTACAAAAGTTTCCTCGACAAGGAATGGAATATTAATTCGTTACATTGCACTCTTGACCATGTTTCGTCATGACTCGTGAGTTCTGCCGACGGTGGAACACATGTCATGGGCAGAAAGACCCCGAGTAACTGAGATGACGCCTCTGATATAACATCAGCGCCGCGAAGTTGATTCTGATTCAACGACATTCGTGACGCGATGTCGGTCGTGTCAACTGATTTGATGCGTGACTCTCTCAGCCTCAATTACCAGGAAGCTTCTATCATCTTTTCCAAGCCAGCACCTTTACGTTCATGTCTCATCTATCCGTTCTAGGTCGACCAGTTGTCGCAGGTTTCAACAGGTGGTTAATACTGCTGTAAAGGCAACACCGGTCGTGGCATTCATGATATAGTGGGCGAGTCAAGGCTGCAGGTTGTAACACCTTGATTTGGAGTATAGAGCAGTAAAGTGTGCCCTTCCTCGCTGTCTTATCTCTACGGTGGCTTCTGTTACCGTCTAGAGTCTTGGAAGAAAAGAAAGGGCTGTCTTGTACCAAGCTGGCACGAACAGCGACACACATAGTTGTACAACTACCGAAGCAGGCCTTCGATGGCAGTTGCTGCGTGCATCAGAGGAATCAGACCGACCGGCTCCAACACCTCCTCGCCTTAGTAGGTGCCCAGGCTCTTGGTAATGGCAGTGTACGCAGGCTTGGGGTTGTAGTCCGCGTCGAACAGCAGCGGCTTCTTCTCCGCCTTCCACGATTGCTGTTCCCACAAGTCAGCATTCATCCACGATACCCTCGCTCGGAATTAGCATCCGGGGTTTGTTTCGCTCACCTTGTCGCTGATGCCCCAGACGGTGATGCCCTTGCACTTGGAAACGTTGACACACGCCTCGACGACAGCCGTGTAGTCCTCGGGCGGCGCGGTGTCGACATCCAGCTCGGTGATGAGGATTTCCGAGACCTTGGCGGTGGCGAGAACCTCCAGCGCACCCTGGATGTCCTTGCCCATGCCGGGGACAAGATGGCATTGAGAGCCTGCGGATCGTCAGCCACGTCTCGTCAAACCGCACGAGGCCGGGTTCAACTTACCGATGCCGTCAATGGGCACGCCCTGGGCGATCCACTGGTTGACCTTCTTCACCACCGCGGCCGGCTTGCCCCAGTCCTTGTTGTCGAGGTTGTAGTCGTTGATGAAGAGCTTCGCGGAGGGGTCGGCCTCCCGGGCGGCGCGGAAGGCGATGCCGACGTACGACTCGCCCAGGACGTTGTAAAAGGTGGTGTTCCTGAAGGTGCCGTCGTCGTTGAAGATCTCGTTCACCACGTCCCAGGACCTGATCTTGCCCTTGTAGCGCCCGACGACGGCCTTGATGTGCGTCTGGATCACCTCGGTGAGCGTCGCCTTGTCCCGGACGGCCGAGACCCAGGCGGGGAGCGCCGTGTGCCAGATGAGGGTGTGTCCGTGGACGCTCTTCTTGTTGCTCAGCGCCCAGTCCACGATCCAGTCCGAGTTGCCCCACGAGAAGTTGCCCCGCGACGGCTCCGTCTGGTCCCACTTCATCGAGTACTCGGGCGTGACCTGTCCAAAGTTGGCCTCGAAGACGGCCTCGGTCTTGCCCTGCTGCATGATGCCGTTGTCGCCCGACGCGCCAAAGTACAGCTTGCCTCTGCGCTTAAAGAGCTTGTCGACGCTGGCGCTGACGTTGGACTTGTGCGCTCCGTAGTCGGTCCGCGCTTCGAGGGAGCGGTCGGCGGCGGCGGCCGGAGCGATGGGCGAGGCTGCTGCCAGCGGCGCGAGCAGCGCGAGAAGAGAAAATTTCATGGTAAAGAGCGACGAGTGGTAAAGGAATGTATGGAGTGAGTGTACCGGCGATTTGCGCGTGGGAGAGAACAAAACGCTCACAGATGGCCGTTGCGGCGGCGGCGGCGGCGGGCTTTCATACTATCTGCTCTGCTGGTTGCCGGTAATTATTACCTGATAAGACGGACGACATTCCGAAAATCTATATTCGGATGAGCGCTTTATAAACATGGGTTAGAGTTCGACTGAATTAGGGCGTGCTTACAAGTAATTAAGGAGACGACAAGGAACGGGCGTCGAGCTTCCGAGAGCGAAGCATACCAAAGTACCCAATCCTTTGCGGAGCCGATCTTTCGGAGACCCGCCGCTGTCATCCCACTTGGCTCGCTGTTCTTCAATTCGCAGGTGGAAGGGCAAAGGACTGGGGGGTTTCGCATCTCGGCACGAAGAGCCTTCCACCCAAGGTCGTACAGATTGATCTGGCGTCTGTCCCGAGATATCCTCCGTCCGTCTCGTCTGGTCTCGGAACAGCTGGCGAAATAACTGCCCAGTCAAGACGTTCGGGGTCTATTGCGTATTGCGGAAATTAGCGATTGTTACCCGCGTGGTGGACGCTGCTGGGGTTGCCATTCGAAGAACCAGCCTTGAGTCAGCGACCAGCCCGCCGGCGGACATTTGAGAATCCCATGCCAGGATCAGCTTGGATAGAACAAGGTACGGGGTAATTCAAAGCCCCCAAACGCCAAGAAGTGTTGGTGGATTGCTTCATGTGTCCTGTTTGTGAAGTGTTTGTGGCGTTAACAAGTTTACATCCGTACAGCGTCTATAGTTGTGTGAACGTGAGGTTGGCCGTGCTTCCGGACTTAGGGATGGTAACAGATGGAGTTAAGCCAGTTGTCAAGTCCAAACTATCGTGTATAAAACCAGACCAAAACTCTGGTCGGGGCATCTTTTCGAGTTGTCCAAGACAGACTGATTTGCACATATCTCATGCGCAGCTTTGGGGTAAGGAGCTTTCTAAATACCCCGATCCAAAAGGCACAGCTCAATTTACACCAAAAAATGGCCCACTCCAACAACGGCACTGCCCTCCTCGTCATGGACCTCATCTCCAACATCGTGTCCCGCCTTGACAACACCAAACCTTACCTCGACCGTGTCTCCCGGGCCATCTCCGCGGCGCGTCAACATCACATCCCTGTCGTTCATGTCACCATCGCCTTCCGCCCAGGCTACCCTGAGGTGCCCAGGGACAACCCCTTCTGGGCGCAAATCGCCTCCACGGACGCCTTCGTCAAGACGGACGGCCACAAGAACCCGGGCCTTGAATTCGTGCGCGAAGCAGCGCCGGTGGGCGACGAGATTGTCATCAACCGGCCCCGAATCTCAGCCTTTTACAACAGTGACTTGGAGGTGGTGTTGAGGACTCTGGGAGTGAGAAACATGGTCGTCGCCGGTGTTGCCACAAGCGGTGTTGTTCTCTCGACTGTGCGAGAGGCGATGGATAGGGATTTCGACGTCACCGTTGTCCAAGATCTTTGCATGGATGGTGATGAGGAGGTCCATCGTGTCCTGACGACAAAGGTGTTCAACAAAATTGGCGGAAAGGTGGTCACCGCGGATGAGTGGATTGCCAATCTGTAGATTTCTGCCCACTGCTGCTACGGCAAGCTCAAAGGGGGAAACTTCATCCGTGTACTCCGTACTCAACACGACCAGCGGTCCATCAACCAATGTCTTTCATAATCGAACAAGTACATTCGGGGTCGTACCACTTACTCTGAGCGACACGAGCCCGATGCGTAGCCAGGGTTGGAAATTAGTCTAGTCTAGTCTAGTATAGGGCTATACTAAACTAGTCTAGTTTAGTATGGCCTATACTAATACTAGACTAGTATAGTATAGCCCTATACTAGACTATACTAGTCTAGTATTAGTATACTAATTAGTATATATTAAAAAGTTACTATTTTTAAAAATATATTTGATTATTATAATAAATATAATTAATATAAGTATTTTTTAATTAGAAAGTTATACTTTAAAATAGCTTTTAATCAAGTTATTATAAGAGAAACTTATTTTTATAAACTTATATATCTAATATATATTTATTAGAAATAGTAATAATACTATATATATATATATATATATAACTTTTAAATAAATTAAATATTTATTATAAAATATTTAAAAGCCTATTCTAAGATACTTAAATGTCTATTCTAGGATACTTAAAAGGTTATTCTAAGGTACTTAACTTATTAAAGTAAATATTAAAATAAATATTAGAATAATTATTAGAGTAAATATTATAGTAAGTATTAGAATAAATTTTGGAGTAAATATTTAAGGTAAATAGTAGAGTAAATAGTAGAGTAAATACTAAAGTAAATACTGAACTAAATACTAAGAAACATATTGAAATAAATACTAAAATAAATACTAAAATAAATGCTAAAATAAATACTAGAATAAATACTAAAATAAATACTAAAATAAATACTAAAATAAATACTAAAACAAATACTAAAATAAATACTAAAATAAATACTAAAATAAATACTAAAATAAACACTAAAATAAATACTAAAATAAATACTAAGAAGAATACTAAAAATTACTAAAATAAATACTAATTAATAAACTATTCTTCCTTTTCTTCTAATTATTCTTCCTCTTCTTCCTCTTCTTCTTCTTCTATATTATTCTCTATTTCTCTTTCTTCTATATTATAAATTTCTTCTAATTCTATTAAAATATCTATTTACCAATACTTTAAAAGAATTAACTGTTTAATAGTAGTAGGCTTTAGTTTATTTCTATTTCTAGTAACTATATTACTAGAAATAGAAAAAACCCTTCCTACTAAAACTAAAGTAGCTAGTATAACTAAATATCTTCTAGCTATAATAGCTAATATTAGAAATTAACTAGAATTATTTTTCCAATATAATAAAGGATCAACCTATTAAAAGTTTAGTATATAAACTATAGTTTATAATTAAATATTAAAAAAACTTACTACTTTAAGTTAAATACTTTCATTTAAATAAGTATTATACTCTACTTCTATATTATTATCATTAATATAGAAGTCGTTATCTAGATCTAAATCCTGAGATATATTAATATTAAATATATCTTCTTCAGGAAATATTTCTTCTTTTTCTCTTTTAACTCTATATATAAATTAGTATATAATAAATAAATATATAATAAATAAAATTTACTTACAAGTTATATTCCTCAACTAATAAACTTTTTACATCTTCTTTAATAGAATTATAATAATTTAATATTCTATTTTCAGAAAAATAAAATAGTTTAAATCGAGGATCTAAAATTAAGCCTAATATATAAGGCTTATATTAAGATAGATTTTCAGAAGTTAACTTCTTATTAAAATGATTAAATAGTTTAACTATTCCTTTAATTAAACTGTTAATTAGAATATCAGAATAAGAAACCTATTAAAGTTAGTTATATATTAATAGGAATATAATATAAATACTTACTAATTCTAATAATTAAGACCTTAAATCTCTAAACTTTAATATTAAATAATCTAGCTTTTTATATATAGTATATATATATAATAAACCTTTATTTAAATTAATATAAAGTTAAGATTGAAGTCGAATAGAAGGTTCTAAGAAAATCTTAAATATAGATTTAAGATCTTTTATAGTTTTAAATTTACTACTACTAATAAAAGTTTTTTTAAAGTTTTTATTTAAATTCACTACTACTAATAAAAGCCTTTTTAAAGTTTTTATTATTAATAGTAGTAAATATATATTCTAGAGGTTTCCTTAACTCTAGAATAGTATCTAACATTCTATAAATAGAATTCCATCTAGTAGAATTATCTATAATAAGTTAGTATTAATATATTAATAAATTAATCTTAATATTTACTTACCTATAAAGATAATTCTTTTATTATAATTAGAAGGTAAATAGTCTAATCTTTTAGCTCTATTAATACCTTCTAATAAAAGTCTTTTTATCTCTTCAGTATATTTAACTATAACGCAAATCTTACATATACGGTTAATTAAACCTATAATAACTTATTAGTATATATATATATATATATAATAGTTTAGTTAATAATACTTACTACTTAAAAGATTAGAAGTTTGAAAAAGACTTTTATCTTCAATAGTTAGATTATTATTAATTATACTAATACTATTAGTATAATTAAGTAAATCTTCTTATATAGTAGTATTAGATATAAAATCTAATAATATATCTTATACTACTATATTAATAATATAAACTATATATCTAATATCATTATTAAAGTTATAGTTTAAAGATTCTTTATAAGTATCTTTAAAAAACTCTAAAAACTTAGTATTATTAGATACATTATCTCTAGTAATACTATTAAAAATTAATATAAAACTCATAATTATATAAATAAATATACATACCTAAAGATATTATTTAAAGAGAGACTATAATATTCTCTTAAAAAATCTAATATCTCTTTATATAAATAAAAACCTATATAGGATTCGTAAAAGTCTTTAAAAACTAAATAATAGTTAGTAAATACTTTTTTATATATATTAATAAATTAATTAATAAAAACATACCTATAAACTTATATTTAAGCTCAAAACTACTATTAATATAGCTTATTATAATACCTAAATAGGCATCTTATAATTTAGAAGTCCATATATCTAAAGTAAGGGAAAATTTCCCTCAACTTTTAATATTAGCTTCTAACTCATAGTTTATAGTAGATAAAAGTCTACTATAAGTAAACTCAAGTAAATTCTTTACTTTATATCGATTTAATATAGGATTAGACCTATTAATATATTAGTATATATTATATCATAATTAAAGATTAACATAAAATAAACTTACTTATTATAATAATTTAATAAATCTTTAAAAGATTTAGAATCTAATATAGAAAATCATAAGTTATTTTCTACAATTAGATTTAAAATCTTTAAAATAACCTCTTCTTCTATAAATTCAGTTATAGTACTAGTTCGAGGTCTTTTTCTAGTTTCTAAACTAGAAAAAAAGTCTTCTCTAGGTACTATATTACTTATTATAGTATATAATTAATATATAAATATATAAAATAGGATAATTATAATAAACTTACTTTTTTTAAGATCTTTTTCAGATTTTTCGTTATAAGCTATAGTAGGATGGTTTTTTCGATAGTATTTAGTAAAGTTAGAAGTTTGAAAACCTTCTACTTTAACTATCCAACTTTAANTCTAACAAATAATAACTTATTTCTTGTAATATTAAAGAATTGAAGTTTACTATTGAAGAAAATAGATATATTTCTAATAGAGTTAAGTTTAGATTAACTTAATAGATTGATACATAACTATAATATAAAATAGATATTACTTAAAAGATATTTAACTTTCTTAAGAGTAATTTTTAAGTTACCTTTTAGAGTTAAAATAATCTCTTTAGTATTTCTCTATTTAGTAGGTTTCGAAACTCTTATTTTATTAGATAAAAAAGTATACGTTTTAATTATATAGATAGTAGCCCTGGTATGAATATAAAAAGAAATTATTTCAATCTATACTTAATATTAAAACTTATCATAGACTTAAGCCTTAAAGCCTATATAGGATATTACTATTAAAACTCTATATAACTACTACCCCTATAGTCTAGTGAAGAGTTTTTACTTTAAGTGTAAATTTTTTAAGTTTATTATAATACTATTAAGGCACTACTGAAGTACCTCTCGTGGCTAGCCTCTAATATTCTTTCTATTTTATTCTATTTTATTATTAATATATTATATATTACTATTTTTAAGTTTCAAGCTTACTAATATAATTATATAATTACTATTCATATTAGTAAGTATTACTAATTAGTATTACTAATTAGAACTTTCTAGAAACTAAAAGAATATTAAAGAAGCTTCTTTATCTTCTTTAGGATTCTTTACTTTTCTTTCTCTTTCTATTTCATTACTAATATATTAAGTATTAATAATTAGAACTTTAAGCTTACTAAAATATAGTTTATAGTATAATACTTATTAGTAAGTATTAGTAATTAGTATTATTAAGTAGAACCTTCTAGAAACTAAAAGAATAATAAAAAGATTTCTTTATTTTCTTTAGAATTCTAAATTTATCTATTATTTTCTATTTAATTACGTAAACTTATTAATAATAATAACTTATATTACTATATAATAGTATAGCTATACTAATTATTAGTTAGAATTAATATTACTAGTTAAGTAAGAAGTAATAAAAAGTAGAGAATATAAGAAATATTTTGAAATCTTAAAATAAATAAGTTATAATTCTAAGTTTAATAGTTTCTATATATTTTATATAGAAAAATCTTTTTCTTTTATTTTTCAGATTTTTTTCAGAATTAATTAAAGCTAAAACTAAAGTTTCTAAAAATAGTAACAAAGTTACTATAAATAGTATATTTTATACTAATTAGTATACTAATAGTATACTAATACTAGTCTAGTCTAGTATGGGGCTATACTAATACTAGACTAGTATTTTTTTAGTGGACTAATACTAGACTTACTAGTACTAGACTAGACTAATACTAAATACTACTAGTATTTTTTCCAACCCTGTGCGTAGCCGTGGCTTCCGCGGCGTCGTGTCGGCAAAAGTTGCCCGATCTGGAACCGCAGTGGGGTCCGGCAACGGGCAAGCCTTCGGGCTTTCGGCCGGCCCCGGATCGGGACCAGGTGGGGACGCTTGGCCGAGCTTCGGCCCCGACTTCAATCTGTCTGGACGCCGGAGAAGAAAGTAAATGCAGAGACGCTGAGGAACGAGAATTGACAGGAAGAGAATTGGAGATGTCAATGACACGCGCAGCTGCCGGTGACGCAACTGTGCGCAGATCTTGTTGGGCAATATTCCGCTCAATGCAAGCCAAAGTTTGCAAGACGCACAAGAAGTCCGATCAAGTGGGAGTCCTAGGCTCAGCAGAAGGAAGGTGAACGTCGATGTTGGTCACCAACTAGCCATTTAGGCTTTGGCTGATGTATTTGGGTCATAACTTAATGCTCTGCACCTGGGCTGCTCACACTACATACTGTGGAAGCCTGGGAGCTATGTAAGATCGAACGTGACTCAGGCACCTTTCGATTAAACTCATACCAAACCATGGATGAATGGATGAAAGGATGAGCGGAAAGATAGGAGCAAAGGATAAGGCGATAGAGTTCGGCAACGTTAATGACTCACGTAAACAAGCTCCGTCGCTTGCACCGTTCGCCATGCCGTTGCGCGCAAACTGGTACCGCCGCTAGACAGTCACACTTTGACCAGTCCTGCCAATCGTCAATAGGTTCTGCCTAGTACCGAGTACTGAATTCCCTTTTACACTTGTCCTATGTATGGAGGATGTTGACACATCCAACTATCCTTGGACCTGACCTCGAGGTCAGGTAGGATACCTTGGTGGTGCTCACAGACGTAGCCTGTCATACTCGTGTTCGACTTGTTATATCTAATATACACAAGAATTTGTTCGCAGCTTCTAATATGGCCTGCAGGTTGAGCGTCACCAGAGGTTATTCTCACAAGAACTGTATAAGTCACGGCAGGTATCATCAACAAGGTTGACATACCAGCGTTGGCTTTCCATGCCATTCACAACGGCTGCTTGACTTCTTCTCCGGCGTGAACGAGTCATTACCGCCTTTGGGAAATGAAGCAAGTCGGAAATTTTGCTTAGCGTCCGCCTCAAACCCGCTCCATCTGGCCCTTGGGCCTTTGTCCGCTCTAGCTCCATCAGTGTGAATGGCCCCTAAGGGTTTCTGGCGATGTCGGGTTACGCGTCATAATCCGAGCACGTTGTGTATCGTGAAGCACGTTCTTCAATATACACTTTGCTTCGCATGTTGGATTTCATCCTGCTCTAGTGCGACGAGTTATGCCTGCAACATCAACGTAAGCTATGTCAAGACAGAAGGGAGTCACCTGCGCATTGCGGCTTTCGTTGCGCAAATCATTCTGAGCATAAATACTGCGGGAAGCTCCCACTTCTCGCTAGCATCGACGCTCTCATGTACAACACGCAAGTTGCCAGCCAACTACATCCCAGCTCCAGCTCTACAAACACCCATTCCCTTTTCATACTTGACCCAAGAATCCACTCGACGCACAATGCGAAGCATCCACCTTTGGACTCTTGTGTCGGTGCTTGCCCCGACCTTCAACGTGGTTACAGCGACTCCCACGCCGCTCAATCTAGAGTACTGCAGTGATTTCAACGTTGCGGGTTGCTGCGCCGCCTTCAAGGCCGCAGGTGACTGTTGCAGTTATCCCTTCAGCTACGGCTGCTTTCCCGGCGCGGCGGCGGCAGCCAACAAGACGCCTGCAAAGGCGCCCAAGAATACAAAGCCCCAGAAGACGACACCCAAGAAGAATCCCACCTAACAAGTAAGATATCGTTACACTCGGTTATGATCCTGCTTCTAAACTATTCGGTTGCGTAGACTTCGCCCGCAAGAACTGTTATTCTACACCCACTTTAGCTGATGATGGAGTAGAGCTTGGAGACGTCTTTTTTGCCCCTTTCCCTTTCCTCTTTTTTTCCTCCTTTTTTTCCTTGGTATCTCTACTTGTGTGGGGTAAGGGATGTACTTCGTGTGATCGTCAGAGCCGTGCAGGGTTTTACAGACCACAACTCTAGTCAATCCTGACGGTAACCGCACTACTCTGCAACATCAAATTGTCTATATGCAGAGAAACTCATTTTGTCAGAAAATATAGCAAGTCCACTACGCCAACTGTTACTGCCTGGTATCTTCTATAAAGACTTGGAATTGGAATATACTATGTATTAGTTGTGTAATGCAGTTCAGATGATCGTAGTCCTTGCGGGAATCTACCGGAATATGGAGCTATAGAACCAGTTGTAGTTGTTAAGGTGTCACTTGAAGTCTCTCAACATCCCTTCAACTTCATGTTTCTTGAGAACCTATCACAAGTTAAAAGTGAGAAACGTCGACGGACAGAGTTTATATTGAGGCCTGAAGTTATTTCTCATACCGTCGACGAACGTTTGCTCGAGACATCGAGTCTTCATAACAGCATGGATGACTTCACAGCATCATATCCTCCGTGATACGTGTCCATCTTGTCAAGTAAACCTTACTTGATAGAAGTAGCAACCTAAGTCCGCGGATATTCCACCCGCTACTGCCCCGTCTTGAGATGGCGCGGACTGAAAGTCCTCCTGAAGCATCCATGCTGAAGTCTAATACATACCCTTCGTATCCAAGTACGGCCTCTACCTAGAAGATCTATACAGTGCAGGAGAGACCCATAAGCCTGGGTTCTTCCTTAAGATTATGCAGCCACTCCAGCCCGCCCACACGGAGACCGGTTCACTGGCTTACCCGCCTGACTCATGTTACAACATGTACTGTCGATGCTACCACGCTGTAAGAATTGCAACAGTTCGCGGTTATTCAAATTCCTACTTCATTGGTGGCACAGTTGTATATTCAGAAATCAAACGTGTGTACTTTAGTACTCCGTTGCGATGCGAATTCGTGTTCAACACACTTCGTCCTATCTGACTTGACACATCATCTTCCGCCTGTTACCCGATGCACAAAGACTTTTACGATGACTAGCTCTTCTAGAGCAGACCGCTTACAGCCAGAAAACACATTGGTCCATTTCACCTGTTTAAGAGACAAACATCACGTGAAGACCGTCAAGGCTAAAACCGGTCTCCAATCACTAGGTACGCACTCCCGCAAATATCACGAACAAGCAAAACTACAACATTGAGCGCTGGCTCTTGTCATTCCTTGTTCAATTCCTTCTGAGACTGGAATCGGGACTAGCCATCTTTCTGCATACCTTCTACTTTTCTATTTTTCAAAACTACTCTAATCTCGACAAGCCTACTCCATATGATACAATGGCTCCAGCTTAGCGTTCCTACGCTGGAGCAAATATCGCTTCACAACCCAAGGCAACCACGTTCTGGCCTGATACGCTGCATGTCTTCTCGTCGGGACGCTGAAAATGTAGTCTAGTTCCTCCAACGTCCTTTGCCTACTCACGTCAGTCGAAATTCTCCCGGAATGCAGTCAAACTTACTTGGTCTCTGGGATGATGAAGAATATCACAGCGAAAGCAAATAGGTTGAGGCCAGCGTAAAGGCAAAAGGCTCCGGTAGCCCCAAGTTTGTGCAGAAGCTCGGGGAATGTCAGCGTGAGAGCGCTGCCCACCGCGTTGTTGACACAGATGGTGAATGCAGAGCCGATCTCGCGATGTGACAGAGGAAAGGCCTCGGAGAAGTAGATGGAAGGGAGTGGCCCGATTCCTGGTGGAGATCAGCAGTTTAGATGTGAAAGCCTTCTTGTCTTCTGCTTACCAGGCCCGTACATGGCTGCAAAGAGGTAGATGAAGAACGCTATCAACGGCACCCGCGCACTCGAGCTGGCACTGATGGCAAAGCTGAAGCCGGCCGCGAGCAGGCACCATGCCATGTTCGGAAACGTGGAGAGCAAGAGGTTCCTGCGTCCAAAGGTGTCCATCATGTACACCGCAGGAAAGGCAAACACGAATGTGACGAAGCCGAAGCCCATCGAAGCCAGAAGGCAGTCCCGAGTTGAATAGCCTGCTTGCTGAAAAATCGTGGAGGAATAGAAGGCGATGATGTTGATGCCACTGAACTGTTGCGATATTACAATCCATGACGATGCGATGGTGGCTCGACGCAGACGAGGAACGGTGAGCAGCTCCGTCACCCGCCGAAAGAGGCCCTCGCCCCCAAAGTTGTTGTTCTCTTCGATTACCTGCCGATGGGCATAGTACAAATCTCGTGCGGCCATCATCTCAGTGTTGCGGATCCGGCAGAATGACTTGAAAGAGTCTTGGTATCTGCCCTTTTTCATGAGCCAGCGGGGAGATTCTTTCCCTCGTCAATACCCTTCCAAAACTTTCCAGTCAGCATGGGACTGTTGCTCACCAGGACAGTACCAGACAAAAATCAAGACGGGGATCGCAGGTGCAAAAGCCGAAGCAAGCTGGAACCGCCAGGCCAGCTGTCCGATGCGGTACCAGATCAAGTTGGAGCAGAAGCCGACGAAGATGCCAAACGCAACCCAAAGCTGGAAGCTCGTGACTAGGCCACCTCGAACCGCAGCAGGGGCTACTTCAGCCGAGTACACAGGGATGGTCGAGATCTTGACGCCCATACCCAGCCCCATGAAGGCTCGGCAGATCAAGAGCCCCCACCAATTCTGCGTGAACGCCTGGGCGAGCACGGGAAACACGCAGAAGAGGCCCGTCAGGAAGATTGTGCCTCGGCGGCCCAGGTAGTTGTTGATTGGGTCCGCTGCCCAAGCGCTGAGAAGACCGAAGAGGGTAGGGCCAGCATTGATGATGCCGACGAGCGCTGGATCGTTTTCGACTGGACTCTTTAGCCTTGACCAGTACTCCGCCTCTTGTATGCTTCAAGATTCATGAGTAAAATTTCTCTTAACTTACTCTTGAATTCCTGGGGATATGATAGATTCGCCCCGTTGGCGCCGGTATTATCCCATCCCTGGATGGCAGAACCGAGGGAGCACAAGGCAATGCTGTAGTAGAGATCCTTGGGGAGATGCCACTTGTGAGTGACTTCGCGGCGCAGCGCAAGCTTATCGTCTTCGGTCAGCTCATCGACGGATTCGTAGGCTTCCGGGTTCTGGGCTGCCAGAGCGCCGCGGTAAAAGACGTCTTCTCTATCGCGGAATCCGAATTCCTGACAGAAACCGGCTACCTGGACCCGAAGATCCGACCTGGAAAGGCCAACGAGTGGGTTGCGGATTCTGATTTGCTGTTAGACCGGCCGGTACTTCTGCTGCTTTGCACTCACTTCGCATTGATGTTCCTGGTGTAGTCGACGGCGCTGTTCTCAACATGGCTGACGTCAAGTTTGGACTTGGCGTCGCCCTCAACGTCAGACGCGAGAGGCATGATGATGTTCACTACAGCAGAATGTGAAAAGGTCTGATGGAAAGCTCGCGGCGTTGGGACAACAACTCATGGGTTAAAGTCAAATCATACATACCCTCTTATATGCTATCGTCCGACCTAGTGCCGACCACGTTGGCCTGGGCTTGTTCCCCAGACTTCCCCAGACAATCCACCTCTTGTAGAGGGACTTGCAGGACTTACACCAGGTGTTCGTCACACATCCCAAATTGTCCAGCGGCGGCTAAACGGCTTCTGACGACTCGTCAGTTTCTTCCCGTGATCAAAACTTGCTGCCGGACTTCCCTGCACAGGGCCACTCTCCGCCATAGTCATATCGCCAATGACTGCAAGTGTGGAGGCGCCCTGTGTGTGGCCACGAACTGCCATCATTACCCAGAAGAAGTCTAAAACGCACTTTTGTTTGCCCTGTACAGGGAAAAGAGCGGATGAAACCTTTTCGTCTGACATGCTGATGAGATGCCGGCCCGCGAGTGCGAGCCCAGCTAGGGTCCAAAACCTGCCACTGGAACAAGCAGAGCAAAACGCAAGTAGTACTATGCCAAGGAGGTTATGATAAGATCTTCAGGTTGACGACGGAGTGTCACGGATCGAGTGATGCTGTTGGACGTATGCCATGCTCGAGGGTTCATCACCAGCTCGTGCTTCAAACGTCACCCACCGCTTCAGAAGTGGGGGAAACAAGTAATCGACAACGATGCTGTTCTACGCACAGAGTACGCTCGTTCTATACCCCAGAGCATCCTCTTTGCCCCCACCGACAGAGAGTTCTCATCGGACAATGGACCGGGGTAGACCCCAGGAGATGCGGGGTTTGCAACGCCCCGTGTGCGTGTCTGCGTTTCCCTGTGTGTGACATCTTGAGGGACACTGTTCAGGTGATTGTCATTGGACAGAGCCATCTGCGAATGGAACCGTCGGGGCTCACATGGCGATGGGTGGGCGGTCGACACACGCAGGGCAGTGTGAGATCACCTTGGAGGGACCAGATGCTCTGACCCATAATGCAAGATGAGAAATTGTATTAAAACCTTTCTTTCATGTCATCAAAATAGCTGGTTAATGGAAATCTCACCAAGACAAAGAAGCATACATTCAACTAGGATACTAACAACATGGGAAGCAGAGGCACCTTGACATGGCTCGACAGACTGGAGGAGCAGAGTACGGTTGCCGGTAGACCACTTTGACAACCTCAACATACTAACCAGCGCTGATAGTCAACGTCGACGTCGACTGGATGGATCCCGAGTATGTCAAAAACATGCCCATCGTGCCCCATGATCAGACCAGCAACCAGCTCTGGGTCGACATTCAGTTGGGCCACCCGTCGAACAGGGAGCTGCTCATCGAAACCGCGAAAGAATTGAAGAACGAGGGTTGGCTGGCCATTTACACCAGAATGGTTCGCTCAACGTGCACCAGACATGTAGCCTCCACTGACCCAAGCGTCGCAGGCCGTCCTGATGTGCAAGAAGAACATCAACTCCATCCGGGGCCGCGTCCTTCTCCAGACCCTTCCCTCGAACGCCTACAAGACGCAGGAAACACTCGACCACGCACGCCTCTACGACAAGGAGTTCTCCCGGGCGGGTATTGGACGCGATAGATATTGCATTAAGATCCCTTCCACAGGAGCGGCGCTCAACGCCGCCAAAATACTCTCCTCGGAGGGGATCCCGACCCTCGGTACGGCGCTCTTCAGCCTCCCGCAGGCCATCGCCTGCAGCCAGGCCGGGATGCTATACATCAGTCCGTACTACAACGGTAGGATACCAGCTCTCTGACCGTCATGAAAGACAGCGCTGATCCATCGTCCTAGAGGTGCGAGCGCACGACGAGCCAGACACTCTCTGGCCCGACGTCGAAGACCCCGCCACGCAGCACCCCATGTCGGCGCGCATCGTCCAAATCATCGAGACATACAAGCGGCTGTACAAGGAGACGGACAAGGAACAGCCTCTGGTGAAGAATGCCAGCTTCATTTCCGCCAAGGAGGCCATGGCGGCGGGCGAGATGGGCTGCCACTCCGCCACCATTTCGCACACCGTGCTCGACCAGCTCGCGAAGCTGGAGTACGACGGCGCCAAGCAGCCGGGAGAAGGTGTGCCGAAACCGGCGCACGTGTACAAGAACGCGGGTCCGGTTCCGGAGCGTCTCAAGAAACTCGTCAGCATTGATCCCCTGGCGGCTGACGGGTGGGACGGCGAGCTGGCGAGCACCGACGTCGACTACCTTGCCAACGGGGGCGCCGAGTTGGAAAGGGCGATTGCGGCCGACGCTGTGACGAAAACTCGACTGGGTGACGCGCTCAAGCTCTTCATCGGCGGAGAAGAGAGAAGCAAGGCTAAGATCGAGGAGGTGCTAAAGGACATGTAGACATCGGTCTGGTTGCGCGCAACGGTGCGCGTCATGCACACGAGTAGAGAGTACAGTAGAATGTGACTAGATTACCCAGGCCATGACACCCACTGCTGCTGATGTGTAGTTTGGAATGACATGCCCTGTTGCATGCTCGCCGCCGAAGTGAGATACGATGGTGACAAGGGGGGTATTTGAGTCGCTTCAAATGTCGTCTCTGCCGGAAACCCCATGGCGTTCATGTCCTGATAGTCCATGGGCTGATGGGACCCAATGCCTAAAAGCTGATAGTCCTCCATGCCGTCCATATCTGCCCGCGGTGGAGCTGACATTGAATCGGAGAGGTTGCCCTGCAATGAGGGTTGGTGATCCGGAATCCCCAAGGCGTTCATAGACGACTCTGGCGCAAAGGCCGAGGTTTGAGCCTGACTGTTCCGATGCCATGATGCATCCAGGAGAAGACCGTCTAGCTCCGACACAGCTCTGTCATCCTGTGCTGGCTCCGAAGGAAGACCCCTCTGCCCTGAAGCTGCGTCATCCGACAGACTGTTCGTTGCTCTGTCACCCCGGGTCTGGTCGTCGACCGAGCTTCCAGACTGCTCCGATATCTTTCTGGATGTCTGGGACGGGCGAACTGCGGAAGCACGTCGTTGAGAATCCTTCTCGACTTCAATCAAGCCGTCCAAGTTCACAGAAGCACGCCTGGACTGTCGCTGGCTAGCACCAGTGCTTCGCCTCCAGTTGTTCACTTCCACCAGCAGCTCGTCTCGTTCTTGCGTCAGAGAGCGGATGTTTTGTAAGGCCTCCAGACACTGGCTCTCAAGCAGTTTGTGGCGCGCGATACTCTCGTCGACGACGACATGCTTTGAGAGACGCTGAGGATCAGTCTCGTTGAGTGCCGGTATCTGCGTGGCGAGCTCCTGTGGCCAGCAACATCAGAACCATACTCGGGTCCGTATCGGCACAGGAACTCACAATCAACCGCTCCTTGAAGGCTTCACGGCGGCCTTTCTCAAAGATTCGGTGGGCAGCCCGGTCGTCGGCGGTAAAGTTTCGCACGCGTTTCTTATTCAGCTTCTTGACCGGATTGGCTTCCGGGGGCGCGGTCGAGTTGGGACCTGGAGAAGCTGTGCTCTGCGCAGTCTTGTTCATGAGGTGTCGGTTTGAAGCCGTTCGAGGCGATTATTGTCAAAGTCTTGTCCCATTGAATCCTCTGTGTGCATGTGTCAGAGACAGTTGCGAAGTTGGGAGACGGGGAGCTCAAGGAATAGCCAAGCGCTCGTGATGGACCCTCGAATCGGGGCGAAACTGAGCGAAGAGGGGCTGTGAGGTTGATTTGGGAGCTCAGGTGGGGAGTAAGGCCTTCGTCCGATGCATGACCGAGGAAATGGATGCGTCCCTGGACCGCATGGCTTGCAGCTATCCTCCAGGATCAACACGCATCATCCAGGGATCATGGTAGGAAGAGCTCCTTGTTGGGGGAGCTGCTGAGACCCCGCACGCTTCGGAGATGAGCCCCTCCAACAGACGATTGCGTATGCAAATGCCGACGGATGCAACTTTAGTTGCCGAATCGAACAGGATGATTTGAAAGGTCTTCAAGGAGTGTCTGATGTCTTTGGCATAGTCATGTCCTCTGTCTGGTCGGTCATTACACCCTTCATTCTAGCACGGCCTGCTGGTCAGCAATGCCCACCGTCGGAAGCTTAGACGAACATATCTCTACATGGTAGATCTCGGAACTGTAGTCTACGATCGGCCCCGGTACCGGCCCCGCACGGCATGCGGAGAGCCATTGGCCGGACCGGCTGAACTAGCAACGTGAAACACATGTATCTCCAAAGTCAGATGGCAGCTATGCTTTCTCGTCAAGCTCCTCTTCTTTCCATTGTTCATGCCGACAAGCTGGTTGCCGAAAGTAGGATGTGGGAGATCTCCTGGTCGATTGCCGCCTCTCCAACTCTCTGTTGCCGGAACCCTCCCTTCGAGCAAACCGTACCACCCTCCTGCGACAATAAGTCCTAGGCTGTCGGACTTAGTGAGACCGAACTTCCCGTCGGGGCCAACATCTTGCATGGTGCCATCCACTATTCGGCAGGAGCTTCGGGGGCGAGGTCCTGACAATCTGTCCCCCAAGAGCAAGCTCTCGGAAACCAAGAGAAAACTTAAGTAAAGCAAAGCATCCGTACTGTAGGAGACTTTACTTGATGGGTATTAGGATTGCCACGAAGATTCGGATGGATCTACCACAAGGAGCACATCTAAAGATATGCGACCAGGGCTTCAGGGGCACCAGAATAACTCCATGAACCGAAGGTAACCTACAATGAGGGGCTGTGTTTACGGCGCCATCGTCGGTCAAGCTGTCATAGACAGTATTCAAATTGCCATGTGCTATTAATCCGTGTTTGGAATTTGCATAACATATAAGCAGCTTCTGTGCGGTGGAAGTCTTTTCCATTTCCGACCACACCCAACTTGACGGGCTGACCCGCTTGGATTGATCGTTTACTTACGGGAAGCATCCAGGATCTGACCAGAGGTGTGAGAAGTGCACTTTCAATCGCATGCCAGATTGGAGAAGCTGTTGAGCCCAGTGCAGAACATTTGATCCCGGCCACAACATCACCTCAATCACAGCGGTTCGAAGACAAACACACACACAAGTTCAACTGGAACCGTCCATCTGCCTCTACAAGCTTTCTCGCCAACTCTTCGTTACTGCATAATCAGAGCATTGAATACTAAAGCGACTGCTTTGCTGACTTCTTTTTGGCTCAGCTGACCAAATCTTATGCAGATGTCTTCGACGCTATTGATAGTCTCATGTCTTGATCGTGAATGTGTTCCAAAGCTTGCTGTGCTTGATGACCAAAATAATGAAAAGAATTCAGTCCTCCAGAAAACTTTCCAGATACCATTTCCTGCCGATAGCAGAGCTTGCACAAGATTCCCGATAGGTGTCGTTCAGTGGATAGCGGATGAAGAACCACTTGGTCCTCATCACGGGGGGCAACAGGTACAACCAAGTAGCCATTGATCGATTTGGCCGAGACGCTCCCGTCGATAGCGATGGATGATCTTGCTACCGTTATAAAAATAAAAAAGCTTGTGCTCCAATTCGGGGTAACGTTAAACAGTGCGACGGCGAGCCCTCGTTTTGGCCGCAACACTTTGCGATTCAAGATCACATGTCGACAGAGATTACCCCCACTGCCTACTCTCGTCGACCTGCCGGTACTTTTCTCATTGTCAGCGACGCACCAGACCCCGGGGGACCAGCGAATTGTACACGAGACCATGTGAAGCTATCGACACAGAACTTCTCCGAAATGCCGCAGGTAATGCAGAATCGAAAGAGGCGTGAAACCCCGAGTATGGGTGGCAGTGCCTGCGCAATAAGTCCAAGGATGCGCGAGCGAACTACATCAATCGGGATGATGCCGAGACTGCCTATTTCAGGACACGCCTGAAAGGCATTGGTGAAGCTTATAAGGGAATAGCCAGCTTGCGGCGGAGGCTCGGTATTTTCTGGGCAAGTCAGGTTCAATACCATTTGCCAGGTCTGATAGGGGAAGTAAGAGAACGCATCAGGCTTTCAAATAGGCAGCTTGAGGGTTTTGAAAGTAGAGTAATTTTTAGAGTAGGAACAACGTCATGACTTGTGTTGACTGGCTGGCGACTCCCAGAACTTGTGCTGCCAGGGGGTCAATGGCCAATATGGTGCAGGGGCTGTGCCTCATCGGCTGCGGCCCTTCTTCAATGACTTGAAGGAAACCAAAGAGACTCGTCCGGAGAAACTGCGTGGGTTCTCCATGATTCGCGAGGAAATTTCTTGCTGGAGGGAAACTTGCAGCAGACACCTTGGACTAATCAAAGAAGCCAGAAACCGTTTTGTGCTTTTTGGAACTGGGATCCTGCGTCGAGCGTCGCTTTCTTGGGTAACTTCGTCATCAAATGTCCAGCCGTCGCCTCGAGGCGCTTCACAGCCATGCCGAGGAGAAGCTCGATGGCCTTCTCAACTGTCACGAAGAGACAAATCCTGCGTTACACGACTTCGTCAAACAGCTGAATAGAAACCCCATTGACTTGATCAGCGGAGGCGAGTCAACATCGAACCCGGCTATAACTGGTAGATATCTATGGTTGCATTCGCATCGTATGTCAACGCGGTGACAATCTAACATGGTTTGCTAAAGAGACTTCTTTATGGAATTTTCAAGTCCGAGGTTGTAGCTGCCCAGAGTCACGAAACCATCGCGGCTATTGTTGAGGACAGCGATGCCGAGGCCCAGGAGCGACTCGACTGCAAAAGAAAGTTAGTCATTCTTGAGGCTGCACTAATAGCCTTGAAGGGAATCACGTAATGAACGTGGTCTCCTTGCCGAAGCCAATGGTGATTCCACGATGACGCACATCCTCCGTGACGTCAGGCGAGCGACATCACCAACAACTGCCCAAAACATCCCAGTCCGCCGTACGGTTCTTAAACTCATCGCCGCTACTGAATTCTCAGGGGATTTCCATCAAATACCTACGTGATCAAGCCTCTCACCCGAAACCTGCCCAATATGACGTCCGCAATCTACCGCCAACCGTCCGCGCAGTCCAGCGAATCCCTCTTTCAAGAACCCGTAAGCCGCCCTCTGACAAAAGAATCACCAGATGCCCTCTTCTAACACGGTTCCCAAAATCAGTCCCCACATCACGCATTCTCTACCGCACAGTAGCAACCAAGGAATCCTCCCCCGGCGTCTCCTCCAACGTCCGCGAGCCAATCTCCTCCGACCCGTCCAGCCAAACCGTCAACAAGGGTCGCGGCATCGGTCCCAAAGGCAGTCCCGACACAGCCTCCATCCAGAACCCCGTGAGCAACCCGAGCGACGACGGGATCGGACTGCAGGAGGAACCGCAGCCGAGCCAGGAGAACATCATAAACGACCCCAAAGCGCCGGCGGCAGAGAAGAGGGCGAATGTTGAAAAGGAGGGACAGAAGCCCTTGGACCCTGCCGATAAGTAATCCGCGGGTGGTGCTTGCGTAGTTTTAATGTACGGAATATAACGGTGGTTGTTGAAGGCCCAGCATCGTGGCTCAAAAAGTGCTTTTCGTCCCTTCAGTAGAAGACCCCCCAGTTTGTTGAAGCTAAGCTGCAGAAGATAAAGTCGATACGGGATGGAGCAACTCGAAGCAAAGGGGAGTGCACTGAACAGTCACAACTTGGTGCTCGATCCGTCTACGTGTCGTAAGCATTCCATTACTTCGTGTCGCATCCGAAGACGTCGGTAAATGTACAAGCCCCAATGCAAAACAAGCCTGCTGCTCAAGGTGCGCCCGATAGCAGCTATCTCTATCTCAACTCCAACCCTCTATCACGTAGACATAATTCCTATTTCCCTTGCGCGGCTCTGAGCGCGTCCACCTCTCGCTGCAACGCCACCAGATCAGCAAGAATATCTGCCCCTTTGCCCACATTGGCACCCGGTGGCACCTCTCCTGGACCTGTCTCCTCCGGCACGTTCATGGCGAAAGCTCTGGTGCTGTCCACGCTCGGCCGTCGCCCAGGGCCGTCCAAACTGCTGCGACTGCTCCCTCGTTGTCGGGGCGGAGGCGGAGGAGGAACATTTTCCCTGCCGCCACTGAGCTTTCTGCTTGTTGCGTCGAAGCTTCTCACGCTCGCGGGGCGACGGGTGGACGTGTTCCGTGCAGGAGGTGGTGGAGGGGGAGATGTCTTGGGTGGAGTGTGTGCAGGAGGAATATCAGCCTCGGTCGGCGCTGGACTGGCGGCGTTCAAGGATGTGGTGGATGACGATGTTAACTGTAAAGACTGTCGGTGTGACGCGTACGGACGCCGAGGAGGCGGCGGAGCGGGAGCGGTGATGCTGCGGAAGCTCTCCGAACGTGACCGCTGCGACTCCATCGATGACCGCGGAGGGGTTTCAGCCTCATAGCTGGCTGTCGGGGTGTTGGGACCAGCCGAGGCGGTCAAAGACTGACTCCGTGCGTGGCCCCGTCGTGGTGGAGGGGCTGGAGTCGGTCTCTTTCCCGGGGCCGGAAGAGCTGGGGTGGATGTTGAGTTGGGAGTGGGGGAATCCAGTTCGGGAAGCTTGCCAGCTGCCTCTCGGGCAAAGATATCTTCCGTCTCACCGGCGTGCGAGCTAGGTGCCGGTGGCAGAGGTTTGTTGAAATCCGAAGGAGATACAGGGGACGTCGTCTCGGATGAAATGACGAGGCGTTCCGGAGTCTGTACGCTGATGCGTCTGCCGTGTCTCGAGCTCGGCGGAGGTGGCTTTCTCTTAGCGGGAGCCGACGCCAACGCAGCGTCTAGATAGCGAGATGTATCTCCACCAGGCGGTGCGAACAACCCGGTGGCTGCGTTTGTATTCATATCGGTGGGCAGTGGTGAAGCTTGTTGGGCTGGTGACCCACTAGGCTGCCCAGTGAGGAGCAGCGTCTTGAAGGCGTTTACGTCCATTGACTTGTTTGTACCTCCCGACGTCACCTTTTCGGTTGCCAGTCCCTCTAAATCCTGCAACGTCTTTCCAAACGGATTGTCTGGTGTGTTATTCGCATTGGCGATGCGGAGAGGTGCGGCCTCGGGTAGACCACCGGGGAGTTCGGGAAACCTCTTGGAGAACTGGTCGTCGTCGTCATCTGAGCCGTCGTCGCTGCTGACGTCCGGGCGACCGAAACCTCTGCTGTGTACCGACTCGGGGCTTGAAGGAGACGAGGGCGGCGGCGAGAGCACCCTGACCCTCTTGACGACCTTTGCCTTGGCCGGACGCACCTCTGGCGGCGGCGGAACGTTCTCTCTGGAAATGCCAGATGTGATGGACTCGAGGAATGACGATGTGGTGACGGGTTGAGGAGTAGACGAGGACAAGGAAGTCGAAGCAGCCTTCCTGCGGAATGGGTTATGTTCGGATGCCATGGTAGCGACAAGCAATGGCTCGGGGCGGTCGGTGGATATCGTGATGCGGCAAGTCGAAGGATTGTTAGGCAGCCGCCATTGTCATACCGCAAGGGAAGAGACGCAGCGGTGAGATGACGACGTCAATGACGTTGCCGACTAGGCTGCGACGAGGCCGTCTAAGCTGTCTCGACTGTCGAACGAGGGCGGATTCGGATTGTGAGCAGACAAGCAGAGTGGAGGACGAGGATTGACAGGGCGAGGGGTTCGGGGACTGCGGGTAGTGTCAGTCGAGTCGGCCGGAACAATCGGTTGGGAAGCAATGTCGTTTTGGCAGGCAAACGGATACTTGAACTTGGAGTTGGGGGTCCTTGTGGGAAACGGAGGGGCACACTGCTTACCAAGTATGAAGGACCGCTGTGAACGGTAGGCAGGCGGGCAACTACCTAGTAAAGGTCCCGTAGCAAACGGGCAGCGAGGTAAACGGGTTAATGAGGCGAGTGAGGTATTAAGGTACTGCGGTGGAAATTGGTGGTGTAGTGGCAGTGCTCGGAAGTGGTGGTGGTGGTGGTAATGGCGGACGTGAGCGGGAAAGCTGTTGGCCTGCGATGATTGACCAGACGGAGCGGAGAGTTTAGGCTGGAGCAGCCTAGACAAACGGAGTCGAGAGGAACAGACGAAAGGGAGAGGCGACAAGGAGGCGATGGAGGGATGGAGTTGCTTATCGCGGACGACGAGCTGGAGAGACGGATGCAGGATGCGGAATACTGGCCGAGGTGACAGGAGCAGAGCAGGCGAACACGCGGCGGGTTAGGTCGAACAGGATTGGATTGGACTGAATTGCGGTGCGGTGCGATGCGATGCGATGCGATGCGGTTCGGCGAAGTGCTGGGGACCGGGGAGTAACGACGGTGGTGAGATTGACGACACTTTGATGGGGTGTTGCGACGGGACTGGGACCTGGCGGGGCTTTCGGCAAGGCACGTCAAGGTATGATGGAAGAAAAAGAGGATCTGGATTCGAGCGTCGCCGCGAAAGGGATATCACTTGGACTGTTCAGATTCTTCGCGTCTTGTCCTTGATCCGACGCCCTGATCTCGATGCGAGTCTCAATCTGATGCTGGAGTTGCGGCAGGCAGAGTCGAAGGCCATGCAATTGTCAAGTTGCAGCTCTCGTTCCAGATTGACGCACCTCAGTACCTACCTAGCTTCACATCGGATAATGTACTTGCATCGTTACTGTGCATTTCCAGCACCAGCAGGTTCTACCTAAGGTAGGTATGATGTTGACTTCGCGGAGGAAGGCTATCCCTCGCGAGGAAAGCATCTTCTTCCTCTGGCCCGAGATAGTACCCGTCTCCAGAGACCTAGGTACCCCGGGTACTACACCCCGTGCTGATATTCTCTCACCATCGTAAGGCACATCTTAGTGATTCAGATTCTTCCCTCTCAGAATCCCTGTGGTTGAGTTGCCCAGGTGTTGAGGCTTACGGGAAGAAGCATGTCGAAGCATGCGTGCCATGGATGATCAAGGCACATGAAGAGTGAAAGACGCCATCCACCAGGCAGGGATCGTCAGTCACCTTCTCGTACCGATACCTGCTCACTACCTACCTCACCTTAAATGGCGATTCCTACGCAGTACTGCACGTACGGTGGCCTCGCTGCTGCCCATGGCCGATGACACTCCGTCCCTTCCCCCACATACCCCGAAACAGACGGGAAGGAACATGGGCATCGCACAGGCCAGCACTGACACTGGCTGCTGCACAAGCAAGCAAGATGCACAGTACGTACCGCAAAGGCCGAACGGAAGGTGCTGTGAACTGGGCGTCTCTGTCTCTTTCCCTTTCGCTCTCACCTCACACACCTCATGCCTCACTCCTCGGACCAACGCATCACAGGCACCTCCCACTTCTTCTCTACTGCAAGTAATCACCATCCTACTACGTACTGGTAGTGACACAACATGGAGTAATAGCATCAACAGGCAAGCGTCCCTTTTCCTTTTCCCCCGGCCAATGCTCAATCGTCGGCCAGGCCGTGGCTTGCAGCCAAACATCCATCCCTCGACCATGGTCCGTCTCTTCATGCTCCATCCCAGCTGCTCACGCCAAATACCCTCCCGTCGTCGTCGTCACTGCTCAAGACCCCAAGCTGGGCCGTCAACTCACCATCGTTGCGGTTCCCCCCTGCACCTGTCGCTCGTTGCGTTCCGGATTGGCAACAGGGATCCCAACCCGGAACACGCGCCGGTGGCCATTAAGCAAGGACCTCTATCGGCTTTTGGTATGCCATACGCATCAAATGGGTGACATTCGCCATGATGATCACTCTCCTACCTGTGTGTCAGCATGTGTGTGCACATGTCGTCTATCTGCATCTGTAACGGCAGAACGCTGCTTCACCTCACTCTCGGCGCCTATACGTCACCTTTCCCAAACCACCTCCAAGTTTCGCTATTTGCGTTAGCTACATACCGAGTACTCGATACCTCGCTCGACTCTCTGCCCTCCATTTGACCCCCTCCAAACATGAAGGTTTGTTTCAGGAACACCAATGGGAAGCAAGCTCGGGGCTAGCCATCCACGTCGCTCCTTGCACGTCAATTACTGCCGTCTCTCTGTCCCTCTCTCCTTCTCTCTCCTCGCTAAAGCTGTGCAATCGAGCCCAACGATATGCAAAGCACTGGCATCGACTACCAAGACACAAGACAAGCTGCCGCTGGTGTGACGGCCACCCTCTGCTCTGACCCCGCCGTGCCTTGCCTTGGGCCGGCCGCGGGGAATCTATCTCTCATCTCACCTCCAACCTTTGAGCTCTTACTCACACCATGACACCTGACATTGCGTTACACCAAGGCCCGTTGCTGCCCGCAGTGTCTCGTTTCGCCCCTTCGTTGAGGCGATCCCCGCATTGCCTCCAGGCTGCCGCTCGCCGTCTGTCGTGACGATGACCAACAGTTGTGAATTCCCTGCCATACTAACGCAGCAGAACGTTGCCTATCCGCTGATCTCATAAGTGAGTCCAGCCGCCAGCTCCACGTCGAGGTCTAGCCCCGTCTCTTGCATTTCCATCTACCCGTGTACTTACTCAGACGTCACATGACCGACGACAATCTTCAATAACCCTCCGTAGCCGTAGCCGTGGCCGTAGGCATAGCCTACCACAGCCGGTGGGAGGGATCAATCAATCGTCCTCAGTACGTGCGCCTATTCGAGAACGCCACGCCTGAACCGAGTCTCGCGATAGCCACAGGGCCATCCCACGACCGTTACGAAACCTCCACGCAGCAAATCAATCCGTGAACAGAGCATGCCCCAAAAGTTTTACGTGGTTGACAAGACCAGAACAAACCTTTTCGTTACCCCGGAATCTACTGTGTAGTCAATGCTCATGATTTGGTCATTTAGCGCCCTGTGTTGCTACCAACGCAAAGCTGAAGGCCCGGACTGTGAATGGAAGCTGTCCAGCCGATGAGAAGTTCCAGCGTCGACGTGGACCCCCAATACATCAGAGCACCACACCAACTTTCACGCAATTGAAGTCAACTCCGCAGAGCAGGAAAATGGGAAAGAGAACAACGGTCGAACATTGTGCGGCAAAAAAAAAAAAAAATTGCAAATTGACCCAGTGACAGAGCGAGACGAAACAACACACCCACGTGACCTGTGATACGTCGCAAGCAGCGCTGCCCAAGAAAAGATGTGAACAAAAAGTCGCATCCCAACCGCGTTGACGCTGAACCCCACCTCAAGACCCCGTCTCCTTGAGCGCACCCACCCAGTCAGCTGTGCGCCCAACTACTCATATTGTGCCGTGCTTTATCATGGGTTTTGGTGCTCAACTCGTCTTGCTTCGTCTCGCTGGATGGAGCCTGACCATCATCAAATGAGACCCCTCGGCAAACCCGTACATAGATACCTACTGTTGAAAAAGGGCGTGACCCCCAGACCACCGCGCCGACCGCCACTCGCATCCATCGTGCTCAAGCCTCTGTTTGTCCATCATTCCGTCACAGAACAGGTCACGTTCTGGGCCCACGATGAGCGTAAGAGTCAAAACTCAGCCAGCAGAGCAGAGACGTCAAAATGTGAACAGTGGAAGCCTTCAGGTTGGTATAATCGCGTAGGCTATAGTTACAACATTGAGGGTACTGACTGAGACCCGAGGACCCAAGACGGGGCGCAGCGCGAACAACCCGGAAAGCCAGATATGACACCAGAAAAAGCATGGCCAGATTCAACACGTCCCGACCCGTGTCCCTGATGCCGGCCCAAAACACACACACATTCCCATTCCAACAATTCAAGTCCGTTGTAGTAAAAATAAAAAAGAGAGAGCATCGCGCGAAGGAAGAGGGCGTTTCCCCCTTCGACCGGTCTGGTTTCCCTTCACCCTTTCCAGCCGCCATGTGACCCAATTCCCAAATTCGACAGTACTCCTGTGAACGCCGTTGTTTGGTGAAAGAGAAAAAAAAGATTCATGACCGGGACGTTGCGAAAGAATCCAAGCCGTCCGTGGGTGCGGCGTGGTTGCGGTGTCACCCGCGGGCGCACATGGCGATATTGACAGAGCCCTTATGCTGAAGCAGCAGCGGCCTCAGCCTTGGTCTCCTTCTTCGCGGTCTCCTTCTTAGCAGCGGCCTTTTTGGGTGCGGCAGCCTTCTTGGGAGCGGCGGCCTTCTTCTCCTTGGGCTCCTTGGCCTCCTTCTTGGCGGCGGGAGCCTTCTTCTCCGTCTTGGAGACGCGACCGGTCTTGGTCTTGGAGAGGACGGCGGGCTTCTCCTTGTCAGCAGCCTTCTCCTGTGATGGGTTAGCGACGCGATGCTTCACGGAACGAGTGAAGACTTACGGCCTTCTTGGCAGCGGGCTTCTTGGTCTCCTTCTTCTCAGCAGCCGCCTTCTTGGGGGCAGCAGCCTTCTTCTCCTTGGGCTCCTTAACCTCCTTCTTGGCGGCGGCCTTCTTGGGGGCAGCAGCCTTCTTCTCCTTAGGCTCCTTGACCTCCTTGTCGGCGGCGGGCTTTTTAGGAGCGGCGGGCTTCTTCTCCATCGTCTTCTTCTCTTCCTTCTTGGGAGCAACCTTCTTGGCCAGCTTGGTGCCACCGGAGGGGCCTGTGCAAGTCAGCAAGTGCGCAAGGTATTGGTGGCAAGATGAGATTACCCTTGGGCTGCTCGAAGACACCCTTCTCGACACCGGCACGGATGGCCTTGTTGAACAAAGAGTCGAACATGGTGTCGCTAACCACATTGATCTGGTTGTTGGCCTTGACATACTTCTTCAGGGCTTGACGGGAGGATCCATTGCGCTCCTTCAGCTGTGAGAAGAAGACGCGTCAGTATGCTTCTAGCAAACGAGACGGCGTGGCAAGTGATGAGAGGTGCAGTTGACATGAGTGAAAAGACGCGTAAGTGGGCGTAAGCGAAGAGTGGATCGCCGGTCGCGTAGCGCTTTGCGCCGGAGGCAGCGGAGCGATAAAACATACCGTGACTATGGCCTCAGTGATCATATCCTGTCAAGAGTTAGCATAAAATGCGCCATGCAAAAAGACCGGTTCGTGGGAGACGGACCTGGTAGCTGGCGTGGGAAGCCTTCTTGGGAGCGGCAGCAGCGCCTTCGGTCTTCTTGGGAGGCATGGTTGAAGGTGTGGTGTGGGGGATTGACGTGTAGAAAAAGGTTGCGTATGAGCGGGTGCAATCGAAAAGGCGCTTGAAGTCGAGGAAAAGCCGGTTAAAATCGAAGATATCGAGAGATTGGCGGCGTGGATTGGTTGGTGAAGAAGACGAGAGAGTAAGAGACCGAGAGTCGAGAGGGGTGGGAGAGCGCGTGCGTGGGGATGGGGCATGTTTTTATAAATGGGACAGCAGCGAGAGGCGTGGTGCGCAATCAGTAACTTTCGGGGGGCAGAGTGAGGGTGCACCTCAGGGCCACCTACCTAATTTTCTCTTCCTTATTTTGCGCTGTACTGGGCTTGAACTGGCCTGGGGCTTGGGGGCCCGGGGGCTGGACTGGGGGGGGACCGTTCCCCTCATCTCTTTCGCCATCACACACCACGCTTCTCTCTCTCTCTCTCTTCCCACTCGCCTTTCCCATCAGCATCAGCATCTGCACCAGCACCATTCCCAGGTTCCCCTCTGCTGTATCCGTATCTTGGGCTGCTAAACCTTGTAAAGAAAGCGCAGCTCCATACAGCAGCACAGCTCGGCTCAGCGGGGAGCCAAGCAGGGTCTTGTGAACGCCCGCGTGAACTTTTCTCTGTCTGGCGACTGACTGGGCCATCTTCCTCATACTCCATCCCCAGTCCAGACTCCAGTCCAGTCAACGTCCACACGCACCTCAACGGCACACACACACCAACAAAAGAAGACACATGGACATGGTGTGTTGAGATGCGAAGTTGATGTTTTTAGATTGTTTCCAAGTCCCATCGGGTTAGCTCTCGAGATGAGGCGACGTCTGGTCTGATCGAACTGGGCAGCTAAGGGAAGGAAAGAAGCAGATGCGCACGTCGCAGGTGCATTGCAGGTCCTACCGCCTGTCGTTCTATTCCATCCCGTCGTTCGTCGACCTAACCGGTAGCTTTGCTTTCCTCCAGGCTAGGTACCTACCTCGTCTGCTCTCTGCCTAAGCTTCTGTGCCTCTGTCGGAGACTACCCATGTGTAATTTTCACCGTTGGGAAGGGCCCAGGCGTGGCAGAGCTCCAGCTTCCTTCCTTCCCACACCACCTCCTCTTTTCCTCTTTCCCAAGATGTTGTCTTTCTGGGAGGAGGAATACCGTCTCCTTCCCCCCAGAGGCTAGAATATCATGATCAAGTGGAACGGTAGAAGCATGCAGTACCTTGGATACATGCGGCACCGCGAGGATGATACTTGGGCATGCGGTTCAGGCAAACACACCAGCTAACATGAAGCACTTTCGCCGTTGACCGTTGACGCGCCTTCCGTGCCCGTAAAACCCCTTCCTCGCCACGTCAGCCATCCGCCTCGTGCGTGATCAAGCAAATCTACATCCTCGAGATCAGGACCGACTCTCTGGCTTCCCGTCTCTTCAGTGACGAGAGACGATCAAATCAAAAGGTGGCACGAGATGATCCAAAAAGCGGACAGACGCGTCGCATGAAGCTTCTGAAGCTTCTGTCGTCTCTGCTGTCCCTTGGACCAGCCCCAACCCCTCCCTCCCAGCGTCCCCTCTTCTCAGCACCTCCTCCCTGTAAGTCAGGGCACCTCATCCTCGACAGGCCACCGGGGGTTGAATTCCCCGGCCGTCAGCGTCTCCCTCCATTGGCTGTTGGACGTCTTCTGGTGCTCTTCTACCGCCCCCAGAACGCTGCTCGGAAAGTAGCCTGCCTGTGCCACCGACACTGCCGCGCTGGGTTCCCGCCAAACAACCTCCATCTGCCTGGTGCCTTACGTCGGTCGGTCCCTCCTTCCTTGCTGCTGCTGCTGTGGCCACCTACCTATTCTAGGGGTCCCTTCCTCCACAGATCACGCCCAATATCAGTATCCGTACCTGCCCACCTACGTAAGTTACCTAGGTAGGTAGGCAGGTAAGGTAGGTAGTGTGGTGTGCCCACCCACAGCAAGTCACAGGTGTCTACGGATACAAGTAGGTAGGTACGTGGTAAGGCAGGTACTGAAGTGTGCTGCCTGCCACGCCTGAGCTGGGGAAGGAAGATCCCCTCCAGTGTCCACTCGGCACATCACGCTGCCATCTCTTCCGCATTTCCATCTGTCCATCCTTCCTTCACAACTGCCACGCCACAGAAACCGAGAATTTAAAAAAAAAAAGGGTACACTGATAGAAGTACCTTTCCCATTTTCCATCCGCAGCATTGAAAAATCTCCTTCTCAAAGGCTCGAATTTTCTAATTGGCTGGACTCTCCCGTAGATGCCGTAGATGGGAGGTACCAATTCATTGTACCTTTAATCGTATCTCTGGTCTCGTCTGGTGAAGCTCCAAGCTCCCCCTCAGCTCGGCTGTCCATTCTCACGTCCAGTCTGATCCGGCCCATCGCCCATTCCCACCAAACTCGTTCTCATCGCCCACCTCAATCGCCTCTCCTCTACCCTTCCCTCTCTTCTCTTCTTTTCGCCTTTTGCCTGTTCCTTCACCCTCCTTTATCTTAAATGACTCATTGCCATCTTTTATCGGCTTTTTGAGCCTTGCATCCGCCGATCCACCGCCCTCCGGTCCGGCCCCAATTTCCCTTGATGCCCATCTCCTTTCCTTCGCCTAGTTGCCCAAATTCGCCGTATCGTCGTCCGCATCGTCCAACGCAGTGCTGCTCGTCGCATCCGGCTTCCACCTCTACATTTCCGGTTTCATCTCGATTTGATGCCATTATCCTGTTGCCCGAATTTCTGTCCGTCACATAGTCAATTTTTGCTCTCGATCATGGCGCGTTCCGGCACCCATACCGCGCCCCTGAATCAGAACGATGCCGTGCCGATGTGATTCGGTCGCGCGACGCCGAATTGAAGCTATCCGCACATTCTGCACCACCACCTCACGACGAAAGCAGCAACGCTCTATCCATCAGAAAAACGATGCAGGCCATCATCTAGGTCGACGATCCGGCGGGCATATTTTTCTGGAATTTCCTGCATTTTCGCTGCCCGATTTGACTTACACCGAGTATCGCCTGTCGCAAGCCCACGATTGCGTCACGCGACCGATGAAAACCACAACGTGAATGTCTACGCGCTTCAGTGACCGCATCCTGGCTTGAATCTGCCTGCAGATCCTTGCATACGATGATTTCTGCTACTGCTTTTTCAACTGTGTATTTTTGGCGCACATTCCGCGCTGTGGTAGCGCCTATCGGCCTGCTCATTTCTGCGCGTGCCGAAAGGCAACCGAAGCTATTCGCATCGACCCTCCTGTTCAGACATAACCACGTGTTCCAACCCAAAGTCTCGGTAAACAGCGATAGAATTGGAATCTGAGAGATGGCAACTGGACAGAACTCGTTCTACGAAATTTTTATAAGTCATTATTGCGGCGTGCTTCTTGGGTGCCAACTCAAGTTCGACGCATGCATACCCGATATGGAGGAGAACACGTGTGCCTCACCGTCTTTCTGCCGACGCCCAAGTCACCCCTGGACAGCTCACGAAACAACTATGACTCTTGACTTTAATTTCAGACAAGTTTGCAACCCAGTCAACACGCTGCAATTGATAGTTGACGAAGGCACGACAGGTGATTTTGGAGTATATATTGATGGATAGTCCGACCCAGCAGCAGCAGGAAAAGGGGGGATGAAGCGCTTACGTCACTGTTCCGCGCCTCGGTCTACCGACTCGCGCAGTCCCGGCGACCGACTCCGAGCCTTTCACTGCCCGTCGACGTTACATTTAGTCCGAATTACAAGTCAGTGTTCAGTTCGTAATTGACTTTGCAATTACGCCGTTGCATAAGTGCGAGCAGCTCGAGCTGGCTTCTGGCTCGGAAGACCGGCGGCCGGAGGAAGTCGGATGGGCCCGGTCAGGTGAGCTCAGGCTCTCCCCCCGCTGAGATTGCCACTACAGAGGAGATCCGTGAGCGCCGAGCCATCAGCTACCGATACCTCGTTCAAGCTTGAAAGTTCAAACATCACTATATATTCTTCTATACCAGATGTCTTTCTGGGTTTCGATTTCGCGGCAGCAGACGCTGGATGGTTTGTTTTGACCAGCAGCAAGGCGCGTTAAGCCGTTGCCCCATGCTACTTGCCGCAGAAAAGGCTCTTTGCGCCGGTAGGAAATCACGAGCTCAAAGTAGCTGTGTCATCTCTGATAGAATTAATCACTGACGGGTTAAAAGCGGCTCAACTCGTCTCGCGTGGCCCTATGCTATCCAAGAGCGCTCACGTACAGACGCGTTCACTCGTCTCTCGATGCTAAAAAATACAGTCGCGGTTGTGAAGTCGGGTGCCTCCCAAATGCGGAAGGTGGGTCAAGGAGCTATGACCACAGCCATGCCATGCGACCTTTCCCACTCCCACTGCAGGACCAGCGCTGGCAGGTGCAGCTCGACGACAGCTCCCATTGATCGATCCTGCCACGGGCAGCCCAGCGCCGGGACCCCGCGCGTGTACCTTCGTACCTTGAAAGAAACCTAAGAGCAGAAAAAAGAGGCCGTCCCACAAGACAAGCATCCGGTGCCTTCCGTGTGGTCGACTAAGTACCTACCTGGACAGTTTACCTTGCTTGTAGAAATGCTGATAGCCCCCAAATTCTGCAACTCTGAAATAACGGCTATTGGGAGGACGATGACGACATTGGCCTCATTTCAGACCCTCCGTCGCGGAGATGTCCGTCCAGCTTTCTTTCTATGGGGCCTCCTTTGTTGCTGTGTATATCCCATCTCCCAGTAGATTTCCAGCGTTGTATCTGCATATTTTCCATATAGGTATGTAGCGCAAAAGATTAGCAGGCATCAGTAATGTGCCAGTACTGCAAAATGGCAAAAGAAATCTCTCCTTCCAGAATCGAACTAGAGACCTTTCGATAACAATGTACCCATTACAGTCGAACGTGATAAACCAACTACACCAAGGAGAGCATCCTGACTAAGTCAGGCTTGGCGAACCGAGATGTGAGACAACAATCAGAAGCACATTATGACCCCTCGTCCAGTAACAGCCCCTTATGTCCAACCCCCACGTCCATCTTATCAGTGGAGGACCCGAGCACCTGGGCGTGCCAAATAGCACTCACTACCTTGCCTTATCCTTACAGGTACGTACTGTACCGAGCCAACAGTGAACCCACTCAACAGCCCTGAACGATTGGATATCGTGACCCCAGCCGACGGAAGCCGCAATTCGCTGTTGTTCTTCACACCCCTTCATCAAATTCTTCATCAAACCCTTTCATTAGGTCCGTTCCTCCATTTTTGACCATTGTCTTACACTATAACACTTCTTAAAACTCTCGTTTTCTAGATACTTCCTTGAAAATGCGTGCTTCTGTTGTCGCCTTCCGCGGCGTCCTCCGGTCCGCAACGCCGCACCGCACATTCTCCAACACAGCCCGGCGCCTCACCGAGCCCGCGTCGGTGAACCCTCGCTGGCTGTCGGAGCTGCAGGCCCGCGTCAAGCGATGCTCCTCCTTGAACCTCTCCCCCGCGCAGACTGAGCAACTCCAAATACTACAGAAGACTATGGACGAAGAGTGGCTTGAGCTCCTCGCCGGCCGAGAGGGTTATCTCACCGGCCCCGGCTGGAGGGGCCTGGATAAACACACCGTGACTTGGGGAGACCAGGTAAGCAGTATCACTCACCTTCACAACGTCTCATGCAAGAGGTGTGGAATGATGGAATAAGATGCTAACTTCTTCAGGATGCAATGGTAAACTTCCCCCATGAGAACACAGCTTTGAGCCATCACTAACACGTCACAGGGTACACACGGCCGACGCTCACATTTCACATCTCACACTAACACGCTTAGGTCACGTCAATAACGTAGTCTACAACAAATACGCCGAGTCTGCCCGTTTCAACTGGCTCCGCAACTTCTCCAAGATCGACCCTTCCAACGCGCAAGAATGGGCAGACCTCATGTCTCCCAAGTCCATCGGCCTCATCATGCGCAGCATCAAAACCGACTACAAATTCGTACGCCTTTTTCTCATTCACTGAGCTAATCAATCTCACTAACAAACGAAGCCCATGGCCTACCCCGACAACCTCACCGTCTTTCACAAACTCACCACCTGTCCGACGCCAACCTCGGACGCGGTCTTCCTCGAGGCCCTCCTCGTGTCCCATCGTCACCGCCGCCCCGCGGCTCGCTGCTTTGAAGACATTGTCGTTTACGACTACCGCACCGCCAAGCGCACGCCCCTCAAACCCTTTATGGTCGAACACCTGCGCGCGACCTTTGCCGCCCAGGAGGAGAGCAGGCGAGCAGCAGAGGCCAAGGCCCAGGACTTGCTCTCGGCGGTGCAGAGTCTCGAGTCCGCCTGAGAGCCATCCCCAAGCATTCCCTAAAAGTCTGGTTTCAGAGACGTAAGATAGACGGAGTGGAATATAGATGTAGACATAGAATTAGATTAGATTAGACATAGACATAGACATAGACCTCGCGCGGGGAGTGGAAATACCCAATGAAGCCACTGTCATCTCTTCCACCGGTGATCGGGCCGCATTCGGGGTGTTTTCGCCGGAGAAATGTGGAGTCGGCGGGCGTCTCACAAACCCCGCCTCACTTCATCTCACTTCCATCATGGTCATCGGTGCATCCGTCAACGCTCCATCCGCACCACCTCACCGCCACAACCACCATGACTATGGGCAGCATATCTTTCCGCGAGCACATCGCCTGGCACCCCGATGCCCCATCGGAACCAACGTCCACTATTGTCCTCACATCTCCGGGACGTCGCTTCGTGGACCTCCGTATCTTCAAGTCTGGACCGAATGGAGAGCAAGGTATTTAACGGGCTTTTGTTCATCACCCTCTGGTGCACAACCCAAGCTGACCGATATAGATCTTCACGGCACCGATCGTTTGGAGTGGGGCATCGCCGGAACATCCTCGTCCTCCATGATCCCCGATGGCAAGGGCGGGGAGATTCGTCACTCGAGATGGAAGCACTGGATCGACTCGCGCACAGCAGAGCCCGAGAACGCCGCCGACGAAGGTGACATGTTTCCCCAGGAAGGCGAACTCACTCTCGAAAAGGGTCGAATGGTGAACCCTGCAACTGGCAAAGAGTGCGACTACGAAGAGCTCTGGAGGGATGTGGATCCCCAACCTGTGGCCGATGGCAAGGATGTCGAGTACGTTGTGCTGCAGTTCGAGGACGAGTCCAGCAGGGCGAGGGGGGAAGTCGTCTGGCTTGGTCGTTTCTGCCAGGGCATTTCCAAAGTTGGGGAAAGTGTGACAGCCGAACGATGGGAGTGGAAAGATGAAGGGTGGAGGCGGACCGTACGCCTAGGGAGCGGAGATTTGCCGTGCGAGGCGTTGCTGAAGACCGGTGCGCCGAGTGTGGGAGCACATGTGAAGCATGGAGAGGCGGTTTGGAATGTGGTTGAAAGTAGTCGATAGTCAGCTGTCGTTTTTTTATCCTGACGCTACATCGCTACTTCAACTCTTCTCAGGTCCACCAGTACTTTGGCAATTTTGTTGCCGACATGCCTGGCATGTAGCCAGCACTGCAGTAATTATCGTTCACAAGTACGAAGTCATCTGACGCCTTTCAGCCTGTCTATCTGTGCCATATCGGCTTTATACTGCTAAAACTCTTGGTCGTGTGCAACCGGGGACGTTGGACTACGTTCGTTGGCCCCGAAGTGCGTTCCCATAGACATTGCACTGAAATGGAGACGAAGTTTTCCGACGGAATGTTTCATATTACTCTCTTCGCTTAAGCCATAAGCCACGACTGTAAGTTTCAAGATGCCAGTTAATTTCATATTCTGAACTATACCAAGCCAACGGATGTTGAGTCCAGAATAAGTGGAACATCCGTTCGGTGACTAAGCTAGCCTCGAGCTGCGAAAAAGAACAGTGTCTACTAAATCCAATCCGTTAGCAGTATCCAGCGAGTATTGGACCCTTGAATCTTACCTCCTACCGAGACGGGTCTTCGCAGAAGCTGAGACTATCGTTGGACATGATACCAGGCGAACAGCATTCCGACAGGCGCGCAACATAAGACTATCTTCAATGCTATGCCACTGCTACTCATGCCACCAGACCGCTGGGCAAGTTGAAGTCGCCGGGAGGCTGGCTTCTTATTTTGTATTCCAAAGTAAATTTCTGCCCTCAATTCACCAAGACCTCTTGTAATCAATCACTTGCGAGCACAGCACAAAGGACTCTGCACGGCGTTCTCAAGGTCCGGAAGCCAACTCACTGGACAGCAATTCCCTACCGTATTATGCAGCTGAGATCTCGGATCGATCAATTTGCTATGCTGGGTGACTGGGTCTTGCAATAACTTTTTGGCGTCAACGACACTGCCTTTCCGGATTTGAAAATGACAATAGTTCTTTTTAGTACTGACAGAATACCTCTGTGGCGAGATTTACCATTTTGGTCTTGAAGATCGTCAAAAACTCCTTTTAATGATTCCACTCAGCCAAATGATTTCGAAGGCCAAAGCATGGTGGCACTTCTAGAGTGAGCGTTACCAAAACCCCGCGAAGCTTGACTATTACCCCATATATGTCCATCAACTCGTATGATGATGGTTGTCCTTGGGGTCCGATGTGCGGCTACACGGCCAGACGGATACAGAACCACTTATTTCGGTTCCGAGAGTTTGACGACCGATCCGGCCGCAAATCCCCAGATCGCATGTCTGAGTTCCGGGGGAAGCTGAGGGAAGACATAAAAGCTTGCGATCATGGATTTCTTAGCTGATATGTTGTTGAGTAGTTCCGCAGTCTGCACTGTTTTGTATTTATCAAGACGACTGTGAAATCTTTTACGCGTTGTTTTGCCGCTTTTTTCTCTTCGAGTCATTTTCGTGGCGGCATGGGAAGATTTTGGCTTGCTAGCCGTACTGATTTGAGATTGTTTTTTTCCGTCTGTTTCTTGGCCTATTCTGCGCCCACGCATACATATGGCTTCAACAAGCATGGGACGTAGATAGACTGGTCCCAAACCTGTGTGTGGACGTCATACCCGTTCTGATTATGACTTGGGCAAGCCGCAGCTCCCAGGATGCTTGAAAATTGCAATACTGTAGCATCAGACAAATTCTTGTTAATATGTATCTTCTTACTCTCCTCTACATCCTTCAACTGATTCGCACCGCTAAATCAGGAAGCATACCTCCCACAACCTTGAACTTCTACCGGAACTGTATAAGCAAAGATGAATCCAGCTTCACGGTTCCGGAACTTCCACTAGAGCTGCGACTACTGATATCGTAGGCGGCTTTGAAGCCCCATATAGTAGCGTTTACTATGTAAAATTCGAGGCAAAGTGATCTCATTCTCGGCTCGACGTCTAGAATTAAAAGGAAGATCATTTTGCCTCGAATTCTACATAGTAAACGCTACTATATGGGGACTCGATAGTGTGTGGATGATAAAGAATACTATACTGTGGACTATCTTCATCAACTTCAAGTTCGCTCTCACGGCTGTTGCCGCCACTAAGGTAGGGACTTCGGCGGGCTGACAGGAGATACTCATAGGGTCATGCACATGCTCTGTGAATTTGGATTTGCTGTAAAACGTTCAAAGAGAGTGAACTGCCGTCATCAGTTCATCAGTTTGAGGTACGTAGATTCTGTGTCTGACTATGTATCCTTTCCACTAAAGGATCGTGGCCTGATATTGTCGGCCTTGCAATCACCCAGTTGTACGCTTCCACACAAAACAGAGTCCGATTTGGCCTCGCGCCGCGGAACTTCCAGGCCTGATCCCATCAACGGCCAACAAAACCAAGGATTTACGCTAGTAAACATAGAAGTTTGTCTCTCCAGGGTTCTGTTCCTTCGTCTTTCTGTTCTTCCTCTGCAGCGAGATGCGCAGCCACCAAGCAATGATTATCACCCCAACCGAAAATGCAATACTTGCCATCCACGCCGTCAGATATCGAGGGGAATCCGTGCTGGGCCAGAGGTAAGGCGTATAGATGCTCGCAACGCTGCCGAGGGTGTTACACATGGCAATAGCCACCGCCTTCTTCTCGTCCGTCTGACCCAGGGTGCTCGAGGCCCAGCCCAGGATGAGGTTGTTGATCCCGAACGTGGCACCCACGAAGAAAACAATACCCACGAGTCTCGCTGCGATATTCAAGGTAGCCACGGCTACGACGAAGCCGCCGAGGACAATGGCCTTCATGACTGAGATGTGTAACGTCCGTTCATTGTATCGACCTGATGTCCACGACACCAAGATTCCGACCAGCGCCGCCAAAATGTACGGTGGGCAAGTCAGCGCAAGCGTCACTGTTGTGCTGTAGCCCAAAGTTTGCATAACCGTCGGCAGGAAGTTCTGGAATCCATTCGCCGCGAGATGGAGGTGGTACATGAGGCAAAAAGCCCAGGTGCGCCAGTCGAGACACGCCTCACGCAAGCCTACCCACACGCTGGTCGCTTCACGGCGATCCGTCGTGTCAATGTAAATCCGGTTGTGTGCGAGGTGTCTCTGTTCGGCCGAGAGCCATCGTGTGGTGAGGGGGTGGTCCGGAAGAAGGAACAGTGCTGCGATTGCAACTGTGATCGATAGAGCTCCTTGAATGACGAAGAGCCTGATTCTGGCTTAGCAGTCTGTTGACTAGCAGGCAAACGGAATAAGTTCACGAGAGAAAACTCACCACTGCCAACCGGCCAGGCCCATAGACCCATCAAGCCCAGCGAAAATTCCAGCAGCAATGAGACCCGAGAAAGAGCTCGCCAGCATGTTACCTGTGTAGAAGAGTGACATGCGAGTTGCGACCTCCTTTCGCGTGTAAAACATGCTGATGATGTAGAGAGCTCCCGGGTAGAACTGCATCACTGGTGAGCGTGGAAATCCCTTCATGAAATAATTACTCACAGGCGCTTCGGTAATACCCAGAAAGAAGCGACAAGCAATCATCCCCTCGTAGCTCTGCACTTTGAATGTGAGAAGGCTGACCACAGACCAAGCCAAGCAGAATCCTGGAACAATTCAGCTGATACGGTATTCACTTAGACATTGGGCAATTCTTACCGGCCATATACCAAGATGGCCTCACCCTGTTGAGAATCATATTGAAAGGGATCTGTCCGCAGATGTAACTATTCAAAAAAAAAAAAGTCAGCAATCGCAAGCGTCATAGCAAAGGTTGAGACACACCCAACAAACAGGATAGACACGCAGGTATTGTACTGCGTCCCCTCCAAGCCAAGGTCCGCTTCCAAACCATTGAGTCTGGCATTGATGATGGCATTTCTATCCAAAAAGTTGAAAAGATACATCAGCCAAAGAATGGGCTTCATATCATTAGCTATAGCACAGATACGACAGTCGCGAAAGAACTAACAATAATATAGATGTCGAGCTTCTTGACGAGGGCAATCTCCTTTGGATCGGTCTTGGAATGGGCCCCAAACGCATCCACGTCTTCCATCTTGGGAATCTTTTCAAAGTCGGCATCGTCGTTGGCCGTGCCGACGTGGCGGATGGAGTTTACGTCCCCGCTCATAATGCCAGGTTGGTTGGCGGCAAGTTCTGCAGGGTTACGGGTAGACATTATGGCGGACGAAGCTCAATACCGTAGTACAGAGCACAAGGTAGGAATATCGCAGGGTCCGAAATCTTTGTATTATACATCTACCTACCTCATGCTGCCCCGTCCCGTCTCTAATGTTCTCGTCGCGTCGGGGACTCCACCGGTCCCATGGGATCCCCAGCTTACCCCTCAAAGAGCTGTAAGAATCTGAAGCTTGGCGCTTGGCGCCGTGCAAGTGGTAGTCAAAAGCAAGTTGAAGGATGGGGTTTGTGGTTGGCATAGCCAGTCGTTTTTGAGGGAAGAGGCAGGGTTCAGATGGTGCAGGGCGGATAAGCTCACTCGACTGTCTTTTCCGTCGGAATTCTGGCCGTGGGGAGTCCGAGAGGATGTCGAAGTTGGAATATGACGAACATATCAGAAAATTCTTCTGGCACCCAAAAACCCGAGTGTCTACGTGGCTTCGGCGGAGTCTCATAGCTCGGTAATATGAAAAACCGTGAGGAGATGGTTTTGATGGAGAAACGCCCCCTCTACAGCAAACAGATAAACTTACTCATAGGTGGAAGAGAGAAGCTTGGACTAAAATTCACAGAAAGTAGAATATCAAGGCTAGAAGATGTCGCGCAGGCGCGACAGTCCCGCCTAGTAGGCCGTGAGGTTGTAGCTGCCCGGGGGAGAAAATAAGGATCGTGTTCCCGCTCAGATTACAGAGCGGTATTATGCTCCAAGAAGGAAATAAAAATGCGAGAATATGGCCTTAGCTTGCAGTATCTCGGACTGACACAGAACGTTGGGGTTGTGGCAATCGACTTGTGAAAACCGCATCTTTTGTATACTATATATACTAGATAAAACAGTAGTATTGCAACCAATCAGATCTCACAGATCAACGAAGGAAGGGTGGCCGAGTTGGTTATGGCGCCAGGTTAAGGTCAGCTTAACATCTGTTTCCTGGTGGGGCAACCCGCGCGAGTTCGAGTCTCGTCCCTTTCAGTTTGTTTTTTGACAATTGTTCTGTATTTTGGAAGGAGGGAATAATTCCAGATCCAGTCCTGAGACTATAAACTACTCCATATAGTAAGTTCATCCGTAGTCACAAGTAGTGAAGACTACTTTCTGAAAGGGTATTTTCCATTAAAATACCCTTCGAGCTGTATCCGTCTTCCGCGGTTTCCTTTCCTCCGCTCTACGTATGGCTTCGAGATTCGGTTCCGATCGACGTGTTCTTCAAATGGTGTATTTGAATCGCGGGCTCTCGTCTCCGAGTTCTGCCAGCTCGTCGTCCGACATATCACGGTACTTATCCTCAAGGTGCCCAGCCTCGCGCTTCTTGTTCTCCCGGGCATACCAGAACCACAAGAAACCATACATGCAGGTGGCCATACCTACCATACTAAGTGTAACTGCATGGCCGCGGATGTACCTAGGTTTGTCGACAGCCTGACTGGTCGTCTGTCAGTGACGAAATGCGTGGCACAGAAACGAGCGGGCTCACTAGATGAAAGCCGACATGACGCCCGAGCAGTTGCCGATGGTCAACTGCATCCCGTTTGCAGTTGTTCTCTTCCCGTATCTCGGTGTGTTGTTTGGAAGCTGCAACGACACGGTAAGCCGGAATCGCCACGTCTCAATCTCAAGAAAGGCAAACTCACCCATGCCAGTGGCAGGCCAACAACGACATACAACCCAGCCGCGACAAGGAAGCACCCAAAGTAGTGTACGCCAGAAGATGTGTTGGAAATCAGCACGCCGTATCCGATAACGCTGAGACTTCCAAAGACGACGCAGAAGAGGCCTCGCCGCTGGCTTCGATCAGACAAGAACGCCATGGAGAGGTAGACAACCGCGGCAACAAAGTAACACGGCACGGTCAGAAGCTGAACCTGTGCGGTCGTCCACGATCCGAGACCGTTGATGATGGTCGGGAGAAAGGTCGAGAATCCTGCCAACGGTCAAGACAAATCCTCAAGCCGCCTGCAGCTGCACTCGACTCACCGTAGAGCATCGTGTCGACGCCAAACTGCGCCACCGAGAAGAGCCAAACCTTCCAGTCCTTGAACGCCTTCCACATGTCCTCCCGACTGAACTCCTGCGCGCTCGTCGTGTTTCCGTATTCCCGCCCTCTCCTCGACACCATGATGGCCTTTTCCTCCTCGGTTAGAAAGTACGCGCTCTCGACATCGTTGGGCAGCGCAAAGTAGGCAACGACGCCGAGAACGACCGTCGGCAGCCCCTCGATGATCATGATCCATCGCCACCCGCTCAAACCCGCCACACCCTCCATGTGCCCGATGCCAAACGCAAGCAAACCCCCCAGCCCACCTGCGATGGCGGCGCTCACGAAGAGGTACCCCACCCTGAGCGCGAGCTCGTGCTTGCTGTAGAAGAAGGTGAGGTAGACGTTCAGCCCGGGGAAGAGGCCCGCCTCGACGGCGCCGAGGAGCAGGCGGCAGGCAATCAACGAGCCGTACGACTCGACCAGACCCGTCAGGGTGGCGATGATGCCCCACGACACGGTGATGAAGGCGATCCAGCGACTCGGGGTGAAGAGTTTGAGGACGAGGTTGGACGGGACCTCGAAGATGATGTAGGTGACGAAGAGAATGGAAACGGCGACTTGGAACTGGTTTCCTTGCAGCCCGAGGTCCTGCTCGAGGTTATACAGGCGGGCGTTGCCAATGTTGACGCTGTAGACGGTCAGGAATGTCCCGGTTACGAGACCCCCCGGGGGGGGGGGGAGGGGGCGGCACCCCCCGATCTAGGAAACTGAAGAGATAAAGAGCCATTACCGGGGTCCCCCCGGGGGGGGGGGGATGGGTCGGCACTCACCGATCTAGGAAACTGAAGAGATAAAGAGCCATTACCAGGGGAATGAGATGGGTGTCGAGCTTGCGCGTCAACTTCTTCTCCTTTAGTGTCTGTACATCGTCGTCGGCGGGCGCAAGGTCTCGGGGATCAACGTCCGGCGAGCTCGCACCGGGTCCGGGTCCGGCGTCGGCGTAGGCGTCGGTGTCGCGAATGCCATCCTTTATTGAAGACTCCATCACGATCACTTGCGCAACGACGTGCTGCGCTTATCAGGTACGTCGGCTCAATGCGGACAGAAGAACGATCTTTGCGACCAATGTTTGTGAGGATTCCTCGCGCGAATGAGCGCAGAAGAGCGCTGCGGCTGAGTCCGGAGACGAGAGGTGGTTGGGTCCTTGGGGTGACTCAAACAAAACGCCACTCCCTTGGATTCCGATCCGATGCTGGATCGTCGAGTCAAGATTAGCGGCCCGTCGACGCGGCGGGGTGCTGGCAAAGACGGCGGCGGGGTGTCGTACGGATATTCGACGCGCGTGCGCATCGGCCGATTCGCAATTTTTTCTTGTCGTCTGTGTTAACCCCTCTAGTTCCTTTGTCGGCGGGACAATGGGACGATGTCGTCTCCTAACGGCAGTGGTTCACTGTAACAAAGATGGAAAACGGCGCTTGCATGAGTCATGGATGACAGAAAGGAGAGCTCAATGGATTTGAAATCCAGTCACGAATACTCCGTACAGAACAGGAGAATCAACGTCAACAGACGACACCCTCGGCTGTTCTCCTTCTTCAGACTCGGATCGCAGATAAGCTCCAGGGTCTGGAACAGTTCGGAGTTGCGGCCTGGGGACTACAGAAGCTACCGGAACAAGGATCTCTCTCCTTGGGTCAAGCTTACTGTGTACGCAGTGAAGTTTCTATTCCCTGTCATCCGCCACAGGTTATCGTATCAGACCTCGATCGCTATTCGCCCGCCCCGTAGGAGCTACCCGACATGGTGTCACCGCCAGGAGCGCGTGGAGGGTTGCTTATCGAGATCTTGCGTTCACTACGTGTAAGCCGGTGGGAGGGCGTCTTCCACTATTGATAGTGACGTTTGCGTCTCGGCCTACTACGACAGCTGGACGCAAGTGGAGAGAGAGATGACGCCGAATTGTTGCGTTTCGGCGTTTGTGCGTCACTGACAAATCGTAGTTGGCTGTCTTTCTGAAGGGTTCCGAGATGTGATGACGAAGAAGGCGAACTCTGGAAATCTGTTGATTTGCTTTCGATTCCCCCCATTCCTTGAAATCCTTATTCGTTTGATTGCGTCTCTGTTTTTGGTGAAGTGCTGTGTGCATTCGGTTGATCAGAAGAAGCCCCGAACGTATCTACTGGATATATTTCTCTACGAACTCTACGCATGGATCGACAGTACGCTGACTTTACAACTAATCAAGACGAATCATCGGGCACACCGGCGAGTGCTTAAATAATTGGGCTTTTGGTAGAGCCTATTGAAGGGCCAGCAATAAATTAAGATTCGGGTCAGCAGCTCGACCCAGAGGCCGGTAAAGGCTACTTTGGGAACTTGTACCCAAACTCATTAGCGCCGGACATCGAAGCCGACGATGTACGCCCAAGATGATCATTTAAATGCTCTTCTAATATCAATAAGCTCCGTCATACGTTCAAGAAAGCCAAACCCTGGATCAGTCGGAGGCTGCGAAGGCTACAAATAGCGATGTGAACCCAAAGATTTCCATAGATCCAAAAGCAAATACCACCATCCCGTTTTGCGCCTTCTCGAAGTTTGGTATTACGAGAAATGTGTCAAACGCTGCACTTTTAGCACTATTTTCATAAGCGGACGCAGCGAGATCTTAGTTTTGTTGTTCAAAATGCTGTTTTACTGGGCTGTCTTACCCCTATTGCTCAGCATGGCCTCTTGTTTACCCCAAAGTAGCATCAATGAGGCCTCCCGTCAAACAGTACCGAAAGGAGGCAAAGATGACTACAAAAGCATCCAGGCAATCAAGCGGCTGCAGTCCAGGGCAGGGGCAGCAACACCGACCCTCTCGTCCCTCGGGCTCGCTGCCCGAGCGTTGGACGGCAACTGGGTAGTCCAAGACCAGTCAGGCTTCATTCTCTACGCCAAGATCGCAGACGACGACCTCACGATGCATGTCTACAAGATGGAGAACCCAAGTCCCCGGCGCGTCAAAATGCGCAGTGCCATCGCCGCGCTCTGGGAGGACAAGTCGTCCTACTACCTGCGCAGCCTGCTGCACATCAAGTACCACTCCATCACCAACCAGCAGACACTCGCGGCCATGAAGAGGGCCTGGGACCTGGGGGACTGCGGAGGCGCCTCGGAATGCAGGATTGTCTGGAATGAAGACGTGCCGTTTGATGTGCTGAGGGATTCCCCTTTTGGGCAGGGCGCATCAAAGATGATTGCCGAGTTCTCGGGAATGGCCCGTCACTACATTTCTTCCTTTGACATGAGCCAAACCGGGTTGGACTTCAATGCTGGGCCCGACCATCCTTGGCTGGAAATCAACTTCCGGAGGTATGACGACCAATAAGAAAAAGAGAACAGAAATACACTTGGGCGATGCTCCGAGAGGAAGGTCATGGAAAGAGTTTGCGGAGGCTTACTTGGCCGGCTACGTGAATCTTAAGTACGCAGTAATCAAAGTAACATGGAGAATTCACATCTGCCTAGAAACTATTCGTGGAGTGGTTTTACGTCGAAGATACCCTCTAGCAGACTGGCTTTAGGACTTGAGCTCAGGGCTTCCTACAGCTAACTCCGACTTCGCTCTGAGTCTGTCATGGAGAACGAGTTGGGATGAACAGTGTCCACTTCGGGATGAACCACCGCGCACGCATATTCAGGCCCGCCATCTCAGACGTGCCATGAATGACCAAAGTTCAGGCCGAGTGTGAGCGGTGAGCGTCAGAGCGCCGATGACGCTAAAATGTCGTCCTCCAGCATCCCATTCTGCGATTCCAACCTACGACGACCTCGTGCTGGCACTTCGACACGCGTGTCGAACCAAGAGCGCCCAAATCATGGCGACTCATTCGTAAGTCCGGGATAACGAGACCTTGATCCGATTCATTGATCTCCGGGCCGTCAAGCCCCCCACACGACGCAAGAACCAAGGTCTCTCATGCAATTTTGTATTGCCTACGCCTCGTACACATTACGAAGATTATCTATATGAAGAAAAAAGTAAATAGTGTAAGCGAAGGAAACCCCATGATGCTTCCCGCCGTCTGTGTGGCTCCGCCCGCCGGCAAATGCAACGCTTCCCGAACCGCTATCTATATACACGCCCCTACCGACCGACGACAAAGGAGAAGCTGCTACCGATACTTCTCGGTGGGCATCTCGTACACGTCGTTCACCGGCCCCGACTGGAATGCCGCGCCCGGACGCGGTCCCCTCGGTGGCGGCGTTCTCGGTTTCGGCTGTCCGTCGCCCATCTCGGCGACCTCGTCGCCGCCCATCTCCGCCGGCAGGATCCTCGTGCCCCCGAGCTCCGTCGCGCCTCCGGCCGGCGGCCTCGCGTACGGCGACGCGTGGCCCGTCGCGGCGGGGGAGACGGACTGGTTCGACATGGGGCTGACGCTCTGCGTGGGCGGGGAGAGCTGGCTGCTCTTGCGCAGCGGCGGGTCGCGTCGCTGCGTGGGCGTGCCGCCGAGCCCGGCGGCGGCCCCGGACTCTCTCATGTCGTCGTTGTTGAGCGACGGCCCGTTGGGGTCGTACGCGCGCATGTCGGCGAGGTCGGCGGCGCTGGGGCGGTTGGCCTTGCGGCGCCTGTACACGCACCACCCCAGGCCCAGCAGGGCGGCGAGGCCGACGACGCCGACGGCGGCGCCGATTCCCGCCTTTGCGCCGGTGGAGAGGCCGCCGCCCTCGGAGCTGCCGCTGTCCGCGCTGCCGGTGGAGGACGAGCCGCTTGTTTCGGTGGCGGTCTGGACGTCGCTTCCCGTCGGGCCGACCTCTACCGTTGTCGGCGCAGAGGTCTCGATCGAGGTGGAGGTGACGACGAGGGTCGAGGTGACGGTGACGGTCGTCTCGGCGTTGTTGTACTGGACGCTCGTGATGGTGGAGGTGCGGACGAGGTTGGACGTCGTCGTCCGCACGACGGTGCTCGTCCGGACGTTGGTGACGGTGACGTCGGCTGCGGCGGTGCCAGAAACGGTGACTGTGACGGTGACGACGGCGCGCTTCTCGATGACGGCGTGCTTGCGCAGCTCGCCGGCGGCGGCGGGCGTGGCCTGGGCGGGAACGTTGCGAGGGGCGTTTTCGGCGGGGAGGAGGTTCAAGCTGCGCTTCGCGAGGACGGTGGAGGTGACGTAGTTTGTGACGGTGGCGGTGGCCACGTCGCTGCTCGTGACGGTCGTGGTTTCGAAGGAAGTTGTGGTGACGACGATGGTGGTGACGACTGTGCGGAAGAGGGTGCTCGAGACGGTCACGGTTCCGCCGGCGCCGCCTCCTTGGGTTGTTGTGACGGTCACTGTTGTTGTGGGATCTGCCGCGGCGGTGGTTATCGGCGTGGTCTCGACGGCGGCGGTCGTTGCCGGGGTCGTCGTCGTCGGCGTCGTCGTCGTCGCTGCTGGTGTTGCCGCACCTGTTCCTCCCGTTCCCTGTCTTGGCCTGAGGCCGGGCATTGGTTTGCTGTCTGCGAGGGGCGAAGCTATCGCGATGTTGGGCCAGAGCAGGGCCAGCAGGCCGAACGATCCGGGACGCATGGTTGCGAGGTGGTCGGCTCTACGGCGAGCAGAGTACGGATACTGGGATGGGATGGCTACGGATATGGATTGTAGGCTGAGAAAAAGATTCAAGAAGACTACAGGAGAGTGGCTTCGAAAGAGGGAACTCGGAGGAAATGGGCGTGCCACCGCGGCGAAACACGGTGGAATGAAAATGCTCGTAACAGACAGAGTCGCAAGCGCAGCAGACTTTGTGTACACGGAGGAGGCTAGCAGCTGGTTACGAGCACAAGAGGCGTGACGTGACGGAGGAGGGTGTGGGATGGGCAGATGCGGTCTACACCCATGAATTTACTCCCAGGCTACGGCTACAGCGTACCTGGCATCGCTACATGTAATAGTGTGGCATATGTACGGATGCTCATGCCACTGATGCCTCCCGAATCTGCCCAGTCTGCATATTGTATGCATACTCGGAGCCAAGACGAAGAGCAGATTCGGCACCGTTGCGGTCTAGTGGTGCGGCCGACGGGTGCTAGCATCAAAGCCACTCGTAATGGCGTCTCCAGTCTGCAGCATAGCGAGTAACCAGGTGGCGCGGCGATGTGGATTTTTTTTTTTTCACGGATTTCCACCATGGATGCTGGATGGCCCCAGTTCGCGGGCTCTCCCTTGACTCCGTCGACATGTACGTACGGATACGACGCGGTGCTGATTGCTCGTTGTACGGGACCCAAGTACGCAGTAGTTAGTGTATACACTAACCAGGCACTGCCAGGCATGACTTGACTTCTCCAGACAGACTCCGCCGGTGGAGAAGAAGACGGCGGGCTAGTGTGGCAAAGAAGACTTGATAAATGAAGAGCTAGAAGAAAAGGAGGGGCGTCGGGATTCGGGCGTCCCAAAAGGCAGGTCGTCGGCCGAAGACTCACTCGCAGTGACAAATGCGAAGGATTCAAAGGGCGGGAAGGCAATTCAATTCAAGCCAGGGGTCGGAATGGTTGGCAACTAATCGTAACTGAACAGAGTGCTGTCAGGTCAGGTACATGATGCCTGACTGGGATACACAATGACACAATCGTACAAGGAGGGCAGCACGAAGCACGAGAGATGAGATGGCATCTATTACTACGCAGCAGGGAATGTCCCCGCCGTGCCTGTTGGTGATGGTGGTGACGATGATGATGTGCACCGCGCTGTCTCCATGTTGGCTGCTGTGCTGGCAGTGCTAAAAATCCTGGACCCTTGGACCCTGACGATGAAAACCGCATCCCGCGTGACACCGACAAACTGGGCGGGCACATGGAGCAAAAACATGATTGGTATCCATAGTGTACTGACTGCATCCGTATAGTCGACGACTGTTATTCTTGCCGACGGCTCACCGTCGAGTTGGCCCGCGGCTCGCGAGTGGGAAAAGATTGGGAACGCACGACGGATGATGCAGAGTTCCATTGGGCAATGGACAACACGAGAAACGGTCCCCTGAGGGCTGGAGGGTCAAAAGGGGTCTCGTGACTGACGAATCCAAGTATTCCCCCAGTCAACTCTTGGCCCCTCATGCGGGTGGGAAAATGTGTGGGAAAATGGGGCAGCACACGATGGCTGAGTAACCCGAGGCCGTGTACGTGTACTGTTGAAGTAGGGAAAGAAGAAGAAAAAGGTCGAGACGCTTGCTTCCGTGAGGCCTCGCCGAGGTTGGATTTCACTCCACCACGAGGTGCTGCGCCAAGCTAAGATGAAAAGGTTCTCTCTCGACTCGTTCGTCCGAACGAAACAGTTCATCCGACTGGAGCAGAACCGACACTTTGAGACGCTGATTCTTCAACCGCACGTCTTCCATCAATAGTACTGTGTATGTGTAGACTTGCTTCGGCCACGCCGGAAATTGTGCCGTCAACAAGCCATGGCGCTCGACGTGCAGCCATCGCCACCATGTGTTTCCAAATCACCTCTCAACGTGCACACTAGCTTGGACAGCCAACACCTCTCTGCCCATCTGCCATCTGCGTCAACCTCAGCAGAGACGCGAATCGCGAGACAAAGCACCGTCTCTACTTGTACGTTTCAACCCTCAGCTGCTGCTGCACGCCAAGTGAACCCTGCTTCTGCAGCTGCTACTTGTAGACACCCGCATGCACCTTCGTCATCCAATGCCATCGACGCGCAGCATTGGCCATGATATCAGTCTGGGCAGACAATGGCGAAAACATTGCGACGCGATAACAAATACGAGCTGCACCAGAGCCCTTGAGGAATGGGAGGGCTGTCGCTCGTCGCCGCTTCACACACCAAGTGGCCGAGCCGATCAACGCCTAATAGTAGTCATCAATAATTACCCACCCGTTTGCTCTCACCTACTCCCTACCTCTCCATACAAATCAACATCTTCCACCTTGATCCGCCTTGCCCAACAGGGCGTAGGAACCCCCAGCCATCGCCAGCCACCAAACAACTCAAAATACCGAGTCTTCGTGTTTCCTCAGCCGGAGCTGTCTCCCTCCCCGACCCGACCCGACCTTGCCCTGTCGGTCCTGGCACGACGCCTCAAGGGGCCAGCCCAGCCGAGTCGCACTCAAGCCCCCCCTATGCCCGTAAATTGCTCAGAGACACAGCGTCCACCGACCGGTGAGGCCTGTTCAGACTCGGGCAAGCCTTGACGACGGTTGGCGCACGCGCCAGGAACGTAGAAACCAAGTCAAGCTTTCTTTCTTCTGGTGCCCTGTATTATTTTCTCCTGCTGTCCATGTCCAGAATACCCCTTCGTCTTTTGTCCCTCTGTGTGAGACACTCGTTTCTTGCTATTAAACACTGCATGGTCCGCATGCCGTCCCAACCCCTGCCGAGCCATTTATTCGGCTTCAGGTGCCTGGCCTGGCCGAGTTGGCCGACACCTGCCCAGGAAGCGCTCGAGTTCCCGTGACTTGCGGCTCACCTGAACGGGTAGAGATGCTCCACTGAAGCCATCGCGGTGAAGGCTTCCGATTCAGTTGACCCCCTCTACCTTTTTTTCACTGAAAGCTTCACTCACCTCAACCTACAATGCTTTCTAGCTTTTTTTGGGGGGGGTTTTCTTTCTTTTCGACTAAGGATGTCATCGACGACCATGATAACATGAGCGGCAATTATATGGCTTTCGTCTCCTCCAGTATGCTCGGTCTGCTGTGACCCCCCAGACAGGCAAATGTGTGCAATGCTTTGAAGACTAAAACACTTCGCTCCCATCCGCGGCGTGTCCGGAATATCCATGACATCATGATCGCGGTGCAGTACTGGGTCAACTTCCCACCAAGGCCACGTTCAAACACCTCGTAGTTCACCAACTCAGAAAACGAGGGAGTCAAAGACGTCGTTGTTGCCTACTGGTTTAACAGCAAGATGCACTTACATAGTGATGTTCTTCAGTCTCACTTATTGACTATCAACTATGGATCCCAGGTGACTGGAGTCCAACACTCGAGTTGATATAGGCATGACTAGTAGCCCTCCCACGTCAAGGACGGTAGCACAATGTCGACTACTCGTTCGTCTTGCTGCATGCTGGCATTTTCTCGACAAGCGCCACGGGAACCATGCGAAACCACGAGCTTCCGTCCATCGAAGCCAAGGGACTAATTTCAAAGACAGACCACACAGGTTAAATTCACTTCCTAGAACTGCGAGGCAACACGACAGTAATTAACAAAACTCTCGCCTATAACCTAATACAGCTAGCTGACTAGGCGTTTTGAAAACGACATGGTTAACCCTATTGGTCCTCGGATGCTTAATGGAGATATTGGATCGACCCTCAAATACGCCGAGTAACCACAAGCTACATGTTGTTTCCGCCATTGCCTTACACACCTCTAGTTGCTGAAACAACAAATATAGCTGTACAGTTATCAACAAGATACCACTGCGAGTCCGAGGCACAAGGACACACAAAGCTCCGTCAATCGTTTGCTCTTGACGATCGCTTTCGACATCTCAAAACTTGCAGTTTCACCAGGACTTTCACAATTCTCACAGGCAAGAAAGTTGCTTTTGAAAATGGGGACGGAAAGACCAGAAAAGCTTCATCACTTTGCTCATGACTTGTGACAACTCTGGTCACTTTGGTTAAGTAGGACCAGGAATGGCTGGAGACTGGATGCTTAAAACCATCCTTCGAGGCTGCCTCCGGGATCCGAGCAAAAGTCTTAGTCAAGTCCTGTAAACTCATGAAACCTCTGTATGAATTTGAGGCGACAAAGTAAAATACCCTGAATGCAATTATCACCATTTTCTTGTTGGTTCATCGGGCTACTCAGGCAAGCTTCTCAAATTGACATACAAACTTTCGAGGTTACGGATACTGTCACGTAGATGATGTGTGCCAAACAAGCTACTTCTCAGATTTGCTTCAAGGCAACCCTCACGAGATGTCGTCCTTGACAATCAATTCAGAGTCTTTCTGGGAGCCAGGTTTATTTGACAGCTCAGCCAGGTCTGCAATCATAAGCACTACGCAGACACCCGTGGAACATATGCCAGATTCCTAACAGAAGAAACATGACTGGTTGTTTACCTAGTTCTACCAAATGATATAGATGAAGTAGACATCTCAAATTTCAGAGAGATTTGTGTACAGAACCACGCCATTCGCAGCTGGTCATACTTGAGATTTTGATATTCTTGAAAAGATTTGAGTAAGAATATGATTTAAGCCATGATATTGGTATCAATTTAGGAGAAATGCAAGATAGAAGTAGGATATGTAACCTTTGACACGTAGAAATAACCGCTCATGTGTACAAAGTCCCAACCTTCCCCGTCTCTGCTGATAACTTGATATTACGCTACGCTCAAAACGAAAGTCTCGAGAGCAGGATCGTTAAATCCACCCATTCGGCTTTTGAGGTGTCGGTGATATGTGCTCTGATCGTCCTCTTCGTTCGTCGACTGAAAAGTTGAGAAGCAGGAAATTTGCTGACAAAACCCCGAAAATTAAGAGTTGAAGCCCTGATTGTAAGATAGGTAGTTTACTGTTTATTCGTTCTTTCCCTCTTCGCAATCCTGATTGAATCTTCTGCGTGAAGACGGGCTCACGTAAAGTGTCAAACACTGACCACGTCCAGCTTGTCCAACAGCATTCTCATTCATGCTTCTAGAAAGATCATTCCCCCCTAATACCTGATAGCCCAGTTGCTGGTGGTCACGCAACAATATGTACTCATCACCACGCCATCTATCAATCCATAAAAGTCTGTCATCCTGGCTGATTCTCGGTTTACCTAGACAGACTACTTACTTCACGACCACCAGTTTCGCGTGCTTAATTCAGTCAGCTGCCATTCGAACTCGTGTATGTGATTAGTACTAACTAATTGTATCAACATAAATCTTGGCCATGTCTTCTTCTTATTCCTTATTTCTACTAATCAGGAGCTTACCGATCGCCGGGCCCCTATCTCCGTCTGATCAAACTTCAATCTTGTTTGACAAAAGACAAGGCTACCGATCCCCCCTGCATCTCCTAACCAACCAACCCACTCGTCCGAGCGTTTCTCTTCCGCACATCAAACACCTACATCCAAGGACTGGGTGGCGAACTCCGTGGCAAGGCGAACCGAGAAATACGACCTCGGCGCGTCTCAGCTCGTTCCTCACATCAGCCCTTCGGTGTGCGTCTTGTCCGTACTGCAGCAATACCGCCTTGAATTCAGCAAGACGGAAAACCACGACGTCTTTGTCGGAAAACCACGACGTCTTTGTCGTGGGAACGGAACGTCAAGCATACCATAGTCGCAAATGGTTTTTTTTCGAAAGACATAAACTTCAAACAAGAGGCTGAGTCTTCCGTCGGCTCAATTTTCAACTGACATCCGGAACATATTGAAGCGTCGTTGGGATAACAGCAGCTCTCCACATGAGCCATTTTCGCCCTACAACATCAAAGACTGTCTAAGTATACTGATGATAGCGCCGCTAGTTAGGTACATGTAATGTCGGTAGTAGTAAATAGTTATATCCACAGGATGTTTGGGTTCTGGGTGCGGCGACGTCGCCCAAGATTATCGTCATCCGCATCGCCTCTCCTCTTCAATCGTGCGGGTCCTGGCTCTCGTCTTACTTAGCCGGTGCCGCACTCCCCATCGCCGACGTCGCCGCTCCTGCCGTCGGCGCACCCGTGGCGTGCATCTCAGTGGATCAGATCCCGAAGAGGCCGTCGCTCGTCATGGTGCGTAAGCCTAGGAAAGGGACGGTAGGCAACGCTGATACTGTGGACAAGTAATATGCTGCAAGAGGGAAACGAAATGAAGTAGTCGCCTGTGCCGCCGACTTTTAAAAGTTCTCCTTGCCCCACACAAACGAGAAACTAGGTCCGTCAGCGAGGTTCGAGTCACATGTATAGAGAATGGAACTCACCCAGGCTCACTGTACTTGTTGCAGTAAATATGCAACGAGCTGCCCAATCCTTTGGGTCCGCAGAAGAAGACGCCAGCCTCAGCCGGCGCATGCAACTTGCGGATACCCCTGAAAATCATGTCCCAGTTCGGCCTACCAAAGTTGGTCGGCGACCGCAGGCCGGTAATGGTGTCCTTGTCGGCGTTGGCGTCGTTGATCATGATGTTTGTCGCGTCGTCGGCCTTGATCTTGGCTGTAAGGTAGGTGTGGATCTCGATGCGGTTGTCAACGTCCTGAGCCTCGATGGCGAGCAGCAGGGAGCGGAACCATTCAAAGGAGCCGAAGTCTCTGCAGATCCAGAAGAAGTAGACCTTGCTGAGGCGCGTCTTCTTCTGGGGATAGTTCATGCGGTACCAGATGGACTTGAGAATCGACGCGAAAGGTGTGACACCGATGCCAGCACCACAGAGAACGGAGACTTCGTACTTGAAGACGTCCTCAGACGCAGATCCGAAGGGCCCGTCGACGTAGACGCGCGGCAGCACGCGGCGGAGAGCAGGGTCAACCTCACTGGAATCGCTGTTGACGCCGACGACCTTTGATGCGTCATCCTTCTTCCGATCCCACTCGCAGCCAAGAGCGGTAGACACGGCGCGAGTGAAGTCACCAACGACACGCATGTGAATCGAAATATAGTCCTCTTCAGGGGCGCTGGTAAGGGTGAAGGGATGATACTGCCAGAGAGAGACGGCAGGGCAGCAGAAGAAGATGTACTGGCCAGCCTTGGTCTTGGTGTGCTCCTTCTTGATCTGGATTTCGCACACATTGCTGGGGTGCTGGATGACCTTGGAGATGTATGTCTTGTGGCGACCGCGGACCTCACGGGCGACACGCTCGGCGAGATAGACGAATCCTCCGTACATCCAATACTGCCAGAAGACGCCGATGGCCGAGGTTCCGATGCTGACGCAGAAGGGAGCGAAGTCGGGTTGAATCATGCAGAAGGCGCCGTGGATGGACCAGAAGAAGAAGAAAATGATGAACATGTGGTGCGTGTACCAGAAACGCTCGTAATTGGCACGTCTGGGCTTCTCGACGGAGGTGAGCACCATACCCATGAGGGCGATGAGCATAACGTAACCGGTCCAGCCAGGGCCGGAGACGAAATTGGCGAGCAACCAGCCGTAGATGCCGAGGTTATTCTTGGCGGCGATTTGAGCGAAGTTGTTCCAGTGGGCAATGGTGTGCACCCAGGAGAAGAAGACGATGGACCAGGCGGTGGTGATGTGGAATGTGATGTTCTTGTCGAACTGAATGATTCCGTTGAGCGGTGTCTGACGAGCCAGCGAGATGAGAGTGCGGCAGACGGGAAACAGGATGAGTGCGACATCGACGTGAAGCACCAGGGCGGCGGCACGAGCAATGACGAAAGTTGGCCCAAAGGTGTCGCGAGAACCCTGCAAGTTATCCTTGACGCCGTAGTGAACGGTAGCAAAAGCGAAGATAAGGGCGTGGAGGACCAGGAAGACGAAGACGAAACTGCAGCTGTCAGTATATCTGGGTTCGAGTTGACGTTGACGACGTACACTCTGCGGTAACCCTCGTTAATCATCCAACGGTCGAAGCGTTCCCTCATGGTCAACTCTTTTTGCTTCTCCTGCGTCATCTCTCCAGAGAGCAGCATGCGGGTAAGCGGCGTCCATCTCGAGCGTTCCGATGGCTTCTCGGCGCCCGCGTAGTAGTAATCCATGACGGGTGGTTGATCTGGCCGTCGCTAGCCAGGTGAGTCGTCGGTTGTTCCCTCGAGTCCTTCTGATCCGAACAATCCCAGCGGGTGGTCTTCTTCTCGACTCTTTCTCGGATCCCCTTCCACTTCCTTGAGAACTGGTAATGCTTCCTCCTTGATCGGGCGAGTTGTTATCGACAGGTTTGGCGTTCGCAAGTGTTACGGGTGGGCGTGGTTGATTCAGAGCCTGCTGAAGGGGCAAAGAAAATAAGGCATCTAAAAGAAAGTATACGAAGAGAAATGGTCGATCCAAGAAGCGCGCGAATCCAGAAAAGAGCGGATATTGGAGCCTGCAGTCCGATATTCACTGGATTAGCTAGTGAAAAGATGTCTTCGCGCACCAAAGGCGATGGGCAGGTGGGATAGGAGGTGGTCAGGCGGAGGGGGCGACAAACTGCGTGTGTCGCAGAGGGTGGCGGAGGAGGATTTGGCGTGGGAAAGAGAGTTTGAAAACGGCGAGAAGAAGTGCCCGAGAGATGGCGCAGGGGAGCACGGGAAACATAAGGTGATTTTGTGACGATGAAGGGGAGACTGTGGCCAAGCCATACCAAGGCGTCCGTCTGTTTCCAAAGGACTAGTGGCCAGAAAGACAATCGTTGGTACTCACCTGCACACAATGCCTGCACTCGGCGGCTGATTCTGGGGATTCGTAGGCGTTGAAGAGATCGTGGTATTAATTCCCCTACATGCAGTAGCGGAAGGGGGTGCGAAAGACGTTGAATGGAAGAAGGGGAGGCGAGAGTCAAAAGAGCGTCCGGGACGCGGGCGATCACAGGAAGAAGAGGAGCAGTATGAGGCAGAGGTGTGTGAAGTGTGAGAGAAGCTGGACTGGGCTGGGCTAGGTAGAGGGGGGCAGGCCGTGAAGAGGGAGGGTGTGAGACAGGGGTTGAGGTCAAGGTGCAGGGGGGTGGCCGGATCATGGTCCCCTTCCCGTCTCAGCGTCGGTAGTGGAGTCATGTTAGTGGTTACTGTGTGGGCGAGCGGATATGAGTAACACGAAGCATAGTATGAAGTACATGGCAATCAAAACGTTATGCCCAGCTTCCACTGTCAGGTAATGTGTATCGAAGCGATGGGTGGCCCCGAGAGATCAGACCGAGTATCACCAGTCCAGGCCTAACGCACGCTGCGGAAGCAGGCACAGGACAGGCGGTGGCAGAGGCAGAGGCAGTGTGCAGTGTGCAGGATTGTAAGGGAAGCGACGGCAAGTAGGCACATTGGTAAGGTGGTAGTGGGGGGAAAGAAGCTGGACATGGGCATGAACATGGACATGGACAAGCCGCGGATGGATGGGTTCGAGAGCTAATGGAATTGGGCGTAGGTATAGCGAGACGACGACGACGAAGACGAAGAAGAGGAAGCAGCAAGGAGGAGAACGAGGAAAGAGAGATACTGAACTAAGCCAGGGTATTGTGCAAACAGTACGCAATGGTCTTCAGGTTAGCGAGGAACAGGCAGCAGAGTCAGATAGGATGCTGCAGAATGAATACGACACGCATTAGCAGGCGACAGTGCGCTCCATGAAGTCGTCACTCCTCTGTCCGTGAATAATACAAAATAATGAAGGGAAACCGTCCGAGCAGCACCACGGCAAGCACCACGAGCGCTGTTGCTGCAACTATACGCTTACGAAGTACCTGCTATACTTATCATACCTAGGTAGATACCTAGGTAGATACACGCTGACTTAGGTAGTTGGTAATGCATAGGGGGTCTCAGAACGGGATCAGCCAGTCAGAATCGAAATGTGCCTGGCTCAGGTCTGGGGTTGCCTTGCCGGTTGCTTTGTACCTGCGTGAGAGGCAGGAGGCACTTCGCACGATGCAGTCTCTTCCTGCCTGCCTTCTACTTATACCTACTGGGTAATGGTACGGGTATAGTTACAGTGCTAATAGGTACCCAAGGTTCCCAGGACACCTAGGTGCCCAGGTAAGCAACATGTGTCTTGAGATTTCTCCATGTCGTCTGGCCTCAGCATTTGAACAATGTGGACATTGCCGACTGCCTGCCAAGAAAAAAATACCAGTAACATGCAGACTTCAGACCGTTTTCGTGAGGCAGGTCGTCGCGATATTAGCTCAGGTAAACGTTCATATTCACTTCGGTCAGGTAACTCCGTTTCCAGAGACGAAGTGGGCTGGTCGTGGGGAGATTCGTACACGACATGGGCCCAGCTCACGACCATACGAAATAAACCCAGCTCGTAGAACGAAGCCCACTGGCCTTCTTCAGTCTTGGCTTTTTTCCATCACAGAAGTCTTTGCTCCCCGTCCCACGAGCTGCGCTCCTTTAGTGGAGCCGATCAGAGCAGGACATCTTCCCATTCCTGGGTCTCAAAGCCGCTGTGCCGGGCTGGACGGCACTGCATCCACGTCAATATCGACGAGAAGCCTATTCGGACAGCCGCCGTCTGATGTGTCTGTCCATCCAGGCCAATCGCTAGGCCATGTTGCCGTGGCAGAATCCGCACCTGTCTCCCCCCCCTGCGCGTGGGTGACAGCTACATGCTACGGTAGCAATGAATCCTCAAGAAGCCAAGTCTCGACCCTACCTTATTCTCTGTCGTTCAGTCTAGCCTTTGTCGTCTCTGCAATCTCTGCGGTCCAAGATGAATACATTTTTTCTATACCTCAATACCAAGTATCCGTACGGGACTGCGAAATGCGAAGCCCCTGACTGCGAGTCTGGCCTTCAACCATGACCCTATCGCCACCACACTGCGTACACGCACATCACGAAAGCAACCGCATACTCGAGCACTCCTGGTGCCTGGTGTCTTGACGGTCTGTTTGGGCAGCGTTTGGAACAAGGCTGTCCTCCCGCATCGTGGTGGGTAATGAGGCCACAATCCCCCGCGGCCCTACCGTCCTCAAACCGCCCAGTTGCACATCGAGACGCCCCAAGACTCGTGAGCAGTGCGCGTCCAGCGGTCGGTTCCCTTCCACCCGATCAAAACAGGAACATGGGCAGGATTCACCACACAAGATGCCAATCCTGTCTACGTTCTCCGTACTCGGTCTCCTACACAAACCCATGCCTATATCTGCTATTCCCCTCGCCTGCCATTGGTCTAAAATCACATTTTACAAGTAATATACACAAGAGCAGAGAGGGGGGTGGTGTTTGGATTGGTCGCTTGAGCCCGTGTCGCAGGCTGTTTCGCCAGGGGGGCTCTGACACAGCCTGAGCTTCGGATTTCACAAAATGGGTGGTAGGTGGCTACTGGAAGTCGCCTTCACACTGCCTTGTCGCTAGGCGGGCTGTCATCCGCTCACCGGCACTCACTGGTACTGGCGCTGAGGCGTCTTTCGTGGCGTCCTCTGACAGCCGTCCAGAAACACTCGCACTGCTGATTCCATCCTCTTACTCAGCGAACCCGACTGGGAATGCCCTCAACTCGACCCCCGTCTCCTCCAGACCTCATCACCACCCCGGCACGTCTTCACCTCTTTTGCCGCCTTCCCGCCCAGCGTCCACCCTCCGGAATATTATTAGCAGCCTCATTGGTTGGGATCCCTTGACTGCATCCCACCCAGACTACTTTCGCACCCCAATTCCATCCGCCGCGCGGCTGATTGCCAAACCTCTGGCCTCTCCTCACGTCTTCAAACCCAATCTCGCAGGCGTGCTTTTGTACCAGGTCTGCTGTTAGCCTTCACACCCATGCGAAGATCACTCACAAAGCGCAACTCCCCCCGGCAAACGAAGCAGAAATCAGTCCATGCCTGAAGCAGCCTCGCCTCCTTGGGTTCCTATTGTCACCAACGACCGGCCACAATGTCAACGTGCCCATTGTGGTTCGTTGACAGCAGTATACACTATCGCAGAGGAACGTCAACTTCTCCTGGCCCAAACGACTTCTTATCCATCTGCTCGGCAAGGCGGAAAGCGGTTAGGAGCTACCACTTGAGGCAGGTTTCCGTCAACCTGTCGGGGCCAACCCCAGCAAGACATCCGAAACCTCCCAAACTCCCCTCCACCGTGCCGCTAAACCACCAACTGGCTTCATTCCCAAGTCGTCATGAACTTGGAAGATCCCCCACTAAATAGACTCATTTTTCCAATGCCTCTGCACTCTACCTGACATACGAGAAAGCCTTTCAATCGCCAGATCCAACCTTCTATTGCAGTTGCCGACTCACAGCAGACGCAAGCTAACCTTATTAATGCAACCCTAACTCCATCGCTACGTAGAAATCACCCGAACGCTATGATTGATGCCTTGACCAAACGCAAACATCCACCAATTACACCCTTTGAACGTCCAGCTGCCCCTTGTCGTGAACCTCTCTCCTCTGGTCGATTTACACGGCAACCTTCACCCGCTCCGGCGTCACAACGCTCTCCGTCATCCCTTACCGCTAGCATTCATCAACCATCCCAAACAGAGCATCATCCTCGCCCAGTTTCAAAACAAAGTCCCGTGATAATACACGTTATATATATCCACCTTCAAACACGTGCATCCACGATCGCAACCCCATCGGCAATAGCATCCACAGCGCAGCACAGTCCGCTTGCCGTTTCCTCGCATCTTCCACCTTATCGAGGAACTCCCACGTGCCATCCGCCGCAGAGCCGCATTCCAGCCCTCGCCTCCGGAGCATTCCATTCCATCCTATCCCATTCCCCGTGCCACTCTCAAGTCACCGAACGTCGGTATCCCCGTCCCATCACCCTCACACGTTTTGTTTGGACTGATCATTCCGCCTGCTAGATTGCTGTCCAAGCCACAGTCCAGCCCTACTTGCCTGCGTCATTTACTCGTTTCAATTTTGACCCCATCGACGAGCGTTTGGTCGTACAGCAGGCCATGTCCAATGCTGTCCAAGTCTTCTACGTATCCAGCCAGCTTATAGGCATCCCTTCCTGTCCTACAATGTTCGAATGCTCCACAGGCAAGGCATCATGCGATAGGTTAAGTATTTGCAACTTCATTTGACTTTGGTCATTGTGCAACTCACTATGAGTATATCCCAAAACTGCTAGATAATAAGGTCGCACCGCCAAAATGGCATCGTGACCCAAGCCACGTAGATCTCCCGCAGCCCTACCCCTTCACGCACATCTTCGGAAATCCCTAGCCCAACAAAGGCCGGTCATCTCACAAGACGAGACACGACACTGTCATGACTCTTCCATATCTGGACCATCGGAGCCGGAGACCAACCACGCACGCTCGCACACGTGCACACGCGTGAACCGGCCACCGCCCGACTCAGCCCTAGATCCATATCCAGGTCCACCATCTCCGTAGACCCGAGGAGTCCAAGTGCTGTTTCCACATTAAACAATTCCACCTGCTCCTTACTAGACCACTGGAACAGAAAGTAGCCGACTGATAAAACGGCTAGGTTCGCCCTGGATACAGCTCAAGCATTTCAGATAGGCGGCTTTGCAAAGTCTCACGAGCCCAGTGGTGGCTGTCCTGTTTCTGAGTGCCAGTCTAAAATGAAAACGTAGTCAGGAACGAACGGTGAATTGTTTGTTTCTGTCTTCGCTTCAGTTATCCACAACTCACACTGGGAGCTCAGACACAACGAACATGAGCGACCGCCAAACAGAAGGGCCGCTGAGATGCTGCCGCCATAGTTGTCAAATTTTCATGCTCAATCAATCACACCAGCACAAAGATGAAGGCGACAGTTTCTCTTCTGGACGGCTAGGCACGCGTCAATGCAGAAAACATGGAGCCTTGCCGTATGAAAACCCGTACACGGGACCTGCTACTAATTGTCTGTTCGATCTGTCTTCTATCCACACCGCTTCTCGAGCCTCTCTCGAAGTACTGTCCGCTGTCTTTCATGACGTCAGGCGTCAAAGCCATCCCTCATTGTACCGGTAACGAAAGAGATGCTAAATCGCAACGCAGAGCAGTGGCCTGGCCTACCGCGTGCCAGGGCTGCCGAAGAAAGAGGAAAGCCGTCGCCTTGATACTCGTCCACCCCGCCTCTAGCAGCCGTCTAAATGGCGTACTTACGAGTCCACTCGCGAGCAGTAGCCTCGTACCTAGCGCGGTCGGTCTTGTAAACGTGTGCAATCTCGGGCACGAGCGGGTCGTCAGGGTTGGGGTCCGTCAGCATCGAGCAGATGGACAGAAGGACTGCGTGTGATTAGCAATCATGACGTAAACAGTCCAGATGCGACGCACCCTTGGAAATGGTCAACGCGGGAGACCACTGGTCACGCAGAATATCTAAGCAGATGCTGCCGTTGGAGTTGATGTTCGGGTGGTAAATGCGAGTGGTGAAGTTGACCTTGGGAGGCTTGAAGGGGTAGTCGGTAGGGAAGTGGATGGCCAGGAAGAAGACACCACCAGAGTAAGGAGAGTCGCCCTGTAGGGATATTAGTTACGTTCATGTGGATTTGCGCAAATGCGGCATTCTCGTCCACAGTCAGGTGCACTTACAGGTCCCATAATGGTGGCTTGCCAATGGAACTGAGCAAGACATGTTAGTGCAATGTCCCATCACCAAACAGTGCCATGAAGCCATGATCGTGTGCGCGGTTGAGTCATGATGTAAGGCATCCAGACGGCGCGTGTCAGAACATACCAGGTCCTCGCCGACTGGGCCGGCGGAGCAGGAAGAGGGCGGGTCACTGCAGTGAACTTGACATTAGCATGAGGTTCTTCTCAAGCATGTTTTCGGCCTCCATGTTGTGACCGCACCATCACCGTCGTCATCAGAGGCCGATGAAAAGTCGAGGTCGATCTCGTTAAAGAAGACCCCGCTCTCTAAAGGCCCCCACCTGACGTCTCGTGCTGCGACAAAAGGTTGTGGCGGCGGCGGCTCGGCAGGAGTTGGGAGCGATGAAGACGTGGGAGAACATACCGGCCGAGATCAGTGAGCTCCTTGTTAATGCGCTTCAGAGCCATTTTGGAGAATATGTGGTGTTGTGGTTGTGGGTATCAAAGAAGTCGAGAGAGCGCTCGGGTGCTCTGTTCTGTGTCTGTTGTTGTGAGGGGCAAAAGTCAGCGAAAGCGGTCGGGCGGCTGGCGGTGGGCTTTTTTTTGGATTTGCAGAAGCGGGTTGCGTTGCGGTGCGGTGCTAGATGGACAGGGGGGTAAAGAGCTGTAGGAGGATTGGGTGCAGGCTGCTGCTGCCGTCGAGTTGCTTGCTTTTTATTCTGCTGTCGACTTTTCTGTCTGCGAAGGTGCTATGCTGTCGATGGATGCACTCGAGAGTCGACGAAGGGTCACGCAGCATCGAGAGGCCGCGGGGTGACAGCAGAAGGAGGAGGGGTCAGGGGAGACAAAGGAGCGGGAGCAGCCCGTATCGTCTGTCGTTTTATCGAGTGTTGCCTCGAGTCGTCGGTCGGAGAAGTCGTCGATAAAGCAGCAGAAGCAAAAGCAGGTGGCGGGCGACACAGAGGCAGCGATGCAGCAGAGGAAAAGGGATGGGGTGCAACTGTGGACGTGGATGGACGTGACGATCAAGACAGAAAATCAGGCAAAATTGGTTTGCTCGTTGCACTGCGTACCTGAACAACGAGGGTATCTAGTCCTCGAAGGTCTGAACGATGAAAAGAAATGAAACAGCCTTTAGTCGCCCGTCTTGATATCAAGTGTTATGATCGAATCGTTCCGTCGATGGGAGAAGTATTACCGTTACCGTGTGGTGTTTCGTGCCCGAAGGACAGTCGTCGAGGTAATCGAAATCGCGCTACGTACGTTCCCGTTACAGGTTGAGGTCGAGGATGGAGTAGGGTGGTGGGAAGGAAGGAGAAGAGGAGGTCACGGTCGGGCCTGCGAAAAGTGATGGGTTGACACCAGTCAGGTCACTCATAGTGGCCAGTGGCAGTCACTGAAGGACGCCCCGTGGAAGGAACTAGTCAGGTCAAGGCACCCCGCCAGCCCAGTCAGTCACCACAATGATGCAAGTCGCTCATTCGCTTCGTTGCTGCCGGCTGGTGGGATAAGGAGGGGCTGCGGCGGTTTGTTCCTGCCCAACCAGCCACGTAGCCACACCTCAGGTGCCACACTCAGGTGCCTTGTTTGCCCTTGCTGGACGTTGACAGTACCTTGAACACAGTGAGGTGGTAAATGATAACAGTTATGTACGATGAAGCGTAAATTGCATGCTGCTGCGTGTTTACTTCTCAGTATTCTTAACAACCAGTGGGCTCCATTACAGTGTTCGAAAGAGTGGTATGCTAAGTCAGCATTACGTTACCCCACTGAGGGAGGAACATGGCGGCAATCTCGGTACCGCCACAACTGCATCAATAGGTACCGGAGCTATTAACAATCGGTCACCTCTCCGCTGTCTAAGGATTATTCATTGTTATTCAGCGGATTCCTCAGCCTCAGCCTAAGGCTTAGCTGTACTACCCGCTTCCCTGAAATTCTATGCCTCGTCCGACAAGGTCAGGTATATGCATAGCACAGCTGGAGCAACATGCATAGCAGTGAACGATCAGGGGACGATGCTTATGGAACTTATCATGAGTTGCGACGTGATGCCACTGATAATATCAGTTCAAGTGTGTACCAGTAGGTCTGGCACACTCGGAACAACGTGGTAGTTCGCATCTGCCATCCCAACCTGCCCGCCCATGACGTCCAGCTCTCTCGACCAGCGAGTTAATCTGCCAGGTACCGACAGACGCCTGCCAGTCCTCGTGCCATGCTTGGCGCCTTCATGCTGGCACCTCCCAACGCTTCAACCTCTGTGTCGGATACCGCCGAGCAATGGGTCCGCCCCAGCACACCTCGTAATTAGTGTTTCAACCTGCGATGCTGTGTTGATCTTCGTCTCTGCGAACTGTGGCTGTGCACCTAGAGCCTCATCCCACATGCACAACGATCTGCGATTACGGTATCACGAAAGGCAGGGTTACCAACTCGACTTATACATAGTAGATATGCACTATTCTTTTTCCATCAAGGTACCGACATGATCTCTCTCTGCCTGGCTGCAACGACGTCATCCGCCGACACCGGGGCCTTAGGTAAGCACATGCCAAAGCGCCACCAATAAGAAGCGGCCCGGGCTTTGCCTCGGATGCTGCTCGGGACGGCTACCGGCGGGGCAGCTCTCGGTGTCGATAGATGAGCAGCGCTGCCTGTCATGACGCCTCCACGATCTTTGGCCAGGTCACTGCGACTACGAGCGATTGAAAACTGCCCATCATGTACAGACTAGCTTCGAGGACCTTTGCAAGACCATGTGTCGCGAGCCGCTCCGTTCCTGTCGCGAGGTCCTTCGCCTCTGCGTCCAGCGGCCCCGTGTTCGACTGGGAGGACCCCCTCAACTCGAAGAACCTCCTGACAGAAGAGGAGCTTGCCATTTCAGAGACCGCCGAACGGTATTGCCAAGAGCGCATGCTTCCACGGGTGCTCCGTAGGTCTCGTCCCCGCCGCAAGTACTCGTCTAACCGCATCCAGAGGCCTATCGAGACGAGAACTACGATAAGAAGATCCTCGAGGAAATGGGCGAGCTGGGTCTCCTGGGAGCAACAATCGAAGGATATGGATGCGCTGGCGTCTCCACCGTCGCCGGAGGACTCATAACGAAGGCTGTCGAGAGGGTAGACAGTGGCTACCGTTCCGGCATGTCCGTCCAGTCGTCTCTCGTCATGGGCGGCATCGCCGAGTTCGGTTCGGAGGAGCAAAAGGAGAGATACCTTCCAGAGATGGCCAAGGGCAAGCTCTTGGGCGCCTTTGGCCTGACGGAACCCAACCACGGCAGCGACCCAGGTTCCATGGAAACGGTGGCCAAACCTCACCCGACCAAAAAGGGCTACTACTCGCTCTCGGGTTCCAAGACGTGGATCACAAACTCCCCCATATCCGGCGTCCTTCTAGTCTGGGCCAAGCTTCAAGAGACGGGCAAGATTCGCGGCTTCCTCGTTGACCGCGCGCAGTGCCCACCGGGGACCCTCGAAACCCCCGCCATCAAGAACAAGAACGGCCTCCGCGCGTCCATCACTGGCATGATCCAGCTCGACGACTGCCCCGTGCCGGAAGCCAACATGTTCCCCGACGTTGAGGGTCTGCGCGGTCCCTTCTCCTGCCTCAACAGCGCCCGCTACGGCATCTCGCTCGGGGTCATCGGCGCGTTGGAGGACTGCATCGCCCGCGCGAGAACGTACGCGCTCGAGAGGAAGCAGTTCAAGAACAACCCCATCGCCAAGTACCAGCTCGTCCAGAAGAAACTCTCCGACGCCGTCACCGACGCGGCGTACGGCACCGTGGCCGCTATCCAGGTCGGCCGCCTCAAGGACGAGGGTAAAGCGACGCCCGAGATGATTAGCATGGTCAAGAGGCAGAACTGCGACCGCGCGCTCGTAAACGCGCGCGTGTTGCAGGAGATTTTTGGGGGCAACGCTGTGAGCGACGAGTATGGCATCGGACGCCACGTCGCGAACTTGTTCGTGACGCAGACGTACGAGGGGCAGAGCGATATTCATAGTGAGTCGACGACGGGCAGGCACTCGGTTCGTCCGCTAACACAAACAGGTCTCATTCTCGGCCGCGCCATTACGGGCATTCAAGCATTTGTATAAACGCCATTGTACTGTACATGCCGGGCGACGGTTACGGCTTTGCTAAACTGGAAGTATCACAATGACATGATCTGGAACTGGCCTGCTCGAGTCTCAAACTATAAGTCTTGCAACGTCGGCATAAAGTTCGTGTTTCTTCTCGGCTCGACACCAGACGGCCATGATAATTGGTGAGTGGAATAGGGCTTGAATTATCAAAGCCGGATATCGATCCTCACAGCCGTGCCATTCTGAAGTAGCTCCGCGTTCATCACAGGGTTCACTCTCTATCCAGCGGAAGCGTTTTTACCTTGTTTGTGCTTTTTCGACCAGGCAATGTCAAAAGCTTTGGGCAATGCCAGCATAATGAAACATGGAATAGGCCCTCAAGTCGAGCTATCGGGTGAAGGGTGCCGAGATCCAGGGCCATCGAACGTGTATCTGAGGCTGGTGGAGCGAAGAAAGGTACATTCAGCTAAAGGAGGACGCGCATATTCTCCGGGTGGTATCGTCGATATGTCCAGTGCCGAAGTCTTACTTGAGTAGACCACCCTTTCCTGTCCCATTTGGTTCTTGATGTGAAAGAAATTCACGGCCGCCGAAGACCACTTCTGCGCTATTGTGGGAGATTAAAACCGACTATGCGCCGGCTTTGAATCCGCTAATAAACAGTGTCATGTCTCCATGTTCCATAATTAGGAGTTGAAAGTAACCGTTTGGTAATTTGACGAGAACAATACCAATATTTGCCTATCCTTACAGCCCTGAAATGTGTCAAGGCATATATGTATATGGCTTTGTTCGATGCAAGATTTCGACTCCGTGGCCATTATACCGTGTTGGTTCTCATTAATGAAGTACTTCACTTTTTACGTTATTCTGGAATCCATTGCCGACGTCAGGGAGAGTTTCCCAGAAGTATATTGGTGACGCTCATCTTGATCTCGATTGCCCTTGTAGGCTTGTGCTCAACCATCTTTGTAGGAAAAACGTCGATACCGCGGTACGTTGAGAACCGGAGCTCCTCCCGTTCGATTTGATGATTGGAGGATGGAAGTGAGGGAAGGCCTCCGAGTCCGACCTACCTAGGCAGCTCACATTGCAATGCTTCAAACAACAAATGCGGTGATTCAGTTGGCGACAGCATGTAGTCCTCAGTACATTTATCGGTACCCTAGACAAACCAAGGTCTCTCTACGCTAGGTTGCCTGCAAATGGTCTCTTCCTCTGGAGCCAATTTCAGTTTGCTGGTTTTAGTTGTATTTTGCTTTTGCTTTTTCGGTCGAAAGGCACATGGCAGCTCGATGTTCCTAGAACGCCCTGTTCTGCCAAAACCTTGAAATCCAGGGAATAGGGGCTTCCCTCTGTCACGGGCAAAACCCAGCGGCAGCAACACTCCAACTCTCGGGATGTCCTCATGTCTAAACCAAACACCAAGCTCCAAATCCTATGCCAAACCGCACGAAACGCAAACAAAACGCTGGTCTATTCCCATACCCTATTCATACAACACAATCCGCCAAGGTCATGAATCCCTCCTTTCAATCCCACCCATCTCGAACTCCTCCCTCCCCCTCCCGCGACCTCTCCCTCTGCTCAAGCTATCCTCGACATCCCCATTGTGAGCCTCCTGCCCGGCCACGCTCCCCGAGCTCGCGTGCCCACCAAAGGAAATGGGCTTCAGCTCGCGATACCTGCACCCCCAAACCGACAGCGCAATACACAGCGCAGAACTGCTGAGCATGGCCCCCCACCACATGGCATTCCTCGGCACTCGACCCGTATACACACTCGTCACCAGCAAATGAATCCCGTGCATCGTCAGCGCAAAGTCGGGGACGAGTTTCGACCGGCCAATGAATACGATGATCGCAACCGCCCTGCTGCCGTTAGTACCCGTACTTCTTCTTCTTCTTCATTTTCTTCCCAGAACAAGAAACTCACATGCAAAGTCCGCCGTCCAAAATCCACACAAAAGCACCCAGCCAGCCCTGCGTCGTGTCCCCCCTCACACCCTCCCAGCCAAACACCAGTTCCAACCCGAACCCCGTGCCGGCAACCAGCGCCGTGAAGAGCGTCAGCACCAGCGCGGCGGCGTAGTACATGCCCTGCAACGCCGCGATCTGCGACGCGATGCGCAGCGGCGGGAGGTCCGCGAGGGCACCTGGGCGGGGGGGTTTGCGGCGGCGGGGCATTATGTATCGCCTTGTTCTCGTCTCGATCGGTTTGCGCGGGTTCGTTCGGGGGATGCTTTTGTTCTCTCTCTCAGTTCCGGATCTCGATATTCTTCGCTTTCTTGGTAATTCTCGCTTTCGTCAAGCTCTTCAGAACAGAGTATGCGATTCGTTACGTAGGCCTTTTGTGGTTGTAGCAGGCAAAGCCAAACGCCGCCCTTGGGAAAGGGATGCAAATCAAAAGGTAGGTGGTTCTCTCGCGGGCGGAATCTCGCCTACAAGGTTCGCAATTCAAGCCTCCTTGCACCGATAAAACACCCTTGTACCTTCGCGGCACCCGAGCAACTCCCTCTACAAAGAAACCGGTCGGTGGAAAGTCGGCATACAAAACCCAGACTACGACGTGGGTGTAGATAAATATTGACACCGTTGATGTCCGCGCGTTTGGGAACCGGACGTATGTAAACCTCCGGCTCACCGAGTAAGGTCGGGTGCAACGTGAGGTAGGTATCGGGTAGGACAATACCTACAGGTACCTTAGACAGCAGGTGACATTTTGGGCCTTCTACGCCACAACAGCAGAGCTTCTGGCGGCCTGGCGTCAAGCCTGGAAAGCTCCTGCCACGTCAGGGGACGTGGGTGCCTCTACGCCCTGAACCTAACCTCAACAGTACAAGGCTGAGGCTGGGAAACAGACACCCCTGTACATGCGCCACACCGCCCGAATTCTGCCACCTTCAACTGTCGAACTTCCCATCTCCGTCGCCATCTCGAATTGTCATCACTGCCGTCGTTGCCACAATCCTCCACCTCCTTTCACAAACTACACGGCCAACCCAAAGTCTCAAGATGGGTCTCTTCTCTTCATTTCAGTCCGACGAAACCCGCCGCGCAGAAGAAGTCCGCACCGGCGCCCGCGCACCCGACCGCTCCGAGCGCCGAAAGTGCTGGGACGCCCGCGACGCATACTTTGGCTGTCTGGACCGCAACAACATTGTCGACGCCCTCAAGGACGACACCAAGGCTCGCAAGTCCTGCCCCGAGGAGAACACGGCCTTTGAGAGGGACTGCGCTGCTGCTTGGGTAGGTCCTAATGCCGGCAGTATGCCACAAGAAACGGGTCAGAAGTTAATACCTCGCAGGTAAAGTACTTCAAACAGTGGCGCGTGGCAGACATCCAAAAGAAGGAGCGGATAGCAGCACTCGAGGCCGAAAACGCCGTCAAGATGGATGTGACGACAACATTTGCCGATAACTCCAAGGCAACAACAAGCAAGGGCGACCTCCAGGATATGCTCGCGTCGAGGCGGAAGTGAGACGATCTTCTACCACATTTCCCGGACCCGACACTTGATACCATCTGCCATGTACAACACCTAGACCCCCGACGCCGCAACACCGGGCCCTGTACAGTAATGTATTCACGAACAAAAGTTTTCACTCTATTTGTAAACAGCCCGCTTGTATACTCGCTGGCCACCGTAGAGAGCCGCAGATTGATTGTGAGAATCGACTCTTCTATTTGCTACCTGACGAAAACCAGCCCGAACATGGGAGGAGACCGCCGAATATCCTATACTCTTTCCGTCCCATCCTTATCGTTTCACCAATGGTCGTCACAGACAATGATTTTACGTGCTGACCTGTATGAGACTTTCTGTATCGCAGTAGAAAAGAAGAGGGGAAGAAAAGACGACAGTTTTGATGGAAAAAGGAAAATAAGTAGAAGCATGCTCAATGCAATGGTGGTATCATCCATGTGAGAAAACACTAGTAAAAAGCTCTGTGGCTCGTCTCGGCTCTCTGTTGCCTCTGGTCGCTGTGAGACCTCGTCGAACGAGCTTGCAGAATTGTCATAGACCCCGTTGATGCAATTGGTTTGTCGACCATCCTCTTTGTCGACTTCCGACTTTAAATTTCCCCTCGTCCCCGTGGGCAAAGCTCTTCATCCGTTGTTCATGACGACGCATATTCCTCGATTCCTTTTCCGCAGGAGAAAGCTGGCGCTCTAGGCCAGTCCCACGCGGAACCCACTCTGCTCACCGGCTTCCTTAGGCAGGGGCGGCAAGTCCTTGTTGAGCGAGTCCTTGCTGAGACGAGGCTTGAGCTCGAAAGAGTCTCCCCGAAGTCCGGAGCTGTTGCCGTTCGGCAGCGCCCCGTAACCACTGTCTTGGCTTTCCGGCTTGACGTGGTGGCCCTTGGGCGGTGTCGGTGGTGCGTAGTCCCGCAGTCCTGGAAATCGACCCTCCAGACTGGATTTGGCCGGGGCCGGTACTGTCTTGGTGTCCTTGGCTGGCGTTTTGGGTCGGTAGTCGTCGTTGTGTCTGCTACGGCCGCCGAGGGAGGACGCCTCTCCCGCCTCTTCAACAACTGGCAGAATTGGAGCTCCTTGGCCCCCAGACTCGCGACGCTCTGCCGGCTTGGTGGTGAGCACAATGTCGGGAACGTTGGACTCGGAAGCTCCGTGCCTCTCCGTCCTTCGCGCCTCCTGGTTGGCTCGCTCGACGGTCTCACGGGCCTCGGGTGATCGGTGACCATCCGGGGGAGTTGGCGGTGGCTGGTAGTTAGGCATGGGCGGGACGTTCGTCGTCGCCGACCTACGACGCATACTCGAACTCCAGCTGGATACGCGTTGACGCTCGGCTGCCGCGGCCGCTTCAGCCTGTTCCCTGTCCCTTCGCTGGGCTTCGCGACGAGCCTCCTCAGGAGACATCGTAATACCCTCGACGAAGTTGTAGAAGCGGTCGCCGTACTGTTCAGGGGGCAGGGCAGAGATCTGGTTCCTATCGCTGGTGAGACCCTTCCAAAAGTGCTCTATCTTCTTGATCATTCCATACTGGCGTCGTTAGCGAGGGTGAGCAAACAAGAAATTACAGACTGTTCACTCACGTGAGTCAGGCAGTCAATGACTCCGAGGTAGTAAATCTCCTCGGCGGGAGAGTTATCCTCGTGAGTTGCCTGGAAACCACCATCGTCCTGGTTGAAGATGTAGTTTGAGCGGCTGTGGCCCTCCTCGAGTTCGTTGGGCATCTGGACGGCTGTCTCGCCCATTGGTACAGGTCGCTCCTGCCGGATCATCTGCCTCAGTTCCCTTGCCTTGCGAGCGTTTTCAAGCTTCGATGGTGTTCGCAGGAGCACCGACGGAGGCTCGTTCTCTTCCTCGCCGCCGGGACTAAAGACTTGGAGGGTCTTGCCCCGAAGGTTCTCCTCGTTGCCACGTTGAAGGTCGTGGATGCCAATCAGCAGGGAGTAATCCATGATTTGCAGCTTCTTCATCAGCACCACATCCCTCTGCAGCTGCTCCAAGAACAGCTTCTTTTTCCTGATGCCCAGCTCGAGGTGCCGCTGTCTCCTCAGCCAGTTGAGGTCCTTTAACGTCGCTCGGGGGTTCTTCTCTAGGTCGTCTTCCTTATAATCACGGCCAATGGTCGAACCTTTCAGATCAAACGTCGTGTGAATATCGCGGTGCGGGGGAAACAGGTTGTTCATGACGACGAAGTGAATCTTCTTTCCGTACGGCATCTTGACGCGGTGGAGACCGTAAAACTGAGACAGCAGGGTATTGGGGTTCTCCGTAACGTGATGGTAGTAATCCTTGAGGATCTTTCGCAGGAACTTATGCTCGGCGTGATGGATCGTCTTGATAATGTACTTGTAGTCTCTGGAGAAGTAGAAGAAGCTGCCGCTCTTGCCGGGAGAGCCCAGTTCGGACAGTATATACTTGCCCGTCAGCGACATGAGATAGTCGGCCGGGTCGAGGCGGAACAGATTGCGCAGATGTCGGAATACCCAAGGTGCGTAGTCCTTAAACTTGAAATCGTACTTTGCCGAGGGCACCAACTCGTTACCGGCACTACGGTAGTTAGCGCTGCACAAAGGGGGCCGAGAGAGACTAGAACCCACATATCAAAGGTTGACTTTTGTTTCGCGTCGAAATCGGCGTCGGTGAGGGGACGGTCCAGTTTGGCATTGGTCCTGGAAACGGATACGCGAATGCCGGTCAGCATGTTGTATGCCGTGACCCAGTTGGCGTGATGCTCGTCGACTTTGGTTCCAACCAGCACTCTATCATCGTCCTCCTCTTCTCGCCTCTTCCGCTTGCTCGCACGCTTCTGCCTGTAGTGCTCCGCCCATCTCAGGGCATCCTCGTCGGGGACGACCTCGTCTCGTGGGACGTCGGACTGCATAGATCTCGTATCTCTGCGCACCAAGTTGAGCGATGCCCTACGCACTCTTTGCGTGGTGCTCGTGTGCGACGTGGGGGAGAAGCGACCGCTGGCAAAAGCCGCGTCAGAACCGCCGTCTTTCGATCCTCGGTTAGACTGGGTACCCGGAACCTCGAGCGTGTGTCGGTGTTTGAGCCCGCCATTCGGCGGCTGCAGACCCGTTGATGTCGAAGCATTTGGGGTCGCACCGGCAGCCTGATACAAGGACGATGAGGAGAAGCGCTGTGGCGATTGCGGGCTCTTTTGGGCGTTGGCATCGGGGGCGAGCGAGGTGGTGCTCACAGCCGGAGCCGAGATGGAACCATTCACACCGTTGCTCTGTGGTATCGGGGGAGGAGCGTAGTTTGGGCTGCTGGTGCCGTTGGTCTTAATTGTGTGGTCAATCGAGGGCGCGGCAGGGGAGCCAATGGATGGAGGAGTAAGGTACGTGTCGGTGGAACTGGAATTGTCGGTATCGGATGCGGGTTTCCTCACAACGGTGATGGGTGGTGGCGGAGCAGTCCGGTCAGGCATGGCGACGGAAAGTCCATTCTGCAGAGGGTATTTGTTGTGTCTGTAGTCATTGTGGTTGATTGGGCGGTCGTGATCGGAGTAATCTGCAAAGTCTGGGCTTCCTCGGGCGCCTGCCGAGCCGTTGGGCAGAGAGCTCATGCTCGTCGGTCTCGTCCCATTCATCTGAGTGGGGATGGAATCAGAGAGGTCCGAGGTGTGGGTTGACGAGGTCGAGCTTTCGTCGAAGCTATCATGGAGGTTGTGTGATCGCGACGGACGAAGTGGCAGGGAGTGGGCGAGCCCATCAATGGGGATGTCCTTGTGGGCGGACAGGTCGAGGGCGTTGTTGTGATCGAGGTGCACAATGTCCGAATTGGGCGAGTCGCGGTAGATGGGAGAAGTCTCGCGAGTGAGATACGTGGGCATGATCGGTCGGCCGGCCGGGGTTCGAGACGGACGGAATGGATGGCAAACTAGGTAGCAAAGAGGGTGAAGGAGCAGGAGAGGGAGGTAAGAGATGGACAAGGTAGGTGGATGTGACGGGGGTGGAGGGATATTGCTACTCTGGGCGATGTCGTTTTTGTCCCTTGTCCGTGGTCAAGTCGGGGTTTTGGCGGCGGTGGGAGATGACGGTTGTGGGTAGTCTGATCTGGAGAGGAGAGCAGAGATTCGTGTACGCTGCCTTTCGATGGATCGCTATCGAGAGGGACGAGGCCGAGCTAATCCTCAGCACATGCTCTCTGGGGAAAATACAGCGAGGGCGGCCGTTGGTCGTAAGGTATCTATCGTCGGTTCGTCGGGGTATCTTGGAAGTTCGTAGGCAGTACAGCGGACTGGCTGCAGCGACCGCGTTGTGGAGATGTGGATTGCGATGGAAAGGAGAACAGAAGCAAAAGGTCCGAGATGAGGGACAGAGTGATTATGTCCTGGGCGCCTTGACTTATTGCGTCTGCTCTGCTGTACTCTATTACCAGTGGATGGAGAGAGACGACGGGAAGGAGAGCGGACGACGCAAGAAAGAAGGGGTCGTGGCGGATTGAGGATCGAGACGCAGGAGACAATTCAATGTATCGGGCATGTCTCTACAGCGACGTGACGCATGGCCGGAGGTTGACACGGAACGAGAACGGGACGGAGGAGAGATATGGATGGCGGTGATGGTGTTGGTGGTGGTGGTGTTGGTGGTGGTGGTGTTGGTGGTGTTGGTGGAGGTCGCGAGGAGATTGTAGCAAGGCAAAGCAATAATAGCAAGAAGGGGGAAGGCTGGGGGCGAGAGATTTTGACGATGAGAGCGCCCAGGTGCAGCATTCGGTAGCAAGTAGCGCGGCCCAGCGCGTTGCGAGGGATGCAGAGCACCGGGCTTAGGTGATTACAGGGGCAGGGGACGCCATAAGGAACAGGAGCCGGGGGAGCAGTCCACTGAGAGCCACTGAAGGACCGACGTGGGCAGTGGTGGACTTTTGATGGGGGAGAATGGGGTCCCGAGCAACAAGGGTCGTGTCCCAAGGGAGATTGTGCGATGCGGCACGCACCTTCCTAAGTACGGAGTACCTACCCAAGGTGCCTTCCCAATGTGCCTTACACTACCTACCTACACAGAGGTACTGCCAACCGCACACTCTCTTACCTTGGGTACCTACCTTAACCTTACTTTGAAGGACGGGAAGAACCAGCAATGCATACTATCTACGTAACTATCTACCTTGCCTTGAGTAATCTCGCAATGGACCGTTCCGACCAACGCATAGTTTCTCAGGCTAGAGGGGTCTTTGCAGCAACAGACTCACCTCTCCTGGGTGCTGTGCTGATGGATACTTCACAATTCGCAGGTAGGCACTCAGATACCTATCTAGGTACCTACTTGTAGGTGGTACACTATAGCGGGGCCGGTACTTGCAGTGTGGCAGGCAAGACAGCCTCTAGGAAGGTAGTGGGTAGGTAGGTACGTACGATACATACAACGCTTCATGCAGATATTGGTACGGAGTACAGATACGGTCTGGTTCGGCCTGGCCTGGCCTGGCGGTGCCAATGAGGCATCGCTGGATACCAGATTGCACAGCACGATACCTGTCGACCCATTTAAACCAAATGAAGGGTCAATTCAGCGCCTCTGACTGGCCACATCCGACTGGTTTCTGGGCCGAAAGAGGCTTGGCCGCCCACTTTGCTACCTTTCCGATTTGTCTCTTTTTCTTTTTTCCCTTTCCACTGGCTCGATTGAACCGTGTTTTTATTCCACCTTCCATTGTACCCGAGGGAAATTGGCCATGGATTCGGATACGCTCCGCCATCATCTGTACATCTACTTACTCCGTACGAACACTGACCTGCGAACCACAGTACACAGCACAAAGCAAGGCACGTACAAGTAGGTGCTAGGCTCGGTCTCGTTTCCTAGCATGGCCCCCAAGACACTTGTGCATCGTCGTTATACCTAACGTTGCGCGGTGCAAATACGGATACTACCCGTCTCGAACATCACTCAGTTGACGTGAAGGACGGCGGCGTAACGGACAAACCTATCCACGATAACGAGACGGACGTCTTTTCTCGGCTGCAAGTCAAAGTCGTGAGTTGGATGGTCCGTCGTCTTTGACCACTGGCTCACGGTGACCGTACCTGCCTGCTCGGCAAGTAGCGCAAGCCATCGTGAACCGAGCTTGGCTGCCAAAGAAAGGAACCTGGGCTTGTCGTTCGCGACCACCGAAATGGCCACCAGAAGACGCCCACCTTCACCACCACCATAGATCCCGTGGCCACTCTAGTCCCGCCCAGCCCAGCCCAAGACACTTTGGACGCCGTCTTTCCGGCTGATGCTCGTCAACGATGGTGCCCCCATCCCTCGACGCCTGCTTTGCTGCACCACGCAGTATTTACTGTTGTAGCTACACGTACTGCGTGGAGGCAAGTCCTGCAGGGAGCTGTTGGCCGAAGTTGGGATAAGCACCCACCGTGCAACCCGTCCGTCAATGCCGTCTTGAGATTATCGCTCTCGTAGATGCGAGTTATCGGACGTTGAACGTTGGCTATCAACCGAATTCAGGCACATTTTCGCGGTACCATTATCCGTGCAAAAGATGCACACCTAGCGCAAATCCACTTCAGACGGACCACCCCGCGTTGGATCTCTGGACGTCTGGCTGCATACACAGTAAGGAGTATTACGGTACATAGGATATGCGGGTTCCATCTGTCGTCCACTTCTCCAGAGGTATCGTCTCTATTCATAGCACACGGCGACGCATCTTTCATCTTCACCTACTGCAAGTCAACTGCCCTGTCCCAAGTGAGTCTCGGGTGCTGCAGCTACCTCCGCCACCTGTCTCTCCGTCTCTCATACAGCCGGACTAGCCCTGTGCAGAGCATCTGCACCAGCGTCTTTGGACTAGCGCCGACGTCCCTTTGGTCAATGTTTCTCGTCCTGTTTGTAAACCGAAACCACGTCTCCTTCTCCCAACAGACGAGATGAACTACCATCGACGCTGGCTCAGACGCATCCCTCTACTCTGTACTGCGTACATGAATTTGGTCCATCGATATCAAAATCAGGGGCTCGTCAGGGAGCCGCAACTGTCTTCGGGGCAGTGTAGGCGTGACATCCGTACCTGAATATTAACGACCTGCATGCCGACCCCCAACGACCACGCACTCGACCCCTGCCCAGCTGGACGACTCCTGCAGAGCGGGCCCAGATATTGTCATATTGCGTGTTTACAAGCATACTTCGCCGCACAGAGTTCAGAGTATTACTGCCTGGTCGAAATCATAGTACGGAGTATACCTGCATCCCGTCGACGTTGCCGTGGGCCTCGCAGACAGTCGATCGCCCTTTGATTGTTGCAGACGCCAGCCCCTCCATCAAATCTGCTCCCGAATGAAGCAACAAAACGACGTATTGCTGTTTCCAAGCAGAATTCGGAATGGACTCGTCACAACCCAAGCTCGAAATAGACGACGCGAGCCCCTACCAAGACCGACTCAAGACAGGCTCAAATTGCCGCTGACACATCATCGTCCGCAAAGGCCATGGCATGACCATCAAGAACACTACCCCAATACTACTAATTACTCTGTGCACTAATTACTCCTTGCAAGACTCCCTGCCCGTACAGGACACGCATTGAAAAGCAGCATCTCCACCACAGAATGACTGGCGGCACGGGAAGCCCGAAAGTTCCGCCTCCGGGCGTTCAGTCGTCTTGTTACCCTTTTCACTCACCTCGAGAATCCAGCGATCCCACTCCCATCACCGTGGATCTTCCCCTGACATGTTCGTCGAGGGCCCAGCACCGGCACCACCACCACACGCACACGCACACGCACACGCGGCCAGCCCAATGAAAGCTTCGTCCGAGGTCAAAGCAGCATCACCCTGGCGCCCTCCCGAACACGGCACCCCTGACTTGAACTCGTCCAACGCGCGCGAGGCTCAAAGGGGCGCTCGCTCATTTCGATTCCACTGCTTCCATTTCACTTCTCGAACAGAATACGGCGGAATCTGTCATGGCGCCAATTACTCAGTATAGTGTACAAGTATGCGACCATGCCGAGATGTGCAATCACGCGAAACAATCAGCGGCGCCGGCACTGCCAACGCATCACCGTCCGTGAACAGGAATCAGAAGTCACTTCACCTACGCCGCCACCAAGATGGCCAGCTTATCGAGGCCGATTCCTCGCACAAACCACACGTCGTGACGTCGTGCCACCAACCCGTTGCCCGCTGCGCCGTCAGGCAGAGAGACCTGACCGTCCAGCTCATCCCGGCCACGCAGCCACGTTTACCCTGATCGTCAGAAACACCAACCGCGGAACCAAATCCTGTGCAAATCATGTAATGACCTCACCGTCTGAATCGGGTTCCGTCGTGAGATTCTCTTATCTGCATCCCACTCAGGTGTACGCAGTACCATACCATTTCGTTCCGAGATACCGTCAGAGGGCCAATCAGTCCAGTCCGCGCCAACTTGCCATGTCATGTATCCATCCACCATCATTCGTCTAGCGAAATGTCGTCTCCCAAGTGCCCATTTAGCAAACGCTTCGATACGGGTATTCGATATTCGTCTATTGTCATAATGCAATCTCCAGAACATGACGTGCATCCCAACCCCTTTTCGACCTTCCGTAGAACGAACCTCTCCGCCAAGAAACCAGCCGAGAACACCCATTACGGCGCGGCACGAAAGGGGTAGGCGCAGACCATAGTTATGGGACGGACGTCATGGGATGGGATTTTCGTGCGGTACGCATGCTGCGGCTCTGGGTTTCGAGGTGGCCATGTCCACTAAATTCAGATTTTTTCTAATACAACTTGACCTTTCTTTTACTTTTCTTGGCCCGAGGACTTCCGGGCGCGAGCTTTGATGAGGGATGACCCTGTCACGGCGGCCTCACGGCAAGGGCGCAAGCATGCCGGACTTGGACGAAGTTGGAACAAAGGATTGCGCCCAACCAGGCCGTTGAGCGAAGGTATCACGAACTGAGATTCTCTCGCGCAATTCCTGTCATGTATTCATTTGTGGTGTTTCGTTCAGTCAACCGCGGGACGCCCGGGACTCCGTCGATAAACATGCACTCTTAAACCTTGTACTGCCTGAACACTCCCCCATATTCCCTTTTCAACGCATCCAAGCATGTCTCAACAGTCCAGACCGTCCATGACCCGAAGCCACCATGCATGTTTGCCGACTCTTAAGTACCATGTTCCAACGAAACCCAAAACTCCCAACATCGAGTATTCGTGCTCACAAACCACTGGAAAATTAAGAAAATTAGGTTGAAAAAAACCCTTGATGGCCAGACATGCTTGGACGAACAACAGACGAGCATTTGCCACTACTACCATGGATCATGCAGCTTTCACATGTACTTTTACATGCAACGCTACCCAGGAAGCTGGACCGCAAGGTTCTCATGCGCAGACGTTTGTTTCGCCGTTGAAAAGGACGTGGCCGGTGGCAGCTGGCAGCTGGCTATCACTGAGATGCTTCAACTTATCAACCCTAAGTCGGCGCCAGAGATTGAGCGCCAGAGATTGAACATGCACATGTTGGTGATCGTCGTGGATGATAGATACCCTGATGTTGCGCCGCTGTACGTCGGTATATGAAGAAAGATGGCTATCCCCAAGAAAGGAACAACATCAATGGACGGATGCTCGCGAGAGCTGTCCTGCCGGGCTAGACACGCGTACACCTTGGCATGTTTCTAGACATAACCTTGAAAATGAAGTTGTATGAGAATGCTCTCACAACGCCAGTGACGACGGGGGACGTTGGTTGTCAACCAATACATGCAGGAAGATCCGCGACAGAAGAGCTTGAATGGGTCTGGCTGGCTTCAGCGACGCCGTCGAAAATTGGCAGCAAACGTGCTGGCGCCAGCAACTTGAGCAGCAGCATTGCCGGGAACTTTCCCCGGGGAATCGTGGTTATTGGCAGAGCTGACCAAGTTGGCGGACGACTGTGATCAGGCCACGCAGGAACTCCTCGACTTGAGCCATGTCTGGATATTTGTCCTCGGCGAGTATGCCATCGACTTTGCCAAATGTGCCGGGCACCAGAGAGAGGTCGGCTTGTCGGATACAAATAGCCCAAATGATGTCGGTCCCTTCCGCCAACATTGTATTGGTCGTCAGATTCTCCCACATACTCTTGCCACCACCGCTTGCCAGTATACGACCAAGACAACGGAGGCGAAGGACGCGGAACACTACTCAACCCCAAGCAGATTGCCTGAAGGGATCTATTGCTATATTGGACTTTGCACAATATAGTTACAGCCGTCAGACCGTCTGCTTTAGCAATATGTAGCTGAGTCAACTGCTACGTATTGTGGCTCTTGTTGCCTGCGTCCCAAAGCGAAAATGTCCTCACCAGCATAATTATACGACACCCGCGGGAGTCGCGCTTGACGTGTCCATCCATAACTCATGAGTAAAACAGCCACGGGCTGATTTAATCCCAGACAGCCCGGCCTAAAGGCCCGGGAGACACAGGACCCGAGCTGGTGTTGAGCCGCCTCATTATTAGAGTGGCGAAGGAGCAGTTGCGGCTCACGACTAGAATCAGCACCTTGATGTTTTCCCTCGGCGCGTGTTGCAAAGGGCGAATACCAGAAGGACGCCTCGAAGCAGAAACCGTCGGGGTTGATGCCTCGAAGCCTCAGTACCGTTGGGGGTCGTGACAGCGACTGAAGAATGTCGCTGACGTGCCATGCACGGGAACCTTGTTGAAGCCAGACCAAGCTCTTGTCGAGAGTAGAGCCATCAGCCTATCGACGAGCAGCCTATTTGTACGGACCATCCAGCCTCACAACCGGAAAGCTAAGCCCGAGGCTCGTAACCGGAATGCATTGGGGAGCGAAGCTACGACAGGTGATTCTCGGAAGCAGAATACACTCATGAAAGAAATGACGGACAACGGCAGTTCAATTTGCACGGGTAGAAGATTCCTGACAACCGCTTCGGCATCTTTACAATAACGCAACTGAATGAAGACAATTGGGTTGCCGTGCCGTGGCACTTCACAACGACATACGGTTGTCCGCTTTCGCATTTGCCTCCATCGTTCGCTTTACATCACGACCTTCCGCCTTCACCACCTCAGACCTTTAAACTAATGAGGTGCTTAGGTTTCGTACATAAACCACTGTCAGTAACGTCAGTAAACATACCTGTGGTAGCAGGTATCTCGGCCACTTTGATTCGTGTGTTCGAGATGTCGAAGTAAACACATTCGGAGACCCCAGGTCCAGAATGCTCCCTTTTACCCTTGCAACCCTAATTCAACATTCGTGTTCCAGTCGGAATACTTAGAGAGAAACGGTGAAGGACGACGGCGTCTGATCGACTTTGGCGCGATCAACGACTCAATTGTCAGTATGAGGCAATACCCCGAGGACATTGTCCAGTACATACAGCTTAGCCCGCGCAATCAAGTTGGTTGCTCAAGTATTGAGAGTTGCAATGGTTACAGTATCTATACTGCATCAAATGAAACGGGCACTCCCCATCGTCGATCGTGATTGGGCACCACATTTGGCTATCCATTGATCTAACATGCTACAATAAAGTACATCACGCCCCAGCAACGACGGCAAGTCCGTCGTAAATCATCCTCTTGACCTCGTAGAATGTATTCCGGTGCCTCATCATGCTTGCCGCGTCCGCGATGCCCACGCTCTCGACCTCGACCTTGCCCGTACTCGTCTTCCTCACGGCGACGGCGCCGTTGATTACCAGCGTACCCTCGCCCCTAAACTCGGCCGTATATCCCGCAGCCAGCATCGCCCTCCTCAAGTCGGCGAGTCTGAGGTCGCCAACGTGCAGCGGCTGAGCCACGGACCTGACCGCAGACGCCATGTTAGTCGGCAACAGATCCAGTGCAGGAACGACGTCGGCATCGGCGTCATCCTGAGGGGCTTCGGCCTCCTCTCCCTCGGTCTTCAAGCGCTTGTTCGCCCCGTCATCCTTCTCCGATGTCTTGTGCTGTGCCAGAGCCTCTGCGATGAGCTGTCCGGTAATGGTGACGATACCAAGGCCGCGCACGTTCTGCCACTTGAGCTTCTTGACGAGGCTGTCGGTGAGCTTGACAACCCAGGCATTGGTATCGACGCTGGCGTCCACCCACGTGCCCATAGACGGGGTGTAGACGTCCACCGAGTTCTCCTCTGAGCTGCCGTTGTGAGCGGCGAGCAGCTTCTTGCAGTCTGTCGCCAAAGCATTCGTCTCTTCCGACGTTCCGCCGACCAGGATGAGCTTCCGTGGTTGAATCAGGGGTATCAACATATTTAGACTGCGCTTGTCGTGGAGACCGCTGAAGTCGACGAATCCAATACGCAAGTTGACCATGACCGTGTCTGTTGACGTGACAAGCTTGCAAGGTCCCTGGATCTCCTCCTCAACGACGTCTTCCACGTCGTCCAGTTCGTCCGCAACATGCTCTTCCCCTTCGTCGGCATCTGGGTCGTCTTTGACCATGTTCTGCCGCTTATTCGCTCCCTTGGCACCTGCGTCGTCCCACTTGCGCTTCATTCCTAGTCGGTTGTCGTCGCTTTCTCCGCGCACCTCTCCAGCCTCCGCAGGCTCTTCTTCCTTCTCTTCGGCTCTCAGATAGTCTTCCGGCCGAATCACGTCTCCAAATGCGTCGTCACGTCTCCTTCGCATGACCAGAGGGAAAGATCGTTCCCGGCCTTTTTTGCCTCGAACTTCAAAGTCGTAGGCACCGCGCTTCTTTGTCAGAATGTTGATGCCGAGGTCCTCGTCTGTGAGAACGACCTTCTTTCGTGTAGCCTGTCCCATTGTAGTTGATATGTTAAGGGCCTTTCCTTGTTGCTCATTGTCCGACTCGCCCGAGTCTGAAGACGATTCCGACGATACATCGTCAGCGGCGTCAGCGGGCGCTTGTAGCGACGCTCCTCCGCTGCTTTGAAGGGTAGCCTGAAGTTGACGTTGCGTTGCCAGCCACTGCTGATAGATGGTCAGATCGTCTCCTTCAAGTGCTTGCCGTTTGGCATCTTGGATGGTCAATTCTCGCCCGCCGCCGTAGACTAGTTCGAGGCTGTCGTCGTTGCTAGTTTGCTCGATTGCTACCCCATCCCGGCGTTCTGTCCACCAGTCCCATAGCGTCCTCGCTATTGATGGTTGCTCCGTGGCCTTTGGTGGCTTATCCGTCAGAATGACCAAGTTTCTGGAGTCCTTTGCGAGCCCGCGGATAAGGTCCTTCGAGAAACCCCATTCCAGGGTATCGTCGCTTGCGAGAATGACTCGACCCTCGGACTGCACGTTCTCGCCGCCGGACAAGAGCTTCTCGATCTGTGCCTTGCGCTCGACCAGCCGAAGATATCTGAAGTCGAACGGCACTCCCTCCTTGGCCTTGCTTTCCGCACCGTTTGGTCTGCGTTGCGAGTCGGCCACCGATTCAAATTCCCTGACAATATTGTCATCCATCCACTCAAGCATGCTTCGCGCATAGCGGAGCGTGCTTGACATGTTTCGTCCAGCAAGGTACAACTTGGCAGATTTGAGTGTGTTCTCGTCTGCCTCAGCATCGGCCCTCCAGGCGCGCTCTAGCAAGTATGCGATCTCGAGCACACGTGCGCTCGAGTCAACGGGGATGAGAGCGGTGCCGCCCCGGCTTACACACAGCTTGATCATGTCGACCAGCTGCTCGTCGCGCTTCGCACGACCGCCCGCTTGTGCCACCTTTTCGGCGCCGCGACTGCTGCAGACAAGAGCAGTGGGTTTGCGCAATTGCTCAATGACCTCGGCACCGCCGCCTCCAGCGCCTCCAAGCCAGGCAGCACCCGCATACACGTTCTCTCTCGCCTGATTCCAGTCCACGGCGTATACGATGGACTCTAAGCCGTGCTGAATGTGCCATATTGTTCCTCCCAGACTGTGACCAGCGTTGTAGGCGGTAATGACGAGGCCATTCAGTGGCGGGGAAAATGGCGAGGGCAGCGGTTCGTGAGGTTGTGAGTACTTGAGGGGCTGGATCATGGAGAAGTATCTGGTGATTTCTTCGGCGGTCGGGGCTTGTAGGAGGAAGCTATTGTCAGCAGTCGGCTGTTGGGAGTATGAATAGGCAGCCTCGCTAAGGGAGCCATAGGGTATCTTGGTGGCGGCCAGAGGGGTCGAGGCGTAGAGATCCTGGGTCAAGGTGCGACCTAGGTCGATGACAGGTCGCGTCGCGTACACGGGAATGCGTGTGAATAAGGGAAAGTTCTTGCAGCAATGAGCGAAGGCGGCCAAATGTGACGTCGTGGCGTGGGTGAGGAGGATGAGGGAAAGCGTCGGAACCTGTCTATGGGGCGTTAGCTTCGAGCGCGAGTGTCTTTGTGAGAGCGAGGTACTTTTCAAGCTCCCGGAGCTTGTCAACATCAAAAGACTCATCCCATCCCAGATCGATCAGGATTTTGACACCTCCATCGAGCTCGAGAATGGACTGCGACGCCGACGAATCGGACAGCGCACCCTGAAGCGGACAGAAGGTAAACATGGTTGCAGTTTAGGTTGAGAGGTCGTGACGCATATCTGGTAATTTAATTGAAGACAAATGATGACGAGCTGGAATCTGATGACGATGTTGCAATGACCATGGCGCTGGCGCAGCGACCAGGAGAGGAGCGAGAAGGTATCGCGAGCCTAGATTCTGCTGTATTGCAGGTTTGATCGTTTGTCGCGTAAAAGAATCCAGTCCAGGCGGCCAGGATGCAGCCAGAGCAGGTACCCAGGTACGTGCACACCTACCTTACCTGAGCTGTGTCTGGTACGTACTCATGAATCGTGCAGACGAGCAGGGCAGGGGCCAACGTGAAGCGGCAGCTTCCTGCCCTTGTGAAAGCGACCGGCGCTGTCAGGAGCTCCGAAGCCCCGTTCAGGTTCCGTTGTTATGGGGCCGAAATGCCCCGTTGGGCTCGGAGCGGCGATGGGTTATTCCTCTATCAAAAAAGGCTTAGTGCCTCGAAGCTGCTTTGGGTGGATCCCTCCAGAGAAACAGAAGGAGCTCTCGGATTGGATAAACCACATCGACTGTCGGTCTGGAAAAACAATTCGGAAAGTTATCGTGTCAATTTGTCCCAGATCCCTGTCGAATTGCTGCTTGTCCACCGATAGTGTTCGAAAGGGGACACAGTTCAAGCTGTCACTTTCGGTCTTTAGAACAAATTGGACCGTCTTCGACCTTTGACCACGCCAATCGTTTTGAGCTCTTCCTCTGTCTCCAGAGAATGGCGCACATTTGATTGCGTGTGCATACTTCTCTGTACCTTCTCTCCCTCTCTTTTGTCCACGATACCAATCTGACATATGCACCCAGCGCACATCACCTGCTGTAGCTACCCGCAATTAATTCGAGCACGGAGCATCGATCACGAACCGACGTGGCTCGACGCCATCCACTGACCACCTTCACCCACCAAAATCCTCCTTGATACCATACGTATACGTCGTCTATAACATCTTTCACAATGTCTGACTTCAACGTGTACCACCAGCTGGGACAGGGAGAACAGGACCCCTCCAACCCGAACCGATCGACACAGCCCGCACCTCCCCAGTTCTCTCCTCCCATCGCGGGGCAGCAGTACCAGCAAGGAGCGTACGGGGCGCCTCCTCCTTCAGGGCAGCAATACTATGGTGGGCAACCATCTCTGCCTGGTTCAGCACCTCCCCAGGCTTCACCGTATGGCGCTCCACAAGCTCAACCGTATGCGCAGAGTCCTGGTTTCCAGTCGCAGGAGAGCTTGGCGACGCAAATGGGCGGCATGTCCCTAGGCCCTGGTGACGGCCACAACACCATCAGGAAGAAGAAGAAGGACCGCCACGCATATCACCAGGTCGAGGCGACAGGCTCTTCGCAGGCCTTCAATGGAATTCCTGCCGCTGGCACCCCTGCCACCGCCTTCTATAACGCCGATCCCTCGCAGGCCCAATACGTGAATCCTCAAATCACTCCTCAGATGAACCAGTTTCCGGCTCCCGCTGGCCAGACCTTCACCCCGGGCATCCCCGCGACGACGACCGAGTTTGCGACCCGAAACGGCACCGAGCCACCTCCCGCAGTTGTTCAGGCCGGAGGTCACGGCAAGCTCTCCATTGATGACCTGCCGAGCGTCCCAGTTGCCCGTGACGTCCTCCAGCAACACTACTTCGCAAACGTGTATCCCACCTTTGAGAAGCACCTGCCACCTCCCGCGACCGTGTCTTACGTTGCCTACGATCAGGGCAATGCTTCGCCAAAGTTTGCCCGCTTGACCTTGAACAGCATTCCCGCGAGTGCAGAGGGTCACGCTCTGACGGGCGTTCCCATGGGTCTCCTGTTGCAGCCCTTGGCTCCGCTTCAACCGGGCGAGCTCGAAATTCCCGTTCTTGACTTTGGCGACTCTGGTCCGCCGAGGTGTCGCCGTTGCAGAGCTTACATCAACCCTTTCATGATGTTCAGGTCAGGCGGCAACAAGTTCGTCTGCAACCTGTGCACATACCCCAACGATACCCCTTCCGAATATTTCTCTGCTCTTACTCCCCAGGGCGTTAGAGTGGATCGCGATCAGCGTCCTGAGCTCACCAGAGGCACCGTGGAGTTCGTCGTGCCCAAGGAGTACTGGACCAAGGAGCCTACTGGCTTGCGTTGGCTGTTCGTGATCGACGTCACCCAAGAGTCTTTTAACAAGGGCTTCATCGAGTCTTTCTGTGAAGGTATCCTTGCTGCGCTGTACGGCGGCGAAGATGCCGAGCGCGATGACAATGGAGAGCTCAAGGGTAGAATACCCGCTGGCGCCAAGGTTGGGTTCGTGACATACGACAGAGACATTCACTTCTACAACGTCAGCGTAAGTTGCTTGGCCTGGCCCCTGAAGTAGACATGGCTGACCAGTTGTTTATATATAGTCTTCCCTGGACCAAGCTCAGATGATGATCATGCCTGACCTCGAGGACCCATTCGTCCCTCTGAGCGATGGACTCTTTGTTGATCCCTACGAGTCCAAGTACGTTTTCTGCTCCCCAAACGCTTTCAAAAACACTAACAATTCAGGGACGTTATCACGTCACTGCTCACGATGCTGCCTACCATGTTCTCCGATATCAAGAACCCCGAACCCGCCCTTCTCGCCACCCTTAACTCGGCCGTAGCTGCGCTGGAGAAGACGGGAGGAAAGATTGTCTGCTCGCTGGCCGCGCTACCGACGTGGGGCCCTGGCCGCCTCTTCCTGAGGGACGATGGCAAGCACCCCGGCGGTGAGATCGACAAGAAGCTCTTCTCCACGGAGCATCCGGCCTGGAAGAAGGTTGCGGAGAAGATGGTCGCCACTGGCATTGGCGCTGACTTCTTCCTGGCATCCCCATCCGGTGGGTATCTCGACATCGCGACTGTGGGCCACGTCGCTGCTTCCACAGGCGGCGAGACGTTCTACTACCCCAACTTCATCGGTGCGCGCGACAACACCAAGCTGTCAATGGAGATTAAGCACGCCGTTACCCGCGAGACCGGTTTCCAAGCTCTGATGAAGGTGCGATGCTCGAACGGACTGCAGATCTCGGGCTACCACGGCAACTTCATCCACCACACCTTTGGCGCCGACCTTGAGATCGGAGTCATCGATGCTGACAAGGCCATGGGTGTTACCTTTTCTTACGACGGCAAGCTCGACTCAAAGCTTGACGCACACTTTCAGTCTGCTCTTTTGTACACCACAGCATCTGGCCAGCGAAGAGTGCGCTGCTCTAACGTGATCGCAAGCGTCTGCGACAACCCCAGGGATTCCGTCAAATTTATTGACCAGGATGCCGTGGTTGCCATACTCGCCAAGGAAGCGAGTACGAAATTGGCCATGACATCCGCTACCCTCAAGGACGTTCGCAACTACCTCACCGAGAGGACAATCGATATCATGTCCTGCTACCGCAAGAACTTCCTGACCTCTGCATCGCCAGACGGGCAGCTAGTCTTGCCGGAGAAGCTCAAGGAGTTCGCCATGTACATGCTCGGCCTAATCAAGTGTCGCGCGTTCAAGGGCGGCAACGAGAGCTCTGACCGCAGAGTCCATGAGATGCGAATGATCCGCTCCATGGGCGCCATGGAACTCTCCCTCTATCTCTACCCGCGGATGATTCCCATCCACAACCTCGCCCCAGAGGATGGCTTCCCTGACGAGTCTGGCCACCTCAGAATTCCTCCTTCCATTCGCACGTCCTTCTCTCGCGTCGAGCCGGGCGGCGTCTACCTGGTCGACAATGGCCAGCAATGTCTCCTCTGGTTCCACTCCCAGACGTCGCCGAACCTCATCGCAGACCTTTTCGGCGAGGACAAGACCAGTCTTCAATCCCTTGATGCATACACTTCGTCTCTACCGATCCTCCAGACCCACCTCAACGCCCAGATGCGCAACATGATTGAATTTCTCAAGACGATGCGCGGATCCAAGGGTCTGGGTATCCAGCTCGCCAGACAGGGCATCGATGGTGCCGAGTACGAGTTCGCCCGGATGCTCGTCGAGGACAGGAACAACGAGGCGCAGAGCTACGTCGACTGGCTCGTGCACCTTCACAGGAGCGTACAGCTCGAGGTGAGATAGCTACCCCATCTCTTAACCATTGCGCCCTGTTTTCTGACCCATGACACAGCTGTCCGGCCAGAGAAAGAGGGATGACGCGGCGGCGGACGCCAGCGGTTTGAGTTTTGCCGGCCTGAGGCCGAATTACTGGTAGATTCCGTAGGGCCGGGAGAGGACGGGCGTCGAGGGGACGGTTTATCTTTATTTTGAGCGTTGTCAGAAATGCATATACAATAGGTGTCGGGGTGGAAAATCAATCGAAAGAATACCACGCAAGCTTGAGTGTTGGTCCAATGTGTGTGTGCGCGCGCGCTCAATCGCTGGCCATGCTCGTGACCGCGTCTGCTTTGCCTGGCGTGTCGAAATAATGACGATGAAATAACGTCGAAGCCATCTACAAAGCCTATCTTAGTCACCCCAAAGTTCTACACAGTAAGCAGCAGTATACGTTGCGCGAAATACTCTGGTCGATCATCTACAGGTACTCCGTCTTGTCAACTCAGTCTTCTCGGAAGCACTAAGATTCTGACCGTTGTGGTCAAAGAATACCATCTTGGGGCTCACGTTAGCGATATTTGTTACCTCTGCGACCCTGTTGTCATCGACCCTTCGGCGAGACGTCCGTTAGTCACTACAATGAGGTCATGACCATCTCCGTCGCCTTTTATTTCTTTCCGAGTATGACGTGGCATGTCAATACTCAATCCAAATCGGCGGTCCTAGTCTACGGGCGACCTGCTGGACTCGTGATGCTCTTCGTTGTGCAAGCATACGCCGAATAAGATGAAACAATGGTGATGTTTGACTCTGATCTCTTTTGCTTACTTTGGCCGCGGATATTTCGATGGCTTCTGGAATGGCAGTAGAAATACAAGAATATCAAGTAGCTTGCCGAGTCTGACGGGTGAAGGCGGCTGCTACTGAAAGGATAGGGAGTGCAGGTCCTCGAAGAGCCATGTCGACTGAATTCTTGAAATACAGTCCGTTCACGATCTTAGGAGTGTGTTTACAGGTGCAAATAAACCTTGACTCGTGACGAAATCGCACACTCGTATCCTTCTTCCTACGCGGCGTAGGTCACAGTAGAGCAAGAATCAACATTATCTAAGCTAAGCCCGTTGTGCAGTACCCCGAGGCCAGCCACATCGAAAATAAAGATTCTATTTATTCTCTACTAGTATTCCAGATGACTCTTCGTTTCCCATCCAATTTCTTAGTTATTTTGCAGGCCGATGTTCCCGGAGTTGAGAATCCAACGCATCCTCCGAGAGAATGCATGGCCCTAGGAGGCGGACGACAATCTGTTCCGGAGACGACACGGGTCACTAGCCCGACGAACCTCAGTCGAAGCCACACTTGTGTCTTCACACAATCTTCTATATGACGAAAGAAATGATGCTGGAACATTGGATAACACTGCCGCTTCCTTAGTGAGATAGCTTAGAAACCAGACGTCTGGACTCACATTTACGCTTGGTTATGAGCGCTACAAGAGAAGACGAATACTCCTGTAAAACACATCATGGTTAAGATATCACGCGACCAGAAACAATAAATCGTTAGCTCGACGAATTCCAATACCAACACAACATTTAGGGTGCTCCTTGGGGTCCACATCATTGTATGGCTGCGAGACTCGCACAATTCCAGACCAGTGGGTTAAACTGCACATCCGTCGAACTGATAGTGACCTTAGATTACAGAGGAGCCATAATCTTCAGAACGTAGCTGATCTGCCGTTGCCCTGCTCGTAAGACTCTTGATGCGTTCCAAGTTCACCACCTGTCCGTAACCAACGCCCGAAATGTCCCGATGACCCTCTTTCACTCAAGCCTTCCAAATTGAACTTTGGACGCCAGCTAGATGATCTTCGCCCCAATCAGGTGGGCAAAGAGAATGATCGCGCTGGATGCGCGGGTTTCAGTAACATGTCCAGCATAAAGTTTGAGAGGATATTCATTTACTCTGAAAGCTACAGGCTGAATCGTCGAGAGCTCGCATGGCATTGGAATCCTGCAATGGAAATCTACTGGGCTGAGATTAATCGCCGTACTCCGTGGCGTCGTGGATCTACCTGGTTACAACTTACAGCTTCTTTTGTCCAATCATACCCCCCATTCATGCTGTCCTCAGTCATCCCGATGCAGTACTTTCCCAACATCATCAAGATGGACAGGTCACGGCAAGTACAGCATTTATCATTTCGATGTTACCTTGGAAGTTCAGCTCCATATGTTTTACTTCAAGACTGGCTTGGTCAGTTGATCTTCACCGGGACTCAGGGGGCATTGCGGCGAACTCCGAGATGCTCGGGACAGTTTCCGATAGGTCTTCATTGTATTGCCAAGGCGGGAAGAGGAGGGAGTCGACGCTGAGAGTTGATGGTTCTCTGATTCTCTGCAATCCATCTTTTCTTTGCTCGCAAGAAGTGAGTGGATGATCTTAGCCACGGGTCATCCGGAACCGCCGCCTGGACTTTTCGTCAAAGTCAAGCTCGGGATAAAGACGACTAGAGCAACATAAAGGCTATGGAGACATCTGGCAAGCAGTGTGGGCTGCAGTATGAGCTGGTGAATGACAAAAAAGGAAGTAGAGTTTGCAAAGAAGCCAAATAGAGTACCACATGCCGACGGCAGGGAGGGTTGGCTATCGATTACTTTCCCAAGTCGGTCGATTGCGGCAGTTTCTTTGGAAAGCATTGTCTAACCCATGGCCCAGCAGAGATGCCCAGCAGCTGCTACCAGCCCTTACAACATCGTAGTAGCAAATGGGATGGCTCGATGACATACCTCAGCTGGCTAGTCTACGCACCGGTATCCTTTATGCAGGATGGTCCGTCCATACGGAACCTTCGCGGTTGCATCCTAATGGCCTTCCGGCGTAATAAGCGCAAGAGGTTCTGATTGGATATTAAGGTGTTGTTTCGTGTTCGTGATTCCAGACGTTGACCAAAGCGCAAAAGCCTAATGTAAATGTCCGTAGTGGTGAAATTGGTCATGCTCGGGGCTACATGGACGTGTGGGACGAATGTGTTGTTTCCACGGCGGCCTCAATGACTCTTTGACGATAAGAGAAGAGTTGGAAGCGGTGTTTCGCTTCGAACGTTCTGGGGAGGCTTTCAACGCCGAGCTTAAAGTTCCGCTAGTGTCTGAATACATCAAGACCTTTTGCCTTTCCGCAACGGTCTTCGGCTCGGAAACATTGGAAAGGATTTTGCAAGGAAAACTTGTGAAAACACTTCGGTGTGATAGTAGAATTGACAGCCTACAGCTTCTTTCTTCTTTCTGAGTCCGGTCCCCGGACTGATGCAGGTCTAGATGTTATTATCCAGGGAGCAAGCCACACATTCTTGACCCAACCAAAGTTGGTGGATGATATGGGATCTACCAGAATCACCGCAGCCCTGTACAAGCCGACAAGATGAGTAATTCTGAGATGGAGTCGGAACTCTGACTTCGGCTCGCCTGCTTTGCGTTCTTCCCATGGCTGGCGAGCAGGACAGTCGCCTCCTCGGAACAGTCCCTCTGCATCATTGACACGTCAAGCAATACAATGACGCCGAGTTTGTCGGAAGTCAAGGGCGAGTGCCCGAAGATTGACTCATGTCTGTTGAAATTCCACACTGTTCTGTTTTCGTCAAAGCACGTCGCAGCAGGACAGAAGTCTCCATAGGTAAACAGTAAAGTATTCAGGCTAGAGCTCATGAAGACAACTCAAGATGGCGAGAGCGCGTCAATGTCGTGCCGCGCGCTAAATCGCCTTTTCAGGATGGGATCGTTTCCGCCGGCGCCGGTGCGAAGCAGAGAGCGAGAGCGAGGTTGAGGCTTCTCGGAAGCTTGCCGACGAGCCAGCCAAGTAAGAAGTAAGCCTTTCTGCCCCCAAGTCTCGCTCTGAAAGACCGACACCCTGCATCAGTTTAAGCATCACGCTACGTCGACGAATGCAAAGTCTCAGAAGCCTTGGGAATCTAGTTCCCGACAGATGCGAAGGAATACGACGCTTGTCCCAAGAAACTGAGTCGACCCCGCCCCTTTCTCATCACATCCACGGCAAAACTTACTTCGGGGGGAGTAGACTTTGCGCGTTAGTCTCGGTAGGGCGCGAATCTTCTAGGAGTACCTTACCACAGGGGATCTCGTCTCAAAGGCGGGCCAAGGACCGTCGGCGGTGTGATTGAGCTTCGCCATTTGGCCTTTTATCCGCTTGCTCATGTCGCACTAATGTGTGCTTACCCAAGGCTTGAAAACCGAATCCTTTTAAAGCTCCGGTCAACTGAAGAAGCTTATTTCCTGAGAAGGGCGTCCGTCGGCGCTCGACGGTTTTGTGAGGCCGAGGCTAACGGTAACTGTACATAGCAGTGTGGTGCCGAGTCGTCTCTGCGGCGGTGAAAAAGCCGGGCTTTGCGCGTGAAGCTTTGGCGATGTTTGCCCAATGATAGTAATCACCGACTTCATATCCCGAAAAGAAACGATTAGCTGCTTCGCGAAGAGATGCCCTGAGGCGCCGCCGCACAGGCTCCCGGCAGAGTGCACGACCTTCGATCAGAGTGCTCGTCTGATATCGCGTCGAAGAACACGAGGACCATGATTCAGCACCTCGGTGTAGGCCCGAATGGCAGTGGCATACATATCAGTAATCGCCTCTTGGGACGAATACAGTCCTGACGCCTGACGGACATGAACCCCACTCTACCGGCGATCGTGTGCTCATTGCTAACTCGCGAGCGGAGCTCTCGACCGCCTCGCGGACTGAAAGCCCCTTACTAACGTCTTTGTCAAGTCTTAATAGTGTCACTAAGATAGTTTAACTGCGTTGACGGGTGTCACAGGAGGCCAAAGGTTTGAGCTTCATGATGCATAAGCCACACGAACAGATTTAATACGCTTGATAATCCAAGTTTGCTTCCTGGATGTAAGCGATGGCGGGTTCGACAGCAGCATTTCCTGATCATGGTTTGCACCAGCAAGGGTTCCCTTCACCAAGGGTGGTCAGCAAGGCTTACGATAGAGTTGCGAAGTGTCGTTCAAAACATGCCGGTTTCAGAAATTCAAGCATATCTCCAGCAAGGCTGGTCCTTGGTAGTCCTTGGCCCGACAGCGTTGTCGATCAGGGTCAAGTCTCCAACCCAATCGAACACGGCTGCGACTGCCAAGAGACGTGAAGCAGAAGAAGTTGTTCGGTAGTCGAGCATGATCTTCAATCCATCAGAGGCAGTGAGAAGACAGGAACCTCAGCCCAGACCGAGCGCCACGCAAAGCGGCTGATGTCCACGACTCGGCGATTGATAACCCTCTCGGCGCTCGCTCAAGCCCTAAATGGATGGGAGAGCCCGAGTCTTTGGCCGGAGGGAGTTTTCCATGCGCCAATTGACATGGGCCACAGCTTGTTCTCACGCGGGCCCAAGAGTTAGACTCCAGAGTATCGCTCCCACCTAGTCGCCTGCAAGATCGATGACGAGGACTGCCAACCAACCTAGAGGTTAACCTTGACGGAAACCTAGTTCCATCGTCTTCGTCCTTTGTAAGCACAAAGCGAACCAGACGGCTGGCTCATCCGTGCGTAGGGCGTGCGGCGAATCCTCCAGACGGAGATTGTCGCCGAGAAGGACAGAATCAAGACTTGTCGGGAGAGGAAAGGCAGAGAGAGCATCGGTTCACGCAACATGCTGTGAACAGCAATAATCATCACATAGAGTTAAAAATCGGCCAAGCAACTCTCTCCTTACTTCTCCGCGCCTGCGTCTCTGCGGTAAAATACTGTTCGCCAGAGTTAACCTCAGAAACCTTGACCACCTCCTTCGGCTTCCTCGCGCCGAGCATCCCTCTCCCACGACCAGGGCGGAAACACACACAAAGAGGCTTTTCCAACAGCCAAGGGAAGCCTGTGCCGAACGACGGTCGTCTCACACCATCCCATCTGATGACGCAAGAGGAAAGAAAAGAAGCAGAAAAAGGTCAAGCCCATCAACCACCTTAATCGGCTTTAGCTTTCCCCTTCTCACCCGCCTGTCGTTGTCCGTGTCTGTTCTCGCGTTTTGCTAACCGCACTCCCACCCTCTCCCACCAGGCCGAGCGAAAGGCCCCTTGTCCTGTGACGCACACGACAATCCGCACGCGAACTGTCTCGTCTAGACATGCCCTCTAAATTTAGCCCCTCGGACGGTCAAACCCGCTACAGTCTGCCGCTTGCTTCTCCTCTGCTCTTTACGCAGAGTTGCGTGTGCTGCAGCGTCGAGGCATCGCGGAGCCAGGGACCATCATGAAGGAGTTGAGGAAAAATGTTCCGACCCGAGGAGATAGAATTAAAGTCGTCTAGCCCCGAACATCTCGGCCCTACTTACAAGCCCCCCTGCGTCGCCTAGCTTAACCCTCACGGGGTCACAGTCCGTAGATATGTAAAAGACCCAGAACTATCGTGAGAGTGTCCGCCCGTCGAGGGAGCCTGCTGGCTGCTTGACGGGACGCGCGTAAGTTGGCTGACCTCCGGCGCCGCTCTGGGGGCCACGATCGAGCCACCCGAGCTCCACCCCCACCGGCCCGAAAAGACAGTCCGGCGCCGGGGGTCCAAGTCCATGGCGCCGAAATGGATTGGCTCTGCTGCTGTGCTTTGCTGTGCTGCCTTCTGCCCTTCTTCGCACCCTTGTCCAGGTTTGAACCGGGGGCGGATACGTGAGACACGACATTGGTCTACTGCTATGAGCAGATCGACGTGTATCTATCGTGACTGGAGGCCGCTTACGAATGAAACCTCGCGTCGTGGGGTACGGATACGGTCCACTAGTCCGGAAAACCCGGTATACCCAGTTGTTTTATGTTCCTTTTCATGTGGCCCAGACGCCGGCTCCAGAGATCGCAGACGATGTGGAAAATAGCACCCGGGATGGTCACAACTAAATAAACCGCCATCTGTCTCCGTCAAAATGCCCTTGGCGTCGTTATTCCACGTGGCCAAAGACTTCCTGGCGAGGACGGGAACTGGAATTGGGGGCGGTGCAAACGCGACTTCGCTCCCTTCGTACCATCGACCACTTCGTTTCGGGTGCTGTCCAAGACTGTTCGACATGTCCGAATATCAACCAGCAGCAAAACGCCAGACTACCCATGAGCTGAGCTCCAGTCAGAGGGTTTGGCCACGGCAACGACACCACTCGATGGCGGTGGAATATGGCATGCCGGGACCACGTAAGACCAGGGCCCGGGCAGACTCGAAACGAACCGCGATCCCATCACCGGCCGGGGGGTGTGCGATACCCTCGGCTCGACCTGCTCATTTCTACCTTTTGACTAACTGATCCATGCTGTCAAGATCTTACATAGTAGGTACGCTTCTTTAGCGGAGCAGACGCCGCTCATCCGCGGCCGCGACCACGATGAACTGCCAGGTGCTGCCACCATACAACCTCAACGTGCCTCATCCGCTAGAGCAGCTCCTCGCCCCTTTGGCCGTGGGTCGGAAACACGTAAATTGCCATGTCCAAGGGGCTCAACCTGTAATTCAACGCGCCCTGCGGGTTTGCGTGTGCACATCCATAAGTACCTCGGCCACCCCTGGCACTTTTACCGCATCGTACGGAGGAGTGCTTACACTAGGTCGTTTCCTCCACTGCTAGCGAAGCTATTCCCCTTCGACGAGGACGACGCGTGAGAATTGTGGGATACATGGAGGGCCACAACGGAGACACATTACGCTTCAAGCAAGACTCCGTCGAACCGCTCTGCTCGCCCTTCGCTTCTCGCGACGCTTCCATCTCCACCAATTTAATTGAAAAGGAAAGAGGAACGGCAGCGTGCCGCTTCGTGAGGTTAGTTTCCAGTGCTGCGTTGAGGGCTCTCGCTTGGATGCCCTAGCCGAACTGAAGCCTATAAGGGCATCTGGATAGAGCGTACCGTGCAGAAGCGCACCGGTACTTCGTTCATTTGACAGCATCGCTAAAGTATTAATTACCCGATAACAAGACGTATGGGCCGTCCGTTCATACGTGCTGGCTGTCATCAGCCGAACTGGATTTGCCAGGCATGTGCCAAGTATCCGGACAGGCGCCTAAGATAGCTTGCTGTTTCGGCGCGAAGCTTTTGATAAACCCATCCGCCTTGGAAAGATGCATTGGAAAACAACCACTCTGCTTTCGAGCACTTGTAACAGACGCGGAAGGGAAATACGACGAGAATAAAGTGGCAGACGACGGATAGCAACCCCAGAAGAGCCGCCAGGAAAGTATTGCCGACCGGACGCTGTCCGCCAAGACTCGTCTATTTCCAAAATGTCTCCTAATCCTTCCCTGGCCCAACTTCTGAAGCAACTTTACCCCCCCGGGACCGTTGGATGACCACGACAAGAGTAGCGAGCGCCTCACCTAGGCATTACTATGTAAAACTCAAACCCCTGACGGATGAGGCATCGTTGACGCATCTTGGCTCCGAAGTCCCATGATGTAGGAATTGGCAATGGTTGGCGCTCTGACCGTGAGGTTTTTCTCTCAGCCAGGGCCAACGCAGGCCGGGGGATGCGACCGCTCGGCTCTTCTTGCAGGGTTTATCGAAGCCGAGTCTCTTCTTCTAGAGGAGACTTTAAAAGCAGAGACTTGGCTTCCTCCATCCCAACCATCTGGGGACGGTTCGCGATGGCTAGACATACGATACGAACGAGAGTTGGGTAAACCTGTATCGGATGCTTTGAAACGGCTTAGGAGTGCGTTGGTCAGGCGTGATGGATCGACGTTGAGCATCGCACGTAATGAGGCAGTATCTGTCGATTTGACGGTGGAAGATGGCCAAAACCCCAGCACTTCGCTGTGAAGCGGCAGTGAGCTGTCTATCTCATTGGACTGGAGGGTAGTGGTTGACATCAGGCGAGGCTCGTGAGAGGAGATTATGAAAAGTGAGACAGTTGAGGGAGTTCCATTCCTGCGAAGACAGACATGGAGGCTCCTGAGACGACATCTCAGGATGAGATTCGTATGCCTCTTAGGGCCATCATGTCATACACTGAAGAATACTTGCCTTGTATAAAAAGATTCATATCGAGTGAACTGATTCAGCAAAACCAATATAGCTCGAGAGCGGTGATGGCACAGCACGCCACGATATGAAGAACGTCTGACGTCGTCTCAACCTAGGTCCCTACCACGAAATGCACCACCACCACCACCACCAACCAAACCATCACGGACAGCAGCATCGGCAAATCCGCCTGTTCGTTCTTCTCCGCGGCACGGTGGCCGGCTCATGCCGAAAGCTGCCCAGGCCAGTCAACGTCTCGTCAGTCGCTCGGGCCAGCCAGCTCGCAGGAAGAACCCCCTTGCTGAAACGACAAGCCGCACGCATACTGCGAGTACGCGCGCATCGTGTGCAGACCTGCCTACTCAGCTACTACGCAGCAGACGGGAATCTGCAGAGATCGGCAGAACTGGATGAATGATCAGCCCCCCGTTGCCCACCCACCTACGCACGACGCAGGTGGTAAGTAATGGGTAGTAGCATCTCGCAGACAATTGAACTTTGCAGCACCGCCTGTATTGCCGAGAATCATGCTGAGCAGAAAAAGGTAGAACTTGGATGAAATTATCTAGCTCGGCACTGTGGAGCGACTCCATTCAGTCCATATACGGTGAATAGAGGCGACTGTTCGTCTGCTCGGTCGTCAAGTTTCGAATCCTCGAGTAGGTATCCCTCACATGAGAAATAGATGAATCCCGTCAAGGTATTTGTGAAGATCATGAATACCAAGCGCTCATCACAGCTCAAGAACGACGACGCATCACTTGTCATCAACAAGCGTAAATTTAAGCTCCGACTGCGCCTCACTGTTCCCCTTCTCTCCTACTGCGACGGTTCCTTTGTACATACACCGGGATGGGGAGGCCGAAATATCGTCAGCAAATTCCGGATGTCGACGCAAAACCACCCGCGTCCCAAACACGTCAACCTCTCAAGACGACAAACCTCGATCGTAAAATTCCAGAGTTATGCCGGCGCATCTACGTATCGACCTAGCATGCGGGCTTTCCACGGAGCATACCTGCGTTCGCCCGGGAGGACGCTGACAGGATGACGCCTGTTCGGCACATCTTGACACGTCTCTCCGCAGGCAAGATCCGTGATGACTTGAAGGGTGTGCTGTACAGGTTGAGCGTGCTGTCGCATCCCGCACACACAGTACAGCTGATGGAATCTGAGGTTGTTTGGACCGCTCACAGGATAACCTGATCAGTTAGGCGTTGGATAAGCTCCCTCGTGATCACATACGACGACATCGTCGAGGTTCCCCATCGCGAGCAACAAGACACGATAATCCTGCCGACACGCATTCTGAACATGCAAAAATGTCAAATACAAGTTCCAACACGACACCCGACCCGACTCGAATCCTAATTCTCGCAAACCATAACCAAGCAATCCCCCCCCCCACCACACACACACACCCACACATCCCAACCACGCAAAAGACATCCCATTCCACGCTCATCCCATCCACCAGCGGCACAGTTTTCATCCAAGCTCCCACCGGAAAGCCAAAATCCAACGCCCCCCCTTCTCTCTTTTTTACCATCACCACCACCGCCACTCTCTGTACCTTGCTCTCTCTCTCTCTCTCTCTCCCCAACCCCCACCCCACACCCTCCCCCAAGACCGTTTCACATCATCGCATACCCACGCGTCTATCGGCACTTCCACTCGGTAGCCTCACTTCTGACTTCCACACGGCCTTACCTCAGCGTTTACAGGAGCAGTGACCAACAAGGACGGGTGCGCCAGGGGTGGCATCCCACGGCGGCCGCGGAGCACTGCCAGAGCGCGCCGTGTCGAAAGCGGGTGGAAGGGCGCCCTGCGGTAAAGACGAGCAACCTTAACTGAGTAACCTAAACCGTGATCTCGGTGTCTTTTGATTGGAAACGTGGCCGAAAAAAAAAAAAAAAAAAACTATCGTGGAATGTAGGCTGCTGTACAAGGAACTTCAGGGCTGTGTGTGTGAGGACAAGCTGCTAAATCTAGAGCACAAGCCAGTCCGCTGTCTTCGCAACGACACATACCAGTTCACAGTGGCACACGAGTATTGGTATCAGAGCCATTCTATTTTCACTCGTTCCGAGTGGAGGCTATTGTTGAAGCTATATACGATTTAAAAACAGAGTAACGACTGTGGCGCAATAGCGGCGGACCGTCCGCCAGTTTTTCTGTCCGTGATGCAAATCGTTCCCAATGTCATCTTTGTGTGATACCATTTCCCAGTGGCCGCCCAAAGTGGCTGGCCAAGTGACTCCCCTAACGCCGTGGCGATGCTGTAGAAAAAGACATGCTGATGTGACAATGCAAGAATGAAGCGTCCTCCTGTCTGCGACTGCGACGCTGTCCGACCTCCGTTTTCCCCGCTAAATGCAGAACTTGCGGTTCAACACCTGGATAGCCTTGGCGTCGTGGCTCATACCCGGACGTTCGCCGAGAGGCGGCAGGCTTGTGGCCATTGTGCCGGCTGTCCTGGGCGAGCTGCTGGCGCTGTTGATGCCGTTCGCGCTGCCCGGTTCGGAGCTGGCCGGGGTGGGGTGCAGCAGCGCCGAGAGGCTAGCCTTGGCCGATGCGATGTTCGCCTCCGAGTGCGTGCTCCTGGGCGGCGAGACGGACAGATTCCGCTGGGGAGGAGTGTGGGTGATGGGGCGACTCGAAGACGGGGGTCCAGAGACGGTGTTGACTCCTGGGAGGGGCCCGCCGCGCGGTCCGAGCCTAGGGTCTATCATGGCCTGGGCAGCCTGGGCCTGCAAGTGGGAGATCCGAGGAGACTCGGACGCGCGGGGAGCCTGGATCTGAGCCAGACGAGGAGACTGATGTTGAGGAGCGTAAGGCGGAAGGGACTTTTGCGCCTGCGGCGGTGGTGGGAGAGGAGCTCTGTCGTAGGGAGAGAGGTGGTGGTGGTGAGGAGGCGGCGGCGGCGGCGGCGGTGCGTGCGCGTAATGAACAGGCTGAGGAGGAGCGTGAGAAGCCTGGGGAGGCGGCAGTTGATGTTGCTGCGGCTGGTGCTGCTGGTGTTGCTGGTGCTGCTGGTGCTGCTGGTGCTGCTGATGCTGCTGATGCTGCTGGTGCTGCTGATGCTGCTGGTGCTGCTGGTGCTGCTGGTGTTGAGGAGGGTAGGGAGACGTGGTGTAGTGGCTGTACGGAGGAGTCGCGACGGGCGAGGGAGGCCACGAGTAGCCAGGCTGCTGCTGAGCATACTGAGGAGGGTATGGCTGAGGGGGCATGCCCTGCTGGGGATGTTGCTGGGCCATGTAGGGCGTCTGCGACATCATGGGACCTCTGGTCAAAGCAGGCGTCGGGTTGCTGTCGTGGAGGCTGGACTCGGGGTACATGCCCTTCATAGGAGTGATGTGCCTGAGTTGAGGGTCGGTGCTGGGCTGCTGAAGCTCCGGAGAGCTGTGGTTCGGCCTCGAGTAGTACGAGATGAGGTGTAGGTGCTGGCCGTTGGACGTGGTGATGCTAAAGGACTGCTTCATGAGACCGTCGGCCTTGTATCGGTATCCTTCGGGCTCGCCGTCTTCCGGGTCGTCGTCGCTACCGCGGCCCGAGTCGGGAGTCTTGCCAGCACCGCGTCTGCCACCGCCGAAGCCACTGCCACGCTTGCCCTCCATCTCGCGGTAGGTGAGGAAGCTGCCGGACACTCTGCTGGCACTCCACGACTTTCCATCGGTCCACCTCCTCATGCCAGCTTCCCTCTCGTCCCAGACAAAGACTGAGCCGGAGCGGATGGACTGGCGTTCCTTCTCTGATAACCTGCGCTGGACGCGAGGAAGAAGGCCAAGTCGGCAGGCCTCGAACAGCTTGATGGCGTCTGCGGGTGTCCGCACGAATCCGTGGTATGTTTCCATTGTGATATGTTGCAGTGTTGAGGAGGTAAGATGAAGTGGTCAGGTGATGTACCGCCCGTCGTGCAGTGATGGTTGTAGTGGTGGAAGGTGGGAGGCGAAAGGGTGCTTATAAAGGCAAGAGCAAGAAAAGGAAAGTGGTCCAGGTGATGAACCCTCCTGGTGTTCCTCCACGGCGGCCCCACTGGGTTCGTTTGGGACAGGGATGGCTTAAATTGGAATCGGCACAAGTTGCCAATGAGCCCCAATGGCACGCTTTCAAGGTTCGCCCTATGGGAATCACGGGTAACCAGCGGGCGGAGAGTCGAGAGACAGAGTTAAGCCGAGATGCTACTCTGTAAAAAGGGTCGTCGTCGGCGTCGTTTTCCCTCACGCCAAGAAGTAACCAGCAGGTCAAGGTGAGACGTCTCGTCGGGTTGGTCGAGGCCCAAGCTTGCCGTCGTGCTTGTTCTGATGAGCGTGCAGAGACGAGTTGCAGTAGCGTGGATGCCGACTGATTGAAAGACGCGTCTCGAAGAGAAACAGGTGCTGCGCAGGCTAGATGACGCAAGGCGAGAGATGTGGGTTAGCTCCTCAGGTTCTTCGGTTTGCCGTGTGAGAGGAGGATGATGAGGCTCTCGGCGCTGAGATGAAGGCGTTACGTGGCAGGGAGGATTCTGTTGATGACAGAAGCTTATTCACAACGCGACAGAGTGACGGGTTGAGGCGCATCGAGTCGCACGTCAAGCTTCGAGAGGGTGGATCTCGTGAAGGCAGAGATGGCGACGAGAGAGAGCAAAAGCCGCACCGTGGATAGATGGCCCTACTGTGAACGCTGGTAAGCAGGCTTGCGAGACGTGCCGGGTATGGAATCGAGGCTGTCTGACTGGGCTGGTGCAGCACCTGTACCATATATATCCTGATACAACACGCGCAAGCCCACAACTTAGCAGTCGCACCCCCCGGTCAGGCCAAGCTTTTACCGACAGGGGAGTCTGGGTAAGGGAGGAGACCAAGATGACCAGGGGTGGTGGACAAGGTGGGAGACGAAGGGGGAGGGGCGTGTGGCTCTCTGTGGCGTGTCGTCAACGGGAGGGGGTGTAGATGACGAAGAAGGGGTGGGGTGGGGCGTAGGTTAACGATGGAGAAGCCAAAGTGAGTAACTCGACTTTTCCAGATCAACCTTGGCTTGGCTTAGCCAAGCTTGGGATGGATGGACGAAAAGACTTCTCCTCTCCTGGCACTGGTCATTAACCCTTGTGAGAAGCAAAGGGGACCCAGGTGGCCCAAGATTCCTTCTGGAATCACCCTGCGCGCTTGCACACAACTCACTCACAAGCGTCGTGTACTTGGTATACTGCGTACGCACACGCACACGCACACGCACACACAATGTCTGCGCCGTCACAACCGTTCCACCCAAGAAGATGACGGGGAAAGGCCCTCGACTAAAACTGCCTCTTGGACCATCCCTGAGCGAGCGGGCTCACGTTCAGCAGAGAAGGCCGAGATGGCCGGTGGCCGGTGGCCGGTGGTCGAGTCGAGTCGAGTCGAGTCGCACTTGAGGCCGGCCATGGAAAAAAAAGGCGATTTGCCTACCATACTGGACGTTACTTGACTTTGGACGACCATCAGACCGTCGGAGATGTGCCAGAGCGCAGTACCAGATACGTACAGTGACTGACTGGCTGATCTGACGGGAGTCTTTGATTGCTGACCCGAGCCGTTGACCATCGGCTCAGCGACATGTGCGTCGTCTGCTCTTGACAGGCGCCTGTGGAAGACCGGACCAGATCTCAAGGTTGACTACATATACATAGTACACCGACAGAGCGCACTTGGCTTCTGCCTCAACCTTGGGCACCGTGAACCGGTGCTGTCGTGGCCGTGGCCCCCAACGGTGGCACACCACCGACACTCGAGGAAAACAGACGTGACGCAGGTACGGGAGACCACCAGCGAGCTCAAACAAGGAGACAATGCGCCCGATCAACGACGACGAAGCTTGATTACGACAAGAACGAGAGGGAGAGGGGCCGAGATGGGGTGGAGGGGGCAACCGGGGCAGAGGGAGGATTGGTCATGATGATTGAAACAACGAGCGCATAAGTACCTCGAAAGGGGAAGCGTTTGGCAATGGTGAAGATACACTCTACGGAGCACAGGTGGTGTAATCAACACAGTACTGCAGTGCCATGCCTGCCGGTGAAGCTCGATGGAGACAGCAACACTGGGGACAAGTGGATAGGCAGAATGGGAGTGCGGAAGACGACCACGATGATGGCGGCGGCGTCGGCGGCGAATGTGGATTCGTGTGGATGCGTGCGTCGAGTGTCGACTGTCAGATCGTCGTCCAAAGTCGGGCCAGGTTCATGATCATGAGCATTTGGGCACCGAGTAGCGAAGCGGTATCACGATGGACCGTGGAGAACTTGTCCTCTGCCACTTTGATGAAGACGCGGCCCGCGGGAGATGAGCCGACAAACGACGAGACCGGGGTTCTTGTCAGCGTGCGAATGGAGTACGGACACTACCATGTATTGGCAGTATCAGCTACGATGGCCTGAAGTCTGGCGTGCAGTCGAGATTGGCTGCGACGACAAGGAGCTGCCGATTGCGTGGGCCTCTTTATGCTTGATCCAGTGCCGAAATAGCGAGTCTATCTGTTGGTTTATCCGGAGGGGATAATCGCACGCCGTACGTGATCTCGACGTACGGGTGCAAAAGGGTTCTGGTATTCGTTGTTCTTGTTACGTTACGTGCCTACGTGGTAGGCACGTAAGGCTCTAGATCTACGGTGTACCATGGCACTCGGCTATGGCTAGCGACGGGTATCGCCAGGGGGGATGAGGGCATACGGCCACGTATACCCTATGCCTATGGGGCGTATGGACACGTATGCTGAATTGTGTATAGGGGCGTACGCGCCTCAGGCGTTAACGCATGCCTTACGGTATAGCGTTACTGATACTAGCAACTCTTTCTTTTGCTGTACGCCTCATACACCTCTATTTATATATAAAAGCTAGTACTAAAAAAACGCTGTAATCGCATGCTAAAAACGCTGTTAAAAATAGTGTAGATAATAAGCGTAAAATAGTATTAAAAGCGATCCTTTTACCCCTTATTTAATAATATCTAAATACCTGTATTATTTATTCTACTTAAGTTACTTATCCTTCTATTTAAATAGTTATGTAGTTTGAATTGATAAATCTCTTGAAAGTATAGTTTGGTATGTTTTTTATAAAGGTATTAGTAATATTGTTATCTCTATTAATCTACTATATTTTATAGAGTTCTTATTACTTATATAACTGCCTTAATATTATAATATTAATTACTAGGTATTTCTCTTTAGTAGTATTAAGTTTTATAAAGTATTTATAGAGTAAGTATAAGTTAGTATAGATAATTATTAGGATATGAGGGAGGTTTTAGTATTTAAGGATTTTCTTAAGTATTATAGTAATAGTATATACGAAATCTATACTAATTACTATAATATAAATTTCTAAAGTAAGTATATTCCTAGTAACCTTTTTATTTTTAGTAAAGGAGTAGTAGATAAGGTTACTATAGAAGTTAAACTAGTTATTACTAGTTATTATTTCTTAGCTTAAAATTATTATAAATCCTAGTTAAGATAAGAAGTTAGTATTATTAGTAAAAGAGCTATTAATAAAGGTATAGAAATATATTTTTAAGAGTTTAAGTAGTATAAAGTTAAAGCTATAGTTAAAGTATTTAATTTATTATTTAAGGTATTTATTTAGAGTAGTAGTATTATTAGAAGAAGGTTATTGCTTTTACGTAACGCGTAAGAGGTTGAATAATACTTCAGGTTAATATATTAAGGTAAAGTATACCTTACGCGTATATTATTCAATATATACTTTCTTAAGTATTTTAGGTATAGTATAAGTATTAAGAAGTACTAGCTTTTACCCCTAGTATTTTTAATATAGGTAGAAGGTATTATTATTAAAGTTTAAGATATCTCTATTAAATACTAGAGGGGTAGTTACTATAAAGGTTATTTTTAGCTTTATTTTAAATAAGGCTTTTTAGAGCTTTTTATCTTTATAGTATGAGAAAGTAGTATTAGAGAGGTTAAGGGTATTATTAGTTTATATACTTATAAAATTAAAGTTATTATTAATATAGTATAAGATAAAGAAGTATAGGTTATATATAGATATTTCTATTTATAATTACTTTTTGTAGTATTTAGAGTAGGTTACCTACTAGTAAATACTAGTTTTAGTAAGGTTATATAATAACTTAATAATTATTATTATAGAATCTAAAAAGTATTATTTTTTAAGGTAAAATAATAAGTTAGCTATAATATACCTCATAAGCTCTATTTTAGCTTAGGTATAGGTTTAAGTAATATCTTAAAACTATATTATTATACTTTTATACTAGAAAAGAGTTAGGGTTATAGCTAAAATTAACTATTAGCTACTCTGTTAGATTATTAGTAATTATATTAATATTTCAAACTTACTATTATTACTAAAGTTTTAGATAATAAGGCGTGATTTCTCGTATACCTTATTCATATCCTTATTCTTAATCTTATTAATAGTACATAACTTGAAGTATTTATAACCTTTATAGAAGATAAGGTTAAACTTAATAATCTCGACAATACTATTAATAATAATACTCTTAACCTTTTTTTTAATTAATTCCTTGAATAGTAAACCTAGTATTATAATAATACTTTTTTTATAGAGGATAAGAAAGAGAACTATATCTAACTATTCCTTAGCTATAAAGTATACTATAAAATAAAACTTATAATTAAATCTCTAAATTAGAATAGTAATAGACTATTTTAAAAAATTAAAAAGTATATTATAGAAGTTATTAATAATTTAGGGAAATAAAGGATTATTATTACTAGTAGTAGAATTACTATTTTATGTATTAATAGTATTTTATAGTATTTTCTAAGTATTCTAGGGTTTTTTAGAAATAATAATAGATGAAATTAGGATATTATTATAGGAATATATATTTCTTAGTAATATTAGACTTCTAGTAATAGTTCTAGTATTAGGATCTAGGATATATATAAAGTAATTATTAATATTTAGTAATATTACTATTAATAGTACTAATAGGAGTATTTAGTTATTCTTAAAGTATAGTTTTATAGTTATAATTTGAAGCTCTTGAAAACTTTAAAGGAATTTAAGAATATATATTTTATTATAAGTAATAATAAGGCAAAATAGGTTTTACTAATTATATTTCTCTTGTTATATATATATAAGAGACTAGAGTAAAAAGGCTACTATGTATAAGATATTAGGATTATTATATATTATTAAAGTTATATTAATAGTATATTTAATATAAGTATAGTAGATTACTTCTATTATTTTCTAAATAGTATAAGTATAAGTAATAATATCTAGGGAAGGAGTAGAGTTATCTATAAAGTATAAGTATATACTAAAAATAAGTAGTATAGGTATAAGGCTATTTGGCTTAGTAGTATTATTAATTACTTTATATACTATTTAAAGGTATATTTCTTAAGTTATTGTGGAGATTTTATTATAATAAATCTTGTATGTTTAGTAGAGGAAAGTATAGTAATATTTAACTTTACTAATACTATTATATATTTCGATAAGTATTATTCGAACTATTAATCCTATAGCTTTTACTTCTAATCTGAATTTTTTAAATTAAAATATTATTTTTGTATTAGTAGTAATAAAATCTAGAGGATTTTAGTAAGAATTAATCTAGTATATTTTAAAGGTTTCTTATATTGTTTTTACTAAGATATTTAGTAAGAAATAAGTAGTATTAAATATTATAGTAGTATTAATAATATAGAGGATAGGGTAGCTATTAATATAGATAATATTAATAATTACTTTAAAGTTGAACTCGATATCCTCTTATATAGTAAAATGAAAATAGGAAGGGGTAGTATTATATATCTAGTACTAGTAGTAGTATTACTTAAGAGCCTTGAGGGTATAGTATTTAATAAGATATCTTATTTTAGTAAGGATATTGTAGAGGTATATTATAGCTAGGTATCTGAATTAATAGTAGAGTTTCTATATTTCTAACTCTATAAAATAGGTAGAAATAAGTATTTTCTCCTTATTAAAGAGTATCTATAAATACCTCTATTTTCGAATAATAGGTATAACTTTTTTACTTTAGTGAAATTAGTTATATATATATTATTAAATATTATATTAAAGTAATCTATATCTGTGAGGTAGAATAAGAAAAGGGTATTATATAATATTATATAAAATATAATAATACTAAGTAGTATAGGAATATTAACTATTCTAAGTATTATAATTAGAGTAGTATTACTAAAGTAAATTATGACTAGTTTGCCTTATAGAAATATAAAAGTTATAGAAAGGTTAACTATCTACTTAAGAGCTATAAACTAGGAATGCCTAGTAGTTAAGAAACTAGTAGTACCCGAGTTAGGTAAAATCCCTTGAAAAATAGTAATTAAGTAATAGCTTTTAAGTATAAAAGTATATATAGGAGCTATATCTACGTTCTTAGTAATCTTAAAAGCAGTAGTGTTTAACTTAGTAAAGGTATATAACACTACTTAATCTTAGAAGATTTAAGTAATTTTACTTCTATTTATAGTAGTAGGATACTTGTTAAAATATACTATGAAAAACTACCTAGGAGTATTAGATATTATAGGAATAATAGGGGTATAATTTTTAAAGTTATATTATATCTAATACTAAGTAATAAGTTCCTTATACTTATTATCTCTTAAAGGTATTTAGAGGTTATTATCGAGACTATTAATACTTTTATATTTAGCAAGAAAAGCCTAGTATACTATCTAAGTATACACTATTAGATTAGCAGTTAACTTATACTTATTATATAAGGCATACTACTCCTTAAAAGTATACCTTATTAACTAGTAACCCGTTTTACTATATATATAGTATTTCTTATTAGTATAGGTATATATAGAAGCTAGGGGAAAGTAATATCTGCTCTAAGGTAATAAGGAGTAGTTAGGAGTATAGCTATAACCTCGAGTATTACTTCGAGGTATATTATATATATAGTTAGTCTAAAACTACTTATCAGGCATATTACTGTTATCTCTAGTATTTTAAAAATATTATAACTTTTAGAGTATTATAGTATTATTTATAGCTAAGTATAACTAGTTATAGAAATTCTAGGAAATTAGTATAAAGCTAAAAAGTACTAACTAGTACTCTAGTATACTATAGTATATACTTATAAGTTAGTTATAGAAAGTTTTATTAGTATACTAGTTAGCCTTAAATATTTTTTAGAGGTTAATAAGTTTTGTGATAAGTATTTTAAATATTTCCTTTTTATTCTAATTAAAATTCTTAGTTATTATATTCCTAAGAATAGTATTTTGCTAGTTAGAGAAATAAATCTAGTAGATTTTATTATTTTTAAAGTATTCCTGAATATATATAGCTATTTGATTGAAGTTGAGGTTTTAGTTATAGTATATAAGGTTATTAAAGTAAAAATTGAGAATTTAATTTTTTAGTATAATAGAGAATACTCTAACCTATATATATTATAAAATACTAAGTTTAAAATAATAGTTATGAAAGATATTAACTTTAGTTTTGAGAATATTATATAGGTTTCTACTATACTTTATANAATTTTATAAGATCTATAGTATATTTAGTAGATAAGTTTTTGAATAATAGAGTAGGAGAAGTATAGGAGTAATATTTAAGAGTAGGATACTATATATTACTATTATCTTAGTATACCTCTTACTAGTAAGGGGTCTTTATACTATTTTCCTAGTAGTAGGAGTTCGCTATACTATACTGCCTAGGGATTAGTAGTCCTGCTAGTAGTAGTAGAGGTTATATATTACGTATAAGTAGTAGAGGAAGCTAGGTATCTCGTATAAGTAGTTAAAAGTACTAGGTATATTATATAAGGTTTTTAGATATTAACTAGGTATTAACTATAAGTATTATAGCTATATTTTCAGGTTTGATAGTATAGGAAAATATCTTGATATCTTCTATTTTGAGGAGGTTATTAATTTATTTAAGGTAGTTTTTGATATTAGTCTTAAGGCTTAAAGTCTATTTCCTTATTTTATTAATTTTGTTAAAGGTTTAAAAAATAAAGTATTTATTCTAAATAAATTAATATAGTATTAAATAGATTTTTTCTCTTAATTTATTAATTTTGATTTTGTGGTTAATAAAGAAGTCTTAGAGGTAGTAGGTAATATATTTATAGATAAATTACTATGTTGTTATAGGTTATTTATTAAAATCTATCTTAAAATAGTTAAAAAGTTTATACTTATAGATCTCTAGATACTTATATTAGGAGATATAAAATACTATAAAAGTAGTAATAGTTTTAATATCTATTTATATAAAGTTATTATAGTTAATTCTAAAGGGTTTTCTAAATGGATTTATATTAATAAATGATTTAAGCTAGTTTAGGATTGTATATTTACTGTTTAGGGTTATCTAAGCTATTACTTAAGCTATTAATATACTAAGGCTTATTTTAATATTTAGATTAGAGTATAGTTTAGATATTTTAATAGGGGAATATAGGAGTATTAAAAAAGGGATAATTTTTAAGAAAGTATAGAGGTTTCGAGATATTATATAAATCTCTTAAGTATAAGAAGTATAGAATACTATAAATCTTATATACTATAGGTATCTAGTAGTACTCTAAAAAGTATTATATTTACTAAATATTTTCTAGTATATATTAAAAAGTATTCTTTAAGTTTACTTCTTTAGTATTTCATAAAGTAAAGTTAATATATTAACTTAAAGGTGTTTCACTAGGGATAAAAGTAAGGGTAATATCTATAAAACGTTTAAGTTAATATTTATAATCTTACTTTATATAGATTTTAAGTAAGGTTTATAATCGCTTCTTCTCGCGTGAAAACTTTACTAATCTGTAGTATAGTAGTAATAAATAAGTTAACTACTAATTAGTATTAGTTTATCTAGAGGGGATAATTACACGCTATATGTGATCTCGATATATAGGTGTAAAAGGGTTCTGGTATTTGTTGTTTTTGTTATGTTACGTGCCTATGTATAGGTATATAAGGCTCTAGATCTATGGTATACTATAGCACTCAGCTATGGCTGGTGACGGGTATTACTAGGGGGGATGAGGGCATACGGCCACGTATGCCCTACGCCTATGGGGTGTATGGACACATATGCCGAATTGCGTATGGGGGCGTACGCGCCTCAGGCGTTAACGCATGCCTTGCGGCANTAAGGCTCTAGATCTACGGTGTGGCAGTTGCTTACTACTGCCATGGCACTCGGCTACGGCTGGCGACGGGTGTCGCCAGGGGGGCATGAGGGCATACGGCCACGTATGCCCTACGCCTATGGGGCGTATGGACACGTATGCCGAATTGCGTATGGAGGCGTACGCGCCTCAGGCGTTAACGCATGCCTTGCGGCATGGCGTTACCGACACTATCGGCGCTTCTGTGGTACGTCAACGAAGAGCCACAGAGTTGACCGAGATGCAGGGATACCGCCGCAAGTCAAGACCGGCGCCTCGAAGACGTACAAGTACGCAGCAGACAGACAATAGCCTCCTCTTTGCTCTGTGGCAGCAGATCACAGGGATGGAAGAGTGCGTACCGCCGTTTTAGGGATCCCTGGCCTTCAGTCTCTCTCTCCAACAAGTGAACCGTGAGACCTTTGCCTAGAAAGGGGATAGAGATAGAGAGGAAGAGGGAGAGAGAGAGGGAGAGTGTGGGTGTTTGTATATCCGCAAAACACTGTACTATGTAGTGTAGTGGTGACAAGCTTTGGATGGACGGTTGGTGGGCGTGCTTGTCGAACAGGACTCGTGAAAAGGCCGAAGGCGCGGAACAATGTTACCTAGAGTAGAGTTAGGGATTCCCGAGATCCACAGCAAGTCGAATTTTTGATGGACGCGCTGGGTGGGCGCCTTCTCTGGAGAGGGTAATTCTCGCAGTGTACACTACAAGTACGGGACTGACGGATAGGGTAGTGCAGGGTCTGTGTCTGATGCGCCGCGCTTCGCTGCTACGCAGTAGGTGGACGGGGTGAGGGATGACGACGCCAAACGGGCGCAGTTTAGGGTGATGGGGGGGGGGGACAGCGTGCTAACGGTGATATGTGGGCATGGGTTGTTGGAAACGATCCGCGGGTAGAGATTGAACAAGATAGCGGACAATGAAGGTGAGGTGGTGTTGGCACCGTCTGACTGTGAGACGAAGGAGGTGTCCGTAGGCCTAGTCGAGAAGCCTCGAGCAGCCTGCTCAAAATCGGCATGTGGGAGAGGGCAAAGGGAAGTGGGCGAAGAAACCACGGCAAGGTTTAGTCCGTACGGAATACGGAGTACGGGTACAATAGATGCATATTTCTCACGGGGACGGGTCCAGCACACCACATACTGGATACACAGGCACACAACCACACACACACACACAGAGAGGGTCTGGGGAGCTTGTCTTGATCCTGTCAAGGCCTGGCCCTGGCCGGCAACTGCGACTCTCAGGCGAGGCTGGCGGTGGCAAGCTCAGCATCCTTCAGGGGATAAGCCAGCGGGCCTTGCGTACACAGACAGACGTCTTCGGGAAGCGGGAGGTTGAGAGGAGTTTCGACGAGTACCTCAGCTCACTGGTACTGTAATATGTGGCTTTACTGAGTACGTGCCTCGGGATGTCAAAGGCGGAATGGAGATAAAGATGGATAACCTCCCATGAATAGGCCAGTAGGACCGGCGTATTCTGTTTTGGCCTGTTCAGTTGACCGGGGAGAATGGTTCTCGGGAAAAGAGAGAGACGGACAGAAGGACGGCGGGTTTCTGGTGAGGCTGATGATGACGACTCGGGGCCGATACACGTACGCGCTCGACGGTGACTTGAAGTGGCATGCACGCTTGAACGCTCCCTAGGGCTAGCGACACTCCATCAAAGCCAAAAACAAAGGTGTCGAGTTGCAGGCGCGTCTGCCTCGGACTCTGGAACACACGGGAACGAGAGTCCGAAATGATGACTATAGTCCTTAGCCGTGGAGGTATGTTGATGGCGAACGGGTATTCGGCAGGTTCGACGGCACAGGTTGACGAGTTGATGGAACCAACCACCACTCTACCTATCCTTCGTACAGTAGGCTTTCATGTGTGGCCTAAAGTACGCTCTGGTCTTGCTAGTGCTCAGAGACGGGGCGTGGAGGCAAGCAAGCAACAGCTGCAGCCGGGACTCTCTCGGGAATAAGCTCGAGTCGATAGGCTTAGCCGTTACGGGTACGGTTGATTCGCAGGGTCTGGGTTGGGGTCTGGCGTGCCGATTGAGCCAGATGGCGCGTTTGTTCGCTGTGCCTCGCCAGTCTCGGGGCCAAGCAGCTCGGATTCCCTCCACAGCTGACGACTGTGACTTGTTTCTGATCAAGGTGCGGTGCGGTGCGTGCCCTCGCTCTCCGCTACTGTTATTCGAATAGCCCCGCTGATGGGATTATGGCCCTTGGCTGGGCGTGAGTATCGACCACGGGCGATGGATGGACCAAAGCCCCTTCCTTGTATGATGTTATCAAGGACCTGGTCGTGGTCGGAATGAAGGTGGCGCCAAGTATCTCCATGCACACCTCCTACTTGGCAGGGACCTTCTCGAGAATGCTCAGGTGAAGAGGACGGGTCGAGATGAAGTAGGTCTTGTCAAGATATGTCGAGATGGAGTAGTCAGCATCGGGCGATTGACGGAGCTGCTTGGAAGTGATAGTGATTCGACATGTCGTATCCGTATTGTTGTGTCAATTCGATAGACGTGGTGCCGTGTCGTGTGGTGCTGATGTCCTCCAGACGGAGCAAGCAAATGGGATGATTCGGCACAAGTGTTTTTGCTTCTTTCTTATTGTATTTTTTTGCGTGTCGTCAAATGCGTCTTTCCCGATAAGACATACCGAAGTCTCTTCCCTGATTCGTACCAGAAATAAGGTACTTGGCATTTGCAGTGATTGAGGGCAACACTGTTGCTGGAGTGCACCTGCTCGACATGAGAGTACACGAGCCGGAAGGTGCCTTCCTGTCTTGCAATTTGCAGTCTGCATCCTCGCCCCTTCCTTCTCTCCTGTAGGTGATTAATCGTAGTGTGCTGGCAAGATGGTGTGGCAGGTGCTGTGCAGCGGTGCGGCAGGTGCAGGTACGGGTACGGTTCAGCAGCACCGCAGTGCGGAACGGTGCCTTACCGGTATCCGTATCGGTACCTACCTCAAAGTACCTAGGTAGGTAAGGTAGGACAGGTGAGGAACGGAATCTGACGGTGTCTTCCTTCCCTCCTTCCTTCTCGAAAAGAATTCAAGCTTATTTCGACAGTCGCTGCACCAAGCTTTTTTTTTCGTTTTTTACAGTGGAGGCCCGCCCGAGTATCCACGCCCCTACGCCCGCGGTACGTATTGCATCAGTCATCCAGTCCTGTCAGCAGTCAGCAGTCAGTGGTCGACGGTCAGCCGTCAGCCGTCAGCTCAGCAGGAACCTGAGTCGGAGAAGTATCCAAGTTCCTGAAGCAGGAATGAGTACTTACGCACAGCGAGACACAAATCCGTCGAGCATGAGCTTCTGCGCATCCCAAGATACCGCAGGTGCATCATGTCTGTTTGCTGACAACTTCATGCCGACTACATTGCACCGCGGTGGCATTTTGTATTATTACTACCGAGTATCAGTATCCGTACTCTGTTCCATATTGCTTCGCCAATCCCTATCCGGGCATTCCACCCACAGGTTCCAGCATCGAGCCAAGGCAGGCCGAGCACCAATGACGGTCCTCTGCTTCGTGCCAGTACCTAGGTGCCTAAGTACGCATAGAAAAAAGATACGAACTGTCGGCAAGGTCCCTTTAACCTCACCCCCGAAGCTCAGCCAAGCCAGGCCAAGCCGAACAAGCCACCGACGGACCCACTAGAGAAGGTGCAGAAGCCCCACTGCAATGCCTGCTGTCAGTGGATTGAATTGGACAAGTTTCGCAAGAGGGAATTGCTGGCCATCCATTCCAGCCCACAGCGGTAAGGGAAAAAAGTCTTTTTTTCTTCCTCTTCCCTTCTGTGCTCCCTGAAAATCTCTCTCGTCGTGACCTGCCAAGAAGAAAGAAAACTGCCAGCCTGGGAAGTGTCCGAATAGAAACGGTCAAGGAGTTTGTTCCGTGCTTCCTGTGCGCGGGCAAAACGACGTCACCAGCAATGTATTCGAGATGGAGGACCCACCACTGGCCCCACTTCTCTATCACACGGCAAAATGTCAATTGCCGTCTGGAATAGCATCCGCTATCTTACTCACTCACTTGCTCACTCGCTCACTCATTCGTCGGCTCCTAAGCTTGACAATGCTCGTTTGGCAACAAGACAACTCTACCGGGTAGCAAGAGAAAGAAGAGAAACAGGGTAGAGCCTATTTCATAAGCGAGACAGCCTTGCCGAACATGCTCATATGAGAGGATTCACACTTCGGCTTCAGGGTCCGACACCCTCATAACCTAGGTGCTGGCAGCTCGCTGCATAGTGACAATTATTACTTTGTACGTAGTATCTACTACTATGGTAAATACTCCGTACCTGACCAGCCCATGAAGACCGCGGAAACCTCCATAATCCATCCCATTTCCTCAACCAATTGTCAGTCAACCTTGCTTCCAATGCACCCGATGACGAAAAAGCAAAATAGAAAGGGTCACAACGGCGTCCCGCACAGGTCCTGCAAGAGGTAGAGTCAGCGGCTGCAACTCTAAACACCGCCGGTGCTACGCCAAGTAACCGCTAGCACTCTGTCAAGACCAAATAGGTGGACGGTGAATAGCATCAGCTACCATAGGAGTAGCACACGGTAAAGATGCTACGGACAGAACCCCCGAACACATCGTACGCAGTACACTGCTACTATGTACGTACACAATATGCCTCTGCCGCCCATCTCAGCGGCGGCCGGCTTGGCGGAATGACACATACCAAGGCTATGTGGACGACCCAAGACCTCTTGAACCCGCCTGCCCGACCAAACTATCCAAATCTGCGGCAGTCCAAGACCAGAAGACATCTGCACAAAACGCTCTGTCTTTCTGTCTCTGTCCCTCTGTCCCTCTCTCTCTCCACCGTGTTGCTGCATCTACCGGTAATCACATCACAACCAGACCATCGACAGCCACCGAGCCTCTCCGAGACAAAACCAAGTGCAATCAGCATGCCAAGCAACAGCCAAGAAGAGCCTTACAGGTAGTGTGACCAACCTGACCGTCCATCCCGTCCGTATCTTTAGGCACCTCGGAGGCGCAGAAGAAGCATAAACCGAGAACCACACCCACCCACTTGAGTACCATAGTATACAAGTACGTATACTGGGCATACCAAGGCACTGCGTATGCAAGTAGCACACACCACGAGTCTACAATTCGACAGGCTTTTGATTTGCTCGTGTCTGCCTCCGCCGTCCACCAGACAGACCCAGAACAACGAAATGATCCAATCCGACCTTGCCTCCCGTGTCCTGACGCCCATCTCCACAGCCAACTTGCGGCCCCCATCCAATCAAAACACCCCGATGTCAAGCGAACAAGCAGGGTCGATCATCCTTCTCCCCCTCGCCGAGTTGATGAGTTAACCATAACATTTTCCATGTCCGCATCCTTGTCAGGACGCATGTACTTGCTGTACAGCAGTACTCCAAGGACGGATGCTGCGGTAGTATACCAACCAAGCCTCGACCCCCTGCCCACCCCTCCCGTGTTTGCCGTTTCTTCCACGCGGAGCCAATGACCAGGCAGCTGAGGTTTCTTCGCCTGCCCATTGTTGAGTTGCCGCCATGCACCTCGACGACGACGGCAGGCAGACGACAAGACCGAACCGCAAGAGGGGGGGGGGCACAAGACTGGAGCCGACGGAGTCTTGGGGCGTCGAGCAATCCTGAATCCTCAGCAGGGTGAAGCAAGAAAAAAATGGGAAAATGAGGACACGGTGCCAAGCATCGGCCTAGCCCCAAGCTCAATCAACGTTAATTTAGTGCTTCTTTTCGGTCCTAATATCTGGCCAACTCTCAATACGGATACGCCTAAATGGTCGACACCGAGGGAAACCTTATGTCTACGCGAGACACACAGCCTTGGCTGTCAGTGGGAGAGAAGTCTAGTCTGGGTTGCCCAGAACTGGCTTTGGCTTGTCTCAGTGTCTTTCTCAGTGTCTCTGTTTTTCTCATTGTCTCTGTCTCTCCCTCTCTCTCTCTCTCTCTCTGTCGCCATGTATCGCTTACAGTCACCAAGGAGAAATGGCAAACGACGTAATTAGTAACCGTCCCCCTGCTTTGAGCATCGTAGGTACCGTGCAAGCGTCCTCTTTGCGGTAGCTTGGCTCCAACCGACCCAGAGTCCGCTTCGACCGCCCCACGGATTCCCCTCGACTCGTGTCGTGCCGTCACCTCCATTCCTTATGACAAACGAAACGAGACCATCCCTGGCCTGGGCCAAAGATACCTTTGACTAATAAATAACCTGCCACCGGTAACCTTCATCCCACCCGCCGGCTAGACTTCCTCCATCCCCGCCAGCACCAAAGGTAATCGGCAAAGCGTAAACCAAATCCTCCCTCCTTGCGGAGCATAAACTACAAGCACACAGTAATTATTATGCCGCCATTCCGCATCAGGGCAAACACGAACTTAGCCGCCGCGCCCTCAGGTGACATGTGTACACTACTGCGTACGTACGGAGTACTGCTGTGGGAAACCCATGGCCCCCCATCGTGAGCACTTTTGTCAGCTAAGCTTCCGCCTCGTCAGAGTTGGATCAGACAATCAAAGTAGAGGAATTGACCGGCGGGTGGGATAGAGAAACAAAAGGAAGAGAGAAAAAAAAGCTGTCGTCGGCATTTGTCTCCTCCCAAGACGTCGCCTCACTTCACTTGACGCACTTCAAACAACAAACATTGACGAAGCAGAATGGCCAGAAACTAACCAACTCGATGATCCCGACGCGGAATGCACCTGCGCGAAGCCAAGGCCCTCAACTCGTCGGTCCAACAGGGGTACCTCAGCAAGCAAACAAGATGCCCCCGAGTAGAAAGATCGGGCGAGATTTTGCACAAGGGGCGGGACGGAGGGCTCGCCTCGTGTACTGCAAGTACGGATACTGCGTGTCATATTACCTGACGGGACCACGACGCTTGTCCAACAAGGATGTGTTAGCATCGTGACATTGAGCCTATTCTAGCCGTCGTCTTCGCGTACCATTGGCACCGACCACAGCATCGTGAAGCAAAACAGAGTGAAGCGCAACACAGCAGAGCACAGCACATCACAGTAAAACGAAGCAAGCCGAACACTCACCGTCCGTTACATGTCGCTGCTCGACCTCGGCGCTGGCGCAACCTTGGCCGTCGAGGCCGAGGTTGAGGCCGAGGCCGTCACCGTCACCGTCACCGTCACCGTCATGCCGGCAGCCTATTCACTCCCTCGCTCGTCGGCCACGCGTCGTGACAGTTACACCCAGCAGAACAAACAATCTCGCCGAAACAGCAGCACATGGACGGGTCGTCATACGGCCCCAATTGCTCGGTTTCGCATCTCCTCCTTGAGGCGCATGTATCTGCAGACCGCAAACAGACCAGATCCCGAATCGTCGGGCCTCCCTATTTTGCCTTTTGGCAGCGAGCATGTTGATTCCAATAATTCCTTGCGTCCAACTCGGCTAGGCATATACACCTTTCGGTGCATAAGAGGACAACCACCCGAGACCCCTACGAAATTAACAAAGCACAAGCTCAAAGTCACAACCAGACGTCGGGTGCGCCTTGGAACCCAAAACCCGACTCCACGTCTTGTTGGTTCCTAATTTCCTCCTCAATTGTACCAAAGACCTTGTGTAGAGTTCGTTTGGTAGCACAGCACACACCCCACGACTCTTGGCACCCGCCTTCACCGGCTCAGTAATCATCAGATTGTCTCCGTATCCTCTACGATGAGGGCTGTAAATGTGATTCCTGGCCGTGGACCTCAACTGACTCTCGCAACCTCGCTATCGACCCACCGTCATCAAGCTGCAGACTCCAGAAAGGCTATCTTCTCATGACTCTACGCAGTGGTCTCTATCTACCGAGTACTCCGTAGTATGTACGGATATGTAATGACCAGAGGAGTCTACCACCGTAACTGCACTTCGTAATCGTAGCGACTAGACTGGCACAGCATGGTCTCCCACCCCCACCGAACGGTCCGTCGCCTTCACCGTCTCTTGGCCCCCACCGGACCGTGGCTGGAGGCGCTTCGCTACACTTCACTCGCATGGGAAGAAAAAGAACAAAAATGCCACAAAGTCTAAAAGATGGGCAAAGTGGCCGGATCGTCGCCCTTGACAGGAAAACGGTTATGGTTAATACGGACGATCTTTCATGCCCGCCGGACACTTCCGTTCGTCTACCAGAAACACCAGTGGAGAAGGCCCAGGTCAGGTCAGCCGTCACAGAAGCTGAAAATAGTAGTCGACCGTCTGTCAGCCTCACCCATACGGATGCCGGTTATGGACACCGCCTATCCGTAGTGTAGGGTACACTCTATTCTTAAGACTTGCTCTAATTACTCGGTATTACCAGCAGCACACGCCGTATCGGCATAGTCCTCGGCGTGGCATCTTCTATGCCCAGCAAGCATGCATGGCATGGCTTCACAGCAGACGCAGTACGTAGTCGGCCTCATCCTGTCTTCAAGGCTGAGCCGGTACTTCTCACCGCCGATCGCCCACGGCTCCATCCGCGCGCGGCTGACGATGCCCTTCTCATGACTCGTCCGGGGGTGAGATTACCCAAATCCCACTTCTTGCAGCCGAGACAGGAATCCCTTCTCGCTCACGCTCAGCTCAACGGCCCGTCCGATATCACGGCATGACCTACCGACGCACCGCGATGTGATCCCGTGTGTGTGCTGAGCACACACAGCACAGCACAGCACCAACACAAACACAGACACTCACTCACACTCACGCTCACTCAACCGCTCACTCACACATCAAGGTACACACACGACACCGGCACACCAGACGCAGCACACGCCCTCAAACCCGAGCAAGTGGTTCAATCCGAACCGCAAGCCCGTGTCACACCCGAGCGGCGTCCCAGAAAGCGAGCGTCGAGACGTGATTCGTGCGACGCAAGCCAATCTTTTTTTTTTCTCCCCTTCCCTTTTCTCTGCATCTGGAATACCAAGCGCCCTGCCCCCTCGCCAAACACCTTAATGTCGGCCAACTTACGGCACTTGTAGCTAGCTGTACCGTACGGATAGAATGAAGCAGATGGATCCCGCGTCGACTACCGAGACGACGAGACACGGACGGAGGCTGTGTTTCTCACGCGGACGTCATGAGCCGTTTGGTGACTTTACCCGTCGTCCGACCCTCGCAGAGAACGAATGCCCATCTGGTTGGAGAAGTCGGTGCGAATGCGGCTGAACCGTTGAGTTCCATTAACCACGACGCTGAGCATCATCACTTTTCCCGACATGATGAGTCTGGCGGTCTGGCGGCAACACTGTGCATGGTGATTAGGACCAAACCATCCACAGACCGACGACACCAGCCGGAAGAACCCTTTCCATCCCATTTCTGCCAGCCAACCTGCGTTCCAAAGCCGGCCATCCTCTCTGGCCTCTTCAAGCTTATTTCCTCGCCGGCATACCCTTCCCAAGTCCACCGCCCATCATCTCGCGTAGGACGCTTAGTTCGTCGCTACCATGCCAGGTGGACCGTCACCAGTCGAAGGTTCCGAAGACGAACTCTGACAGATTGCATCTTCATGTGCTTGTGTGTACAAGTACGAGTCCTTCCGCCAACCGGCCACGCCCTCGACCTTGCTCTGGATGGGAAACACTGCCTCGGGACGCTGGTGACATGCTGTGTCAGGTCGGCGGTCGCGGTAATCAATCTAATCTGCGCCCTCGCCAAAAACTCGCGATACCTCTTCCGAACCGCCATCTCAGTCTCAATGTACAGGTATACCCTGGCCATACTTCAGAAACAGCGTGTAAAAGTCCGATCCGGCGGCGGAAACCCTGCACCCCGCATCCCGAATAACCTTTGCCACCCCTCTACCCCGGGAAACCTTTTCTTTGCCTTGCTATTTTTTGCTCTTTTCTTTTCGTCTATTTCGTTTCCCTGGCGCGGCCGGAAACCCACCCCCCCCTCTACTTTGTACGGTACAGGTGTGCGCTGACCATCGAAATCTTTACTTAGTGATGTCTCCATCGACAAGGGAACATCCTAGGTGACTCCAGCGATCGACGTCGAAGCGTAATACGCGTGTTCCCTGCTTCCTCGCTCCTCAGTGTGCTCACCCCCAGAGAGTCGAGACAGCGGACGGGGTTACACCGACGGTGGACGGTGATCCAACGGCGCTCCCGAACGGCGGGCGCAGAGAGCACGTCAAGAACCCATTCCCATATTGCCAAGACCTGTCTGCTGTATTCGTGACTCCCGAATACTCTCTGACGGGGCGGGAGTAGAGTGGCAGCGAACGGTCAAGTGCTTGGCGCATCCTGTCCTTCATCAAACAACGTCAGCACTTGAGTAGTAGGTATACTATCGCAATGCTCTGTACACTACTAATTAGGTAGTAGTGTTCTCTCTTCGCGGAGTTTCGATTACCCTCCCCTACCAGACAAGACAGGCATCCACTTCCCGCAAACAGCATCAGATCGCCAAACAGCTATGCTATCTGCCACCTGCTATGTAGTTTCCCCAGCCCCTTGGCAATTTCACGTACAAGTATGACACGCAGTCAAGTCTGAATCAAAATCCGAATCAGGCAGAGGGGGAAACCCGAGTCCCGTTTCTCCCGAAATTACCTCGCTCCCACCGCCACCCCTTGTACACCAGAAAGGCGTGATACCTCACTTGTGCTCTCCGTCCGACAGTCCTGTTTTGACATGTCGCACGCCGTCCTCCCCGAAACCGCACCCATCGCACCCAGATCCAAATCCAGATCCAGATCCAGATCCCTGGCCGCCGTTTACCCGTCCTCGCCCAAAACCTCTCCCAACGCAGCCACCTCCCGTTTGCCCTCCTGCGCTAGGTTTCGTCGTGGCCCGAGTTGTCAGTGAGGCGCCGGTGCTCATCGAACCAGGAGACGGATCTCGCTCGTCCTGCCCTTTGCCGTCTCATCCACGGCGCACCGTTTGGAATGTGTTGTTGTATCCCCTTCGCCTGCTTTTCCTTGGAGGCAAGCAACGCTGTGCGCGAGCTTGGGGCCTCGTCCAGATGGCACGGCACACGGCAGCCCGCGCGCATCAGCACAAGTTTTCTAGTTCACATCTACCCAGCCCGAGCCAGTGAAGAAAGAAAGTATGCGCCACTTGAGACGAACGGCAAACCCGGCTGTGGCGCACGTGGGCAGCGCAGCGCAGCGCACCGGTCAAGACCAAGGTGTGACGCCCGCCTGTCTCTGCCTGGCCGACGAGCCGTATGACGCGTGTTCTATATTACATATTCCATATTCCACGCTCTCACCACGGATACCCAGTCAAGCCAGTCAAGAGCGATAGCAGCAGCGCCATGCCCACACGTCCGATTCAAAGCACATGTCCGATCCAAACGAGAACCCCCCCCCTCGTCCTCTTCCTCCCAGCGGAGCGTTGAATGACTGGACGCCTACTACCACCGTCGTCACTGTATGCCACCTTACTGGGCAGAGATAAGGTCCAGCAGCCAACAGGTCGACGGAAGAGACTAAGAAATGCTTGTTCGCTTTAAACACCCATCCCTTGCCGGCGCCACTCTGGAAGGGGGGAGGAGTTGACTGCCGTAAACGGAAGGCAAACCGCGTCGTCCATTGTGCCGTGAGCCGTGATACGCACACGCATAGTCTCTTTTGGCTGCCAAGATCAGAATAGCTCGCCCGTGCTTACTCGTGTCTACGCAGTGCTAATTACTGATTACGATTTTTAAGATGGACTCGTCGCAGAGTGCCTCCTCACGTGCACGCAGTACGGATGCGTAGGCGTCGTTTCGAGTCAGTCGGTATCGACGAGAGCCGCATACCATTCGACAGCGTGCGTACTGGTAGAGATCTACAAGTGCTGTGTGTTCCGTACGCAGATACGATTGCAAACCGCTTGCACCTACTCCGTGCTTGTATCCGCTCCGTTACCACCGCGATCCCTACCCATGCGACTCTATCAACCCGATTCGATCGCATCTGGAAGTTCTCTTTTCGAATGGGGAAGAGATTCATGGCGGGGACTACGGATACTGTGATACTTTGTGCGGAGTATAGCTATTTCTAATTACCTTGCTCCAACCCGTCAATCTTCACCTCTACCGGGTACTCTACGGATAGCCAAAGAGTGATTTAGTAGGGCGTGTTCAGCCTATCTGCTACGTATTGAGATCAAACCCCCAGCACCGCAATCCAACTTCGTCAAGCAAAGGCCTTATCGCCAAGAGGACCTGAAAATCGTGTAAAATGTGCGTTGATTCTTCTAAGCATAATGCCCTGCGGGCGGTGCTAATGTAACTAATGTCCACCTATGCATATAGGGGGGGTTTGTTCCTTCCGGGTTGTCTTAGTCATATCTGTCCTCCACAGACCATCGCAAACCGGACGCGAGCGGTTTAATTGCACTCGCCTACGGATGACGCTACAAGTAATCAGCAAGATTGCAATACTCTGAAAAAAAAATGTCCGGGTGTCCGGCCCACGGCACGCAACCTCGTTCCCACATTCCTCCCACCCACCAACTAATTACCTGGTGGTGGTGGTGGTGGTGGGGAGAGGAGAGGAGCAAAGCAGCACGGCTTGTGTAAAGGATAACCTTCTCCCACCCGTTTGCGAGAAATGGAAAATGATCTTCGCCCGCCGGTATTGCCAGCGCGACACGTAGATTAAAACGGAACACCCGCCAAGCCCAAGCAAGCATGCCGTCGTCAATTCCGCTCAGAGGAATCTTCCGTTGCCCTTTGTCCCTTTCCACGCCCCCCTCCCCCAAAGCCTGCTGGGGTTGTATGCGATAGCAGCGCAAATATACATGGGCGTGGCAATGGGGGACCCCAAGACGACTTGGCAGTGATCACCATCACGACCTCCCGGTGCGCTCCCCAAACGCAGGGATTCACTACATACTCGTAGCGCAGTGTTTTGCAAGTATACAATAGACACAAGCATTCCTCTCCAAAGTCCGCTGGCTGAGGAGGTTGCCGGCTGACGACGGTACAACGGGATTCCCTGCGTCGAGGGCAAAAAAAAACCAAGAAAAAAAAACAGACTTTTTCTCGATGAGATTTATTTTTATTCTGGCACTTAGCTTACGCAGTAGTTTCCGCCGACACCTTGGATGCATCGTGGGCCCTTGGACACGCAGTACGTTTACTATACGGATACTATACGAGAAACACCCCGCCGCGTGCGAACACCTCGCGAGCTGGCGGCGGCGACGAGAAGCCGAGTAAGCGGTTTCCCTTCCTCCTCTTGTCCGCACAACCACGATTGGCTACTCTGTTGTGTTGCCGACAGATTCCTCTGAAGCTTGCCTGTCCGGGCCAAGCTCATTAAAAAAAAAAGCCCTTGGTCTTATCACCAACGATCGCTTCCGCCAGATCAAGCGTCTGGTCCGAAATTGATTGGCCGAACGCGAAGGGCCTGCGGCCGGCGAGCGCCCGGCACTAGCGATTTCAAATACAGTCTTGCACATTCGGCTAGCGATTCATGGCTTCCGCCAGTCAGCGCCAGGCTCCAGTTTCTGGGCTCGGAAACAGGGCGCCGCGCGCGTGAGTGAGTGAGTGAGTGAGCGAGCGAGTGACTGGTGTGTGTGTGTGTGTGGCCGAACGCCACCGCACCACGAGCAGGTTTAAGCATGAATTTAGCGTTGTCAGCCACTGCTCCTAGCGCCGTCTTGGTAGTCTTGGCATACCTCACAGGCTCCTCTGGGATCTGACGATGTGTTCCTGTTGTTGGGCAGGGAGACGAGGGGACTGGACCTTTGGCCTACCTTACCTGGACGGAAGGGGGGGGGGGGGCGTGGCTCTAGCTTCACCCACCAGCCAAGGCATGCCGCCGAGAAGTGGGAGAAGACCCAAGACTCAAGGGGAAAAGGGACTTTGTCCACTGAAAGGTGTGGGAGGAACTCTCACACGCACACATGCTTTGGTCCGTACACACACTAACCACGATGATTTGTGCACCCCCCCCCCAGAGGAGGCTTCGCGAGGGAAAATGTCTTGGCCGCGTCCCCTAGGCTGGAGCCTGGCGGACTAGAGACGGCGTCCGGGTCCGAGAGGGCAAAGGAACCAAAAGACAAATTACCGTGTGAGGCAAAAGGGAAAGCTTCGAGAGGGCTGTCAGACTCGAGCCGAACATCGATCCCTTACCCTCGTGAACTCACCGCAGCTGGGATACCCATATACACCGTCGAGCACTCGCGTGTGTATCCCAACGAGTACACACTCTGCCAGTCCGCCAACCCAGCCCCAGCCACTCTACTCACTTGAACAGCGGACTGTGCAATCATGCTTCTCCCACACGATTCCAGCAGATAGGGGAGGGGGTGGGTGGGTGTCCCATGGCCGTCAGCCCTCCAAGGTTTCTCTCCGCAGCAGATAGAGTGTGCCCATCAACCATGTTTTTCGCGTCCGTCCCGAGTAAGATGCTTAATCTGCTCATGCTGTGGGCATGGCATGGCATGGCCGCGCCGACTGTGAAGTCGCCCACAATGGCCGCGAAGCTTATCCTCAAGAGTTGCTGCTGCTGCTGCTGCTGCTGCCCAGGTTGCTTTCGGTTGGGCCGTGGAGACAATTACACTGTGATTGCTGCTTGAACATATTGATTTCGGCACCCTACCGAGCCTACCTGCCTCAACGAGCTGCTATCACGCCGAATAATTCCCCCAAAAGCCCTGATGGTCACCTCATGGCCGTGGTAGGGTGGATGGGCAAGTACCTGCGAGTTGACTTGTGCGAGGCCGAAAAAGCGTCTTTAATTGGCGCGTGCCGAGACGGCCGATGACCTCCCTCCACCACTCCCCTCGGCACGTTGTGGTATTGCGTGATGCTGTCACAACCCGGCTCGATGGTTTCATAAGTGCGATCGTCTCATTGCACAAGTCGAGCAAGACGAAGAAGAAAGCCTATCGGAAACCGTGACAGCAGCCGTCGCAACTCGATGACAGCGGTTCAAAGAAGGGTGCAAAAAAAAAGAAAGAAGAAAGGTCAAGTCATAGTCATCCCCCTCCATCACATCACCAGCTGCAAACAGTCTCATTCCACAAAAGTCGTGAGCTGCGTGCCCGCCACGACCATCTCGCCCGAGTTTACCTCGATAGCCGGCCATCTCATCTCCTCGCGTTGCCATCCGTCAGAATCGCATCAGAAATTCCAACTTACCCTGAGGGATCGATCCTGCAGAAGTGCCAGCTAGCATTCCCGTCTTACACCCCCCTCTCATCCCCTGCCCTGCCTGCTATGAACAAACTTGGGCTTTTTGGCGACGTCCAGATTTACTTTTTAGGGGTTCGCCGCTTCTGGCCTTACTTTCGCCAGCTTGTCCACCTTTATACTAGGTTCGTCGTAAAGTTACAACTCTGCAACTATATCACGAACAATTTAGCCGAATATTCAACGCAGCACCCACTATTACTTGTGGTAGGCGGCCACAAGTTGCAAGGTTACCTACATGAGGCAAACAAGGGCTAGCAGTCGATGGGTACTATACTATACTTTGCGTATACTCGGAATTGAAGCATAAAAAATCAGGGAAAAGATGATGGACTTGGCCAGAAAGGAAAAAAAAAAAGCTTCCATCTGAGTTCACCCTCCCCCATGCTCAGCTTGCTGTCAGCGGCGACATCCACAACGACATCGCCCCGAGGAATGGCTGAGCGGTATGCCACGTCGCCTTGGCTACATCCACCCTGCCTTGTCGCATGAAGAGAACACGCCGTGACAGCGGAATTCTAACTCCCCGCGGGTAAAAAAGTGTAAAGTCTAAATATATGATTTAGCAAAAGACCTCAAGAAAAGTACCACAGCAGGCATGTCTCCTTGAAACGACTCCATTGCCTTGCTGCGTAAGCTCTCTCCTTGCCATCGAGAGAATACCCGTAGTAAGGATAGTCAGTTGCCAACGGACATGGATCGAGACAGGAATAGCCCGCCGAGGCTGACGAACACACGAGTCCAAAGATGCCGGTTTTGCTTTCTCCCCGGATGCTTCCCGGGCACCCCAGAGCTGGCAACTCTGCCAATCCAAGTTTGCGGCAGTGCTCTTCGCACTCGCCGCTCAGTCAGCGGCCATCCTACGACGACATGATTCGCTTGCTTAGTCATGTCATTCGGTGCTGACGCCGCCATGTGGTGGCATCGTGAAATCGCATCATGAGGCTGCCGCTTCGCCAGTGAACCATTATTCCTAGCCTAAGCTCGCCTTACTTCTCATTAGGCTCGCCTGCGAAACCGAGAGCTTTTAGGGTTATGTGTGAAAACAGCCTCGGCCACGCCACAGAGCGCCCTCCGCCTGTAGGGTAGGTCGGGCTGTGATCTTCCCTGTCCGATGTCTTCGTCGAGAGCCGAATGCTAACAAAATCGCATTTCGCCAGGTACACAAGCATACGCCACTCGCAAAGTCGCGTGGCCTTTGGTGGCTTCTTTCCAGCCCGAACCTAGCGGCGCTGGATGAGTGCAGCTGAGCCCAGGGCATCTGGCGAATGGCCTCCAGCCAGCCCAGAGAGGTCACGTTTGCAAGTACGCCGCAGAAGTGAAAGGCGCAGACACGCCAAGTGCTGGCGTCGATCTCTTTCGTGGTAGTACAGGGAGGAGACGGGCATTTCAGATGAAGCACACAGCCGCTTTCCTGTCTTGGATTCGCTCGGCAGACGTTTCGATCAGTTCTGCAGACGCGACATGCTCACATCACAAGAGACCAAACGAGACAGACGCCTTGCTGTCCAAGTCGACTTCAAATTTTGCTCGCGGGAGGAGCTGTCATCGTCAGTCCAGTCTCGCGACAGCCCCCGATCCGGGGAGTAGTCCGAAGTAGTCGAATCCAAACACGGGCGTCGGCAAATGATCCCGTTCAGCCTGCGTTGCCACACGTGTGTTGACGGGATCGATTTTGCGGACGATGGCGCTGGTTGCCCGCCAGACGACGCGACGCCAGATTTCGACGCTGCCTATCGCTGCGTGTCCCGGCTTCGTCTGATCCGCTGGTGAGACAAGACCTGACAGGAGCGAATAGTAATTCCTGTGTGGGAAGAAGGCGTGCGAAATTTTCAGGCCTTGTCGAGCAGTCTGTAAACAGTCTTCGGCTGGTGCGGTTGCAAAGTCCTTCGCACCAGCCTGCCTGCTTGGCACACTGCAGCCTGTTGGTTCTTCATGGCGAATCGTTCAGCATTTCGTCTTCACTGCGGAGTACTTCGTACAGGCTGTAGGATCACGAGGTGCCTGCAGCCTTTCATCTCGTAACCCGGTTTCCTGAGCGTGCGGTACTGGTGTACAAGTAGTAGACTTGGCCAACGGTCATGGACGGACGAAACGGCTGCCATGCCATCGTCCTTGGTGTGGACGACACCCTGGTCACATTGCATTAGCGGCGAAGACGCCAAAGACTGGTTCGTTCTGCAACTCTATTCCATCTCCTGGGATCTCTCCCAGGCTGTTAGACGGCTGCCTGCCTGGCTGCCTGCCTCCCTGCGGCATCACAAACAGGCATTCAAGACCTGCCTCAAGAGGCAATGGTGTTGGCATGCAGACGGGCAGCAGTTTTGGCCCCCCCCGCCAGATCCAACAATGGCATCCCACGGTGATGAGATGAGCAAAAGGCCCATGACAGACTGTTGAATCTGGGAACTTTTGCACAGTCTTACCGAAGCCTGACCGATGGTGCGTATGGAAAAGATTGGTAGGTTCCCGCTCGAACGGCACAACAACGCCGCCGCAGGACAGCCAATCTTGCGGACGGTATGCCCGGATGCGTCGGCCCCCCGATGGCCAACCCACAACGGCCAGCGCAAAGGTCCGTCCCACGCCGTTGGTTCAGGCTTCTCTTGTTTGGCTTGGTTTGGTCTGCAAAGGCTGCGTAATACCATGGTAGTCTTCTGGTGTCCGCCATCCTGCGTAGGTGGCCGCCCGATGGAGGCATTGGCATTGTGGCAGTGCTGGATGGTGTCCATCTCATCCACAGAGATGAAGCACCGACCCAAGACCGCAGCGGAGACGATGGCGTAGGCGATTCGGGACCGACACGGCCGCCTCCAAGCCAGCGGCTCGTTATCGGCCATGGCAATGGCTGGGCAGTACGGAGTACTGCAAGTATGTACACAATGGTAGGTGGTAGACCCGGCCCAGCCCTTTGGTGAATGAAGATGTCACAACAAACTCTGCACCAGCCGTCCTGAAATGGCTTCATGGTGAGTTTTGGCTCATAGTAGAGGACGTGCTGCCTCGTCAATCCTAGAGTGACAAGCGAGGGCAAAGTTTTACAGATGGCTTTGCGTCCGTATCCGTACTCTTGCTCTCTGTCATACTGCGTACTCTCTTTCTCTCGCGCTCTTCTCTCCCCCTTCCAGACTCAATGCTCAATCCACTCTGGCCAAGCCATTTGAAGAAGCTCGACTCCAAGCTTGATTCACCCACGTTTCTTGGCCAAAAAGGGCGCACCAGCCGAGAGAGGGCGTTGCGACCGCGCGCGCGCGCGCAAATCAAACTGTGCCCTTGGCCTTGGCTTGGGCTGAAAATGGTTTCCGAAGCTACCAAACCACACGACTGTGTGCTGTGCAATCCCGAGGGTGCGCTTAAGCTTAATTCGATGCTCAGTGTCATCACAAAGCCATGACGACCTTCATTCGCTGGAACGCCGCCGAGAGATCCACAGACTCGACCGGTATCCCCTGTCTGGAATCCAAAAGCGAGTGCTCATGCTTCTTCCGCAGTTCGACAGGGTCAGCTTTGCCCGTGGCTTACCCTTACACACTTGTACGATGTACTAGTAATCAGGGGTACGAGGTTGCCTCGAGATGAAGCTCCCGGTTGGCCGCTGACGCGGCCCTCTCCAGCACTTTCTGACCGACCGACGGACTGACGGTACGAAGTAATCGTAGGATTGTGAGGGATGGAAGAATCCGCACTAATCGTCGACGGCGGAGCACTATTGATAGCGCCATCCAGGCAAGCCAGGATACCTCGTGGCGTGGCATGCGGGCCGGCAAAATCGGGATAAGCAGTTTGCACTCGTATCGTACGTATCCTTGGGAAAGTCGCGCGAATCCTCCCACGGGCGACTACGACCATCGCACTAGTGAAGCAGTAGCTTGCTTGTTCAGGCCCCGTATGCGTCGTAATACTTCGTACGCTTCGAGCCCATCCTCGCCGTCGGATTGTGGGGAGAGACAGGCGCAAATAGGTGCCGTTTTCGATTGCCGGATACTTGTATCTGGCCATCTGCTGCGTATCCCTGGCCAAGGACGGCGGCCGAGAAATGGGACGCTTGGGTGTCAGTGTGGTTTTGGCCCCAGCCCTCCACTTCGGGCGAAGCTTTTGCTGATCTCCTCGGTCTCCTCTCATTCTCAGGACTCGTGTGGATGCGACTTTATCGCTTGTGTGACGGATTACGGAGCATCCCAGGGACAGAGCCGCCAGCTGACGGAACACTTGCCAAAGCCGTGATCTGGATTCCCACATCCCCACGACGACGAGAGGCTTGTTCTGCGTCGTGTGGAGAACGGCCGAAACACCTCGCATGAATTCATGTCATCTCGAGTGGGTGCTTGATACGATACCCACGTCCAGCATGCCAGCCATCGAAATCAAATGCCATGCCGGTGAAAAGATGGTGACACCGTGTCAATTCCAAGTGGGCGACAGCATCCTCGCCTGCTCCGTTCGCTTACTGAGTACTATAGTCTGTGTACCGACGCAGTCTCGTCTTCCGCGTCACGGCGTCTCTTCGCATTTGTTCTTGGCTCAGCAGAGTTGCCAAGCCTGTCCCAAGGCACTTGGCAGATTTGGCGTGAGCATATTTATTCATAGCGCCGGCTCGTCGTCACAGGCCGCTGCTCTTTTTGGGTTATAGTACTTGAGGCCAAGAAAGGTTGGCGGCTTCGAGAGCTGAGCCCAAGAGAGGCTCATCCCTTGGCACATTGACGCCTCTGAGGGGGTGCGGTTCGTCGAAACAACGTGGAATTGCCGGTTGACGATTAATACCATCTCGAGTGCGTGTGCCGTTGTCGTCTGAGAAACCACCGAGTGCCCCCAGCTGAAATCTCATCCTGTCGGCTTGCCGTTGAACCATCAATGCCGCTGTTCCGCTGTGCCGAAAATCCGCACCGCGCTCAAAGCCGACCAATCAGATGTTGCTCAAAGTCAAAGAAGACGTCGAGGTGCCCCGTATTGGCAAATAGCTGTGGGTTTAAGCTTCTGTCTACAAGTGAAACTTTGGGATGGTTTTTCATTTGATCCGCCAGGCCTATAAGAGCGAGGGATGGTTTTTCATTTGATCCGCCAGGCCTATAAGAGCGAGCCCGCAATCGCACGCCTACCCTTCGCGCTGCGACATCAAAGCGGCGCTGACACGGTGCCTTCGTAATCGACCTCATCTGTGGAATGTGGGGAACATGCGTTTGAGCCGTAAACTCGTCACCGATGCGAGCGCGTTGGTGAACACGTCTTGGTGCGTGGGTTCACCTTGTCATCTGGACGGTTTGCCCGGCAGGGATAGCGCCGCCATCAACGCCGACGAGCTGTCTGTCTGACACCGCGCCTTTCCGTAAATGGCAAACACTTCATGGGTGCTGTAGAATGGCGAATTTGGTCCCCCAGGAGGTAAAGCCACCGCGTTGAAATAACGGTATTCACTGTACGCCGGTGACAGACGTCGCCGCTAATTAGTTTGTTTCCCGCCTGAGCCTTGGCCGTTTTCATGTTCCGTGCTTCACTCTGCACCGCATGGGGTTACAAGTCGGACGGCAGTTTGGTCAGTCAAACTATTCGATTTCCGCAAAGAGTCGAAACGACCTCGATCTTCGTTTCACGGCTCCGCGATGTTCTTCCTGATCGCCACCAGCGATGCGATGAGCTTAGCAAAATTGTCTCGATGGTGGCCGTTTTACACATTGACGTAGTCCAATGCAGACGGACAGACGTCTGTTATACGGGCGAGTGCGGTAGAAAAGTCTCTCCATGAAGGTAGTCGAGAGGCGCCGTCAATTCGTGCAAAGGTGCTTGAATCGGTCTGCTTGCCTCATGGAGTCGGATAGGTCGTGCTTGAACCACTTATGCCGTGCCTTCTAGTTACAGTATTGAAGATTGTTGACTTGGTGACAAGTGACTCCTTAAATGAGCCGTGTCACATACAGCCAAAGAATCGACCCATATCGCAACAAGATTCCTAAACAGTCAGCGTACATCCTTTTGTGACCCAAGGTGATATTAGTCGACTTTGCTTCGGCTGGCCTAGAGCCTCTATCCGCCTTGGAAGGTCTTTGGTCCAGAATGAGACGTCGAGACATCGAATGTTGGTTGTATTGTACAGGCACAGGATAATGATACAGGGTCTTGCGTTGTGTCATGTTCCACGGAACCCAATCTCTCGCAGAGAACAGTACAGGTTTCGAACAGGCTGAGGCGGTTTGAGTGCGAAGAAGGCTTCTGGCCGACATTCTGAGGTCATGTTGCCATCACCGTGTGTCTACCATGCTGAGCATCGGTTTTGACATCGCAAACGGCCACGGCTCGTTCGTTTCCTTCATCGCCTCCCCGGGATGAGAGTCTGAGACCAAGGATCCAGATACCGACTGCCGTCTGTCGTACGACGTGGCATGATTATCCCGTGGCTGCTGAACCTGTCAAATGCAAGCCACTGGAGCACAGTGCATGGCCGTCGTACGTCCTACTTTCGGCCAACGTCCTCCACGGGGACGCTGCATGTGTATACCAGTCCACAAGGTGAATCAGGCAAGACTCGGCCACTTGATGTAACACACGACAGTCGATCGCCGTGTCACGCACGGCATGCTTGTTTCATCGGGCCAGCTTTGAGACTCCAAGGTAGGCAAAGCTTAACGAAGACCGTGGCCTTCGGGACGACGCCATCCGGGCAAGTCGACAGTGACGATCAACAGTCGCACCGGCCAAACCAGCGGGGGAAAGCCACGACGTCTCTAACGTTCTGCACTCCCACGAGGTAGGTGAGAAGCCTGTCGAAGCCCAAGCCGAAGCCGCCATGCGGATTAGACCCCCAACGACGTAGGTCGACGTACCAATCGAGATTGCCGCCGTCGTTGCCGCCGACAGGAAACATGCCTCGGGACTCCATTGTCTCTTGCAGTTCGCCCAGACGATGTTCACGCATGGAACCGCCCGCAATCTCGCACAGCTCTGGCACCAACAGGTCGAAGCAGTCAACCGTCGCACCAGGCTCGCCAGCGCCACTGCTCAACGACGTTGATCTTCGCATGTAGAAGGCCTTGATATCGCGAGGGTAGTGAGTGACGAAGAGGGGCATGTAAGCTCCATCTTTGCCGGTGGCACCAAGCTTCTTGGCCAGGTATTTTTCGTGTTCGGAATGAAGACCTCCTTCCCACGTGGGCTTCAGCTCGAACCGATGCTCCTCTGCCTGGAGAAGCTTGATCGCATCAGCATAGGTGATGCGGGGCCACTTTGAGGTCGTCATCATGCCCGACCAGCGACGCTCAATCTCTTCCGCGGACACCAGATCGTCCTCGGCCGTTCGTGTCTTGCCAGGGGGCCGTCGTTCGCGGAGCTCTTTGGCGGCACGGGTACCGTATAATCCGGTGACCAGACTGCGCAACATGTCTTCAACGAGATCCATGACCTCGTCCATCTCATCGACAAAACTCATTTCGGCTTCCAGCATGTAGAACTCGCTCATGTGCCTGCTGGTGTCGCTCTGCTCGGCACGGAAGGTGGGCGAGAGCGTCCAGACGTGACCCAGCGACTGGGCCAGAGCTTCGAGGTGAAGTTGGGTAGACACGGTGAGGTACTTTGGCGATCGGAAGAACAAATCGGGCTTCTTGTTCTTGCCGTTGGGAGATGATGTCTCGGACGATCCTGTGGTCACGTTGAAGACCTCGCCAGCTCCCTCGCAATCCGAAGACGTAATCATAGGCGGGTGTGTCTGAATGAAGTCGCGAGAGGCGAAGAATTGAGTCAATGTCGCGACCGCTTCTGATCTCAGGCGTAGGATACTGGCGTTTAGGGGGATACGCGGTCGGAGATGGGGCATGGTGCGGAGGAACTCCGGCGTCTGGTACTTTTTCTGGATGGGAAACGTCTGCGAAAAAGCGTTAGCAAAAAAAGTGACGACGTATTTGACGGAGACGAATGTCTGGATACGCACATTGGCATCGGAAGGGCCGAGGACTTCGGCATGTTTGACCTTCAACTCGTGACTCTGGCCCTCCGTCTTGGAGGGGACCCAGGAGCCTCGCAGGCGGACTGCAGCGCCGACGCGAAGGTTCGAGCTGTTCAATGGGTACTCAGTTAAGGGTGCTTCCGAGACAAAATTCTCTCCTTGTATAGGTTGACTCTACCGACCTCTCCTCTTGGTCTCGCGGCACCAGCGCCTGCAGAGGCTTGCGTGATGAGCCGTCGCCCACGCTGACGAATCGTTCCGTCTTCATGTTCCTAACAGACCTGACATGCCCGTTGACAACAACATCTTCAACTGCGGTATCCGGTTTCCAGTCCAGGAATTGGGCAACCGTACGTCGAGGTGCTGTGGAGAGCTGACGTCTGCCGAGGGGCAGTATGGAGGGGAACAGCCTTCCCAGATGCCGGGAGGCTGTCGAAGGCGCGGGTTTCATGTTGGGCGGCAGATTGCTTGTTTGCTATCGCATGATCGTTATTTTCCCTCGAATTCAATTGTACTCGTCTGGCACGTCAATCTTCTGTCGCGTGGCAATGTGTAGCTAGGTCGTTGCTGCTGTGGTTTTCGACCGAGTCGTCAAAAAGGAAGTCGCGATGACATGCGACTTCCGATGACTGCGAATACGCGCGAGCCAATGGGAAGCTCAGAAGCGGCTAAGTGGGAGCTTGCTATCTAGCAGCACGATAAGACGTTTTATCGATAAGATAGCCCAAGATAGGGCAGGGGACGTGCCTGCAAGGTACCACCACCACACATCTCAGAGCTCCCCTGAGCTTCCACAGAGAACACAAAGCAGCTCAGCCCAGCTCAGCTGAATTCAGCTCAGCCTTTCTCTCTTTGTCTTGTCACCTCCTTCGCAGCACTGCCTGATGGCATCGTTCGGACTGGTCATGTCATGATTTCCTCAATGGCTTCAGCCCAGCCCAGCCCTGCTTGCTCGTCTCCTTTTTTCTCTCCTTTCCACCTGAGCAACGGTTTCAGAGACAGGCAAGCAGCAAACTCGATTAGCTGACGCCAAGTTTGCGGGCCGATTCGGCGCAGGAGACGAAGTCCAGGTTGTTTTGCTTCGCAGGGCAGCAGCGCAGCGTCTTGGCCGATTCCAATCAGCTCGTCCAGCCCTCGACTCCCGAGACACCAAACCACCTAGACGCGGGTGACGGCCTCGGGACATTGCAGTCCATGATTCGCAATCCCAGGACGTGGTTCTGGGATCTGAGGCGTTCCTGGGGGCCCGATGCTGTCCTCTCATCTCACGGTCACCTCCGAAGCAAACCTGATCTGGAACATGACAAACAGCGTTCGAGATTGCGAATCCAGCACCTCCTGCATGACATGTCGTCGACTTGACGTGATTCCCCTAGACTGGTCTTGTTCCTTGCCGCTGCCTCGCTAGCCACCTCGCCCGCCTTTTTCTTCATTGCATCCAAACCCCTGGCCCTGCGCCTACAGAGTACGCATGCGGCTCCTAGCTAGTGGGGATGGATCCCAAGAACCATGAAGCTGGGGTTTTTGCTTCTTCCATGGCCGACGTGTTGCTTATTATACCAAACAAACACAATCGGGACTCGCCTCTTTTCCTCCTTACACCTCTAACTCAGCCCTGCTTTCTGCTTTCTGCTGCCCTGCCTCTGCCTGCCTTAGTTCCCGTCCATGCTGCCATGCTGCCATGCCCATGCCCATGATCCATGCCGGGTCTTTCGAGACCTCCCCTCAAGGGCAGGGCCAACGTGTCTGGGTTCCCTGGGTCGCACTGCTTGTCCCCAATATTCTGTTCCCCGGGCTCGCAAGGACGCCTCGAGTGAGATCTTGGGAGACAGGAAGATCTCGTATAACCACGGCAGGTTGCAGTAGTATCTCGATCGGAATCCACCAACCAAGACCACGGGAAGGCTCGCCGTGGCACCGTCCCCTGTGCCTCTGTAGAAGCAAGACACGTCCATCTCAACCCACGTCCGACCCGCGAGCCCGTCCACTCTCTACGCGCCCTTCCCATACACTTACCCTGGGAATGTCGCAGACCTGACTGAGATCCGGCGAGTATTGGTTACACTCCCCTCCTTGATCCTTCACCGCTCTCGCTTGCCCGAGACGCGTAGCAATCTTTCTCTGCAAAGGGTCTCCAAAGGGCACGTTCACCCTCTTTGCCATGACATGCTTGCTTTTGGGCTTCCCCCCTCTACCCTACGTCGCTGCGCCGGGCTGGGCTGAGCCGCCTCTCTGCTCGACATGCCTCGACCTCTCCTCGTCGACGGGGACGCTAGCCTGTCTCTTCAACTCGAGTGACATATTTAAAGTCTCACGGGAGCCCCATATCACAGCGACCATGGCCCTTCACTTCCAGGCTATTCACCAGCTTTCTTCCCCAGTCCTGACCTCAGTCCTGACTCCAGCCCAGCGAACTATCCGACTCGGACATCCTGTGCATTGCCCCTTGGACAGGTTCTCTCTCATCTCGCCATGCCGTCCTCGAAACCGCTCAAGATCAAGCCTTCCGAGGTTGCGGCGGACACCAAGAAGAAGCTCATTCCAGAGGTCTTGAAGCACTTTCGCGATGAATGGCCTCCGTATTCCATCCTCTACCAGCAGCCCCTGCTTCAACTGCCTCTCAACCGCCCGAGTTACATGAGTTCCGATCTCCCACTGTTCCGTGAGTGACACTCAAAAGCCACTCCACGACAAAGAAAGTAATACAGACTGACGGCTCCAGACGTTGTTCACGGCGACCCGGTCGACTGCGCCATCGGCTGGGCTTCGAGCGAGGGAGTCCGAATCCCCTTCATCTGCGCCGCGAACGACAAACGCCCCGGAGGAGACTGGGAGACGGGCGTCATTGGATATGAGGTATGACAACGGCTCCGCCACCCACCCACCCACCGCGGGATGGCGCCCCAAAGATGGAAGCCAAACGTTGACCATTCGCCTCGCCCCAACAGGAGAGACTCTGTCGTCGAAGCAACCTCTCGGCAACTCTGGGCAGCCCCCATCCAGAAGGATACGTCCAGTCCAACTATCCCATACCAATCGAAGGGGCCATCTACTCGCCCGATGTCGGTACGCACACAAAGTCCCCCGTTACACATAACGTACACAGACACAGACACACACACACCACATCTAGACATGGATACCTTCAGAGAGATACCTCCAGAGAAGACAGCTAACACCCCGGCGCACAGTCCGCTTCCGCCAGTTCCAGGACCGCATCGAGTCCCTCGAGATGAAGGACTGGCGCTCCCTCCCCGTCGTCTCGATGCCTCCCACGCGCTGGCCCAAACTCACCGACATGGGGCGCAAGTACTCCTTCTCCACGGAGCGCGAGCTCGTCCGCAACAAGATGCGCGCGGCGCTCCGCATCTGCGTCTTCAACGGCTACAACCACGTCGTCATCGGCGACTTTGGCCTCGGCAACGGCTACCGCAACCCGCCCAAGGAGCTCGCCGAGCTCTGGCGCGAGGTCTTCCTCTACGACCCGGAGCTGCGCGGCCAGTTCCTCGCCGTCATGTTCGCCTTCGAGGACGACCGCCAGTGCACCTCCAAATGCATCCTCGACGACATTGCGAAAAAGTCAAAGGGCTCCGGCGGGAGCTCCTCAAAGTCAAAGTCCAAGAGCAGCTCGTCCTCGTCGTCGTCGTCGGGGTCCGGAGGCACCGGCAGCAGCAGCGGTTCGTCCTCGGGCCACAAGAGCGACTTCAAAATCTTCAGCGACATCTTTGCGCCGGGCGAGATTGCGCGCGTGCGGAGCCAACCGGACCCGCGATACGCCTTCTCGTCGATAATGGAGTCCTGAATGCCTTGCCTGCCTGCCTGCCTGTCCAGCACATGTCTCACTCGAGACCATGAGATGTGGATACGGCTTTTGAGACCACGGACCGTACGTCAGGCGGGCTGAGGCGAAGGAGGGGGAGGGGTGTGAGGCGTGGACTGGTGATGACGGCTTCGCAAACTACAACAAGAAAAACAAAAAGATGCCGAAAAAAGGGTTGTTTGTGTCTCGCAAACCCCCTTCGTCGTACACACGTCCGGCCACCAACCCGATTCCCTGTCCTACCCGTCGTCATTGGCCAGCGACAACCTGGCAGGGAGCCCGATTTCTGCATTATTTGATCAGCTCTGCCATACTAGTGCGGCCCGCGCTCTTTTCTTTTTGTTTTTTCCTTTTTCTCTGCTGCTACTGCCTTTACCCCTGTCCGCGTCGGGCTGGGGCTCGCATCTATTCACGAAGAAGGGCGTATCCCCCCCCAGATTTACAACGTCGGGCGTCAACAGCAGGGGCCCGCGACCGGTCTGTTGGGTTGGCTTCTTGCTCTTTTTCTGTTTTATCCCTGCTTGGATCACGAAAATCATTGGGCTCGGCTGCTTTTGTTTTGGGCTGTTCGCGTGTCTTCACGGTTCATACACTTGGTTTTGGGCATTGCTTGCGGTAGACGTCGTGGCTGGCGTTCTTGACGGTTGTGATGAAGGAAGGGGGTCTGTGTAACTTGGCTGTGATGAGTTATGGAAGCTTGGGATGGCGTTTTCGGTGTTGCTGGCGGTTATCACACACTCATGGTCGGTTGTTTGACCCATATTCCCCCTCATAGTCTAAATCTAGACACATCTTTCGAGCATTCCTTCAGCTGCACCAGGTTTGTTGTAAGCTGTCATTGCCTTGTCTGTGTATGTGGACGCAGGGACGGACACTCTCCGAGTTCACTTGGACGCCTGCTCGAATCATGGCCGAATCGAACGTCGCAGCGGTCTGCCACCTCACTTTATCAGGACACCTCAGATGAGGTAGTGAACGCCATGAGAGGGAACGCGGCGCCATCTCATGGCATACCGGCACATCCACCCCAAAGCCACCGACCTGGCAATATGCGAAGGAGGATGTTGGCGAGACCAGTCCATCATGTCATTGGCGCATTCCACCGGAGGCGCCCTCCGGCGCTCACTTCACCAGCGAGAGCCTCAACTGACGTATCCCACCACCGCTTCCCTAGCGTCAACGGCATCTCTAGATCCCGTGGCCATGGGACGGAACAAGGAGCCAACAGTGACTGTCTCTGGTTCTCTCTCTCTCTCTCATTATGTTCACGGCCCCTCTCAAAGACTACCCAACACGTGCCGAGGCGCGAGCTGGGACGGCTGAAAAAGCAAGCAACTCGTCATGTTCCCAGCGGTACAGGCTGACCGACCCGTGTCTAATCCACCCCCCAAACCAAAACCAAACCAGAGGGTAGGATCAGATGCTCGCCAGGGATAAGCAAGTATTCGCAAGCCCGACGGAGAATGAAGGTCCTCGGCGATCATGGGGGAGATCCTCGACAAGGATACAAAGACAGAACAAGTACGGTATGGGTACTCTGTAGGTGCGCCCCTCGTCGGTAGTCATGTGGGTATCCCCATGCTTGCTTTTGCCTCCTGCGGGAGCTGACAGTATTCTTAGAGCGCAAACAATGCTCCCGCCCTCGCCATGGAACAGCCTCAACTCGACGCAGACGCAAGAAAGCGCAGGGTAGCCGACCCGAGAATCGAAACAATGCAAACAATCCCTGTGCGATACCCGATCTTGGACCGGCCGGGGTGGGATCGAGGGAGAGCGAGCGAGAGTGAGAAATGATCATCGAGATGGTCGCGTATCACTGCAGCTCCCGTACCTTGCCGTTTGAACCCCCACCACTCTGATATGTTATCACCTCCGACGCAGGAATCCCGCGTCAATGTTGGACGTCAGATCTCACATCTCGTCTGCCCTGACTGGAATCGTCTTGCGAGGAATCTGTGCGACTGACAGTCGCCCCAGTACGGCCGAGACAATGGGAAAGACGAGGCTGTCCTCGCTTACGGCCTTTAGACGCTATGAGTAACGAGATACTTTCGCCCTGTGCAGGGCTTGAGAAGGGGGCACTTGGGGGGGGGGAGAACAAAAGTCCAGCTCAACTCTGCATGCTTCTCATGACTTTGAAATTCCAATTACTTGGTTCCGGCGGCAAGGGCTAGAAAAGAAAGAAAAAGAACGAAGAGCGGCAGATTGATGACAAAAAAAGGCAATATCTTTCGACGACATTACCCACACCCTGTGACGCCACTTGAGCCCGATCACGCGGGACCGGACGCCGCTCCGTCTTGGGAAGATTTGACTCGCCCACTTCCAGCCCTTGGCCCGTCTATCCAATCACCAGAGAGAAAGTACTAGGCTCCCTTACCATTCCCACGCAAGGCCGCTTACCCACCCACGCCCTCGGGAGGGGATGGTGAAGATGGGGGGTGAGACAGCTCGCGAGGACTAGCTCTTTGGGGCCTGAGAAGTTGTTTCCAGGGAGCGTTGGGGTATTGCCTGCGGAGATCTCATCGTTTGATTACGACCACGAGTGCAAAATTGCTGAAGGTCTGTTTTCGACCCCCATGAGTTGGTTGCCTTCCTACAACTTGCTTGTTCGTCCTGATAGGCCACGCGCGGTTCGTCCCATGGCTTTTGTCGGTCTCTAGATCCTCGACCGCCATCTGAAGATTGGTGATCAAGCGTGTAACCGTCCAGACGGGTGAGAGCATGGGACGGCGCGGTGGGTTCCCGCCGGCTTACAGACCCCAGCTCCCGGTATTGCCAACCTGGATCTTTCGAGGATATTGCCTCACCGCCCTCATACTTAGTAGAATAGAATGACAATCCACTCCCGTGTTCCATTCTGGCGAGTCAACTAGACAGACACGATCATAGATATCGCCCACAATGACACAAGTACGTCAAGACATGCCAGACTCACAGGTAACAAAGGCCGGGCAGACCCATAGACCTGGCAAGACCCATCCCCAGCGAAAAGCAAACCTCCATCTCCGTCGAGGATTCACGGCATGCCCCCCACTTGGGCAGCTATTCCCGTCGTCCCGGTCGAACGTCCGGAAACCTGCGTCCTTAACCGCGTCGATCATATCATGTTCCCTGCTTAGATCATGCACATCAACTCATCCCGGGAATTGTGGCGGTGGGGTGAGAAACAACGGCTGGCTGCATGTTTCAGTTCTGCCGTCTCTGCGAGGTGAGCCTGTCGTTTCTCGGCTCTTTTCACATTGCTCCCCGCGCGCGGTTATGTACAGTAGGCATATCTCTATGCAGAAGAATGAGAAACATGATAATGAGTATTGGTTGCTGGGGGGTGGAAGTAGGCGACCACCCACCACCCTGAATAGGTAGCGACCAATCTTTCTGACGAACGAGAGGAGAGATTTTTCTCGCGCACGCCTATGTGTTGTCTCGGCCAGGGCGTGTCTCCCTACAGACACAAGGAGCCGGGGGAGGGGATCAGCACCTTGACGGCACCCTAAAGTCTGTGCAAACTGTGTCAAGTTGCGTTCCAGTCGTCTGCAACGGCACAACATCGTTAGCGGCTAAGCTGCCACACACAGTTAGCCACGGTCTCTCTTGGCCTACCGTCTGATAGATCATATATCAGAACTCACCTCCTGGCATATCGTCTCCAAGTCTCTTGTTCCTTTTGCCAGGACGAGAAAAGGGCAGGACTTTTGCTTTTGGGCCAGTTATCTAGATGACAATTGCCATGACCGCCCTTGCGAGTCTACAGCCTCATCCGTGTCTCTTGAATATTGCCGCCACTTCAGGTGTCAAACTTCGGCGAGCGGCGAGCGGGCCCGCTCACTGACTTTAGCAGATAGAATGCCGACCCAATTTGCGGACAGAAGCAGCCACGTCTTGGATTGCTGCACAAGCACTAATGGTGGCATCTGCGAAACTGAAATTACTGCCATGGCTTGAAGGTTAGACAAGAAAAGTGCGAGTTGCTGGGTAAGGGTTGCTAGGATCGTGAGGTCTGGCTGGCCTGCCATATTCGCTCGCACACCTGACCGCCTACGCGACACAACCTTGACCGCTTGTCCCAGAATGGTATACACGAGACATTGAGCGTACAGAACGACAGTTGTCGGTGAAGTGAAGTTACGGGCGGCTAAGGCATGGGTCATCCAGTTGAAGACAGGTTGTTGGCGCCTCGGAGCTTGGAAGAAGCAAGCAAAATCGCTGCGTCTCGTCGGTGCCGCATGGCACGTGCCTTCAAGTCTTGTATCCTTTGAAGTTCACTGCCTTTCGTCGTAAAGAATCAGCAGACGCCAATATTCTAGTGCCCACTAGCGAGCCACCCGCGATATTGAGGCCCTGCCGTAATCCATTAGACTTATCCGCGGAATGTCCCATCGAGTGTCCAGGGTTCGGTGTTCCCTGTAAAAATGGGATTGCTGAGAGCATTTGGCTGATAAGTCTGCTCCCCATTCAGCTCGAAAGATGGAAAAAGAATATCAGGCCCTTGACCGAGTCCCATGTACGACGCGGAAGGGATGAAGCTCGTAGGTTCGTGATGATGCATCACCGCCAATGCGATACTTTCGGAGGGAGGTGTGACATCCACATTCGAAAAGACGCCGTTGCGAGAGATGCACAAATTTCCATAGTAAGGAATCTTGAGTCGAAGAACGCGGTTGCTGCCGTTCCCTTCACCGTTGGCGTGTGCACAACAATCCTTGTGTGCGTTGTCGGCAGCATCCGCCTCAATGTCTAACAGTGACTTCAGAATGCTCGCAGTCTGCTCTAGAAGAGCATCACTGCCAGCGCTGTTCACCTCCATCATCAATCCAACGACCTCTTCGACAAGAGCGCGATCGCTCAACCGCTGGTGTGCGAGGAAGTCGACTGTTCCCTGCCCGTGATGCGCTCTTTGAACATGTGCCACCAAAAGAGAGAGGCAAGCCGTGAATGCCGAGAAGTCGATGCCTGTGCAGCAGAAGGCGGTCTGATGCAGGCACCTGGCCCTGATGTAACGGTTCAGCAGCTCTCTGCTTGCGTTGACGCACGCTTGCTTGCTGTAGTCATAGGTGCAATTGCCGACGGATCGAAGCATGTACGGGAGATGCAGCAAAATCAGCAAGCCGAAGTGGGTGATCTGAAGGAGAATTCGTAGAACGTCCTCGAGGCTTTCGAAGGTGTCACCCGCAGAGTTCTCTCTCGGCCTCGGACGCGGCAATAGCCACCAACCGGTGGGCATGCCCTGCGCGGCTTTCTGGAGCTGTTGGTCGATGCTATGTGTTATGGTGGTGTCGTCATAGCAATCATCAGAATCGTTCCGAGCAGCTATGCGGTCCATTATTTCACTGTGGTTGCGCTCGAGATAATTGCTCGGACATTCGGAGGGTCCCGTGGGCGCGCTGGGTAACGCAAGTGATACTGCTGAGGTGGGTAGACCTAGCATCAGGGCCAAGTATCTCCCCTGGCTGACGATCCGATGCCACAGAACGGATGGCGAAGCATCCCGAGCCGCATCTAGGACGGCTATCGGTCGTGGATTGCGACGATGTAGACCCATGAGCTGAGCCAATCCAATTGCCCGCTTGATTGCGAGCCATGCACGTCGCAGACTGCCGCCGTTGATGTGGAAGACGGTCTCCAAAAGGAGGCACTCTAGACCTTCCAGTGAGCTGAGGAACTGGTCATCACCTGTGACGAGAGATGCCGCGTCGAAGTAACGCTTCATGATGACGCCCGGTGGATCGTCGAGGGAGAGCTGGCAAGCATCGGAAGAGTGGAGATGCTGGAGGCCATGAGCGAGGTATAAGAGGGTTCTGGCCAAGAGTATAGGGTGACTTGGTGGATTCGGAATAGCGGACATGGACGACGCCGGGCGCAGATTACCGGCAAATATCTCTTTGTATGGGAGGGTGAAGAATTGGAGGAAGGACGCGGTGCATCCGGCACGAAGAATAACGTCGGCGTCGTGTTGAGGAGGGAGAACGGCATATAACTGCTGACAGAGACGGCCACTCTCAGCGCCAACTGATGGGAGCGCAGTTGACTCGACGTTGTCGGCCATGAAGCATCCTTCGTCCGACTAGATCAAGTCAGCTGAGCCTTTGGCGCGACCCAAAGTCGTTTGGAGCGTACCAATGTGCTGTCAAAAGCCTGGATGCTGGGAAATGATGTTGTAGAAACAGGTGCAGACGGTGATATCCAGTGGTTGACTGCCTGGCTTCCTCGACTGGCAGCTGATGTGGCCGGAGTGGTGGGTGTGTGGCTGGGAGGGGCCGTAGAGGGGGTCAGGTGTGCGGCAGCTTCCATCATCCGGTCTATCAGTCCCTCGGCCCTCCTAAGCTTCTCTTCCATGCCTTTGTGTTTATCCAAGGTCTGCGGATCGTTGTTCGCATCGTCGTATTCCTGGGTCAAGCAGGAGGTGCCGCGGCGTTGGCAGCCGATGCAGACATCATCCGACTGTGAGGAGAACTCACATCTAATCTTGCGCCTTTTGCCTAGAAACATCGTCAGCTGAGACCGAGACCTCGCGTCAAGACGGGGGAAGTCTTACATTCCCAGCAGCTCTTGGTGCCTTTGCGAACCTTCCTCTTCTTTCGAGAACGTACTTGATCCACCCCAGGACTTTCCGGTTGTAACTCTTGCATCGTAATTCAGTGGATATGGATTGCAGATTGATACGATGAAGGGAATGACGAGCGTCGGCAAGGTAGCGAGTGGGCAGCCCGAGGACAAGTAGTATGATGCGTCATTCGCTCCGACCTGCGATGTTTTGTCAGCAGTCAATCGGAGGACGTCGCGTCGAAGAAATCCACATGTGGAGCCTGTCAGCACGTAGTCACGTTTTCTCCCCTCATACCTTATTTAGATTACCCTACTTAGTTTAGGTAGGTATCTCAAGGAAGACACGCGGTAAGTACTTGTGATTATATAAGGAGGGCTAGGACGGACCGGAGACGGAGCTGTCACATTGGCTCGTCCCGGAATCCTTCTATGACGGCCCCACTTCGGTGCGGGACTAGCCAATTTGACAGCTCCGGCTCCGGTCCGTCTGCACTTCTCACCTTGAGAGGCTTCATCCAAGTCTTTTTCAACTTGTACTTCACGAATATGCGTACAAGTTCATTCTAAGACTGTTTGAAGCTGGATCTCTTAGCTAGTGAAACCCTCAGTGTCGATCTTCATTCGGATTGGCGCTGCTGTCCAGCCAGGCTTCTCACCGATTCACCGGGTGACATTCCGGCCCTTAGCCTCACTAATGCGATCCAAGCAGAGCCTCAAGAACCGTGTCCAGAACCGCGCTAACCAGAATTGTGCCCGGGTTTGCGGTTCACCGAAGCGACCGAAATTGCGGAGACGGAGCATTGCCCCCACAGGACGTGGCTGCCATGATTCTTCCCCGGATTGACGTTGATACAAGACGAGATGGGATGAACGACTTGTTGAAAGCTGAAACTTTCAGATGAATGAGTTAAAGTTCTAGAAAGCCCCTTAGACTTTGACTGAATAGACGGGCAAAAGCTTCACGAATTGGCGCTTCTTTCGCCCAAAATGTACTAATGGCTGGTAGGAGTATTTGCCTTCCTCGGCGTTTTTTTCTTCGGCTATGATCTTGGCCTTATTGCTGCCGTCAAGGCAACGAAAACCTCCGAAGACATTTTGAATTCTACCACCTCGACCAAAGGACTAGTCGTGTCCATGTTCACAGCCAGCGCTTTCGTGGCGACCTGGGCTGGTTGGGTCAGATGGCTTGTAGATAAGAGGAGACACGGCGATACCCTAAAGACTTCGGCTCGTCTGCACTCCCACCATAACGTCGAGGACCCGTTTGTTAAAGCCGAGTTTAAGCAGATCAAGACATAGCCGCCAGTCAAGATCAGACCTACGAAGCCAAGTCCTGTTGGGACCTAGTTAGGCCGAAAATCTCATTACGCCGCTCTGCGCTGTTCAAACGTCTCTACAGATGACCGGCGTTTCCGCCATCCAAGTACGTGATGCTCTTGGCGGTGAATGATCTTGGCTAACGGCTTCAAGTACTAACCCCCCACCCCACATATCTTTGAGAAGATTGGCATCGTGACAGGCGTCAATTTGAAGTACCAGAGCATCAGAAACGGTCTGGCTATCCTCGCCCAAATTATTCCCATGCTTCTGGGTGTCAGACGTGGTCGTCGCTGGCTTTTAGCTCGACGTGTGGACGGACCCTGGTCATGGATCATCTGCGCTGAAGTCTTTGACACCGCAACACGCGCCAAGGGTGTTAGAATTACATCAATGGTGTCTTTTCCCTCTAGCACCATTGATTTAAGTCAAGTTACACACTCATAATCTTTGGAAATTCTCTGACTCGGTCCCTAGGGTCAAACAACTCCAGAGGCTATGGAGTCGGTTGTTACCGTTTCTACTACTTCTTCTTCTTCATGTGCAACATCACCAATGCGCTCGTTCCTGGGTCTTTCTCCCCGAAATCGCTCGATGTACCAAACAGTAATCTTTGCAGTCTCATAGTAGCTTGTTGATCTACTGAACCTCCAGCAATTCCGTCGGCATTCCGCGGATAGCCTTCTGCTCAGCGGGCGTCAACTTGATGGCGAAGTACTTCTCCAACGCCGCCACCCTCTGGGCTTCATTCTTCAAAGTCTCGAGAAGCTCCAGCTGATCGCCAATCTTTCGCTTCACCTCATCCTTGTGCAGTACCAGCGTTCCGACCGCCTTCTTTGTCTCGGGATCCAGGACTGTTCTCATGGCCAGCACCGTCTTGACAAAGAAACTCGTTGGCCTCTTCATCGTGGCAAAGTTCATCACCTCAAAGTCTTCGGCAAAGAACTCCTGCTCCGTGAAGCAGTTTCGCTGCCTGAACGGACCGTCGGCGCTGTCCGTCGAGTAGTACACCCACATGCGCTGGTTCGGATCCGTGTGCTGTTCCAACTGCTCGTGCACGAGCTTCCCCCTCAGTGGTGCGATTGTCGTGAACTCGTGAGCGCCATCCTTCTTCAAGGGAACGGGGATCATGGCTGCGCCCTTACCGAAACCGACGTCGACCATGTATTTCTGACCATCAATGGTGACGAGGTTGAGCATATGAGACCTGAAGTTGCGTGAGTCATTGTGTATTCTGGCGTGCACGCGGAACGCGCGGAAAACTAACCATCCGCCGAAACGTTCGTCGCCCTTGATCTTCCCACCGACACTGAGTACAGTGAAGCCCAGACTCCTCAGCACCGAGCCGAACATGGCGTTGAGCTCCATGCAGTAACCGCCCTTCCCCTCGACAGCCACCTTTTGAAACAAGTCCTGGAGGTCCAGAGAGATGAGTCGGTGCTTGGAGTAATGCAACGTCAGGCTCTCAAACGGCACCCTCGCAAGCTGGTGGGCTTGGAGTTCCGTGAGGAGCTGTAACGGATCGGATGCATGCTCGGTGCGTGGGTAGTTGATGTGGATAAAATACCGATCCAACTGCTCCTTGCTGTACGACATGGTCGGGACTCGGCAGCGGCGGCGGTGTTGGGAACGCTGCGGACGATGATTTGCTTCCAGTTGGCTCCGACGTTGTACGGTAATGGCACAAAGAAAGCTTACAAACCCCACGATGGCGGTTTGAATAGTCCACGATGCACGCTTGAGAACACATCTTTTCCCAGCGCGAAGTGTCTAGTGCGTTCATGTCTTTTGCGCCCTTTGAGTAATATCCCGTAATTATTTCCACATATGACGTGTTCCGCAACCTCGGCCGAGAAAGTTTCGGGGCCGGCCGGTTAAGCCAAGGTGAACATAAACAACGCTTCATGCCCAAGTTTCCTTCACGAGAGCGAACAGGTTCATGAACCATTCTTTCCTCAACCTCTTGAGGGTTTTGACCCTAGGGGACGTCCGCCATTCCTAAAGAAGATGGAGATTCTGCTTCCGGTTTCCTGGTTACAACAGCTCAACAATCCTACGTGGTGTCACTATCACATGGCAGCCCATGCGGACTAACTGTAACACATGCTTGCGTTTCGCTTGTGTAGCTGATCGGCAAACCAGACACAGTCTGGCAGCACGCATCGTGACCGTCCTCATCGGCTCTTTCGAGTATTTTATACCATTCCCCGTCAAACGGATATAATTACTTTATACCCTCCTGTACGACAGCGACTATATCATCTTGTCAATGAGATGAACTTCGCCGACCGATGCGTGCAAGGATCAGTTGCCCCTGAAGGCTCTCAACATGCCACGATCCCTGAAAATCTTTGGCGAGCCACCACCGAAACCTGATGATCAGACCTACAAGTATGAGACCGACTGTCTTCAGATGAAAGTTCACAGAGTCATCTATTTACTGGGGGTTATTTTGGATGACCCGTGCCGCTCACATGGAGCTGCGACCGTTACATGTCAGGCATCATCCGATACGCCGTAACGAAGTTGGTTAGTGCTCTGCGTCTTTCTGCTTGATCAGAGGAGGCCTCAGTCGTCCGCGGCGTGCGTACTCACAACAAGATCTGAGGGCAGCAGCATCTCCACCTCAATAGATTGGACGAATATGTAGACCGTTTGGCGGCGAAATTGACCCATCCATGAGTGAGATGAATGAGCATGCTTGTTCCATGGTTGTAACCCCGCCAGCCTGCGATACATCTCACGACGTAAAACGTAATCCACGTTGAATGAGCGTATCTGCTCGGCGAATGTTTCCTAAGGGGGACATCAAGTACGACACTCAGTTCTTCTTGGCTTGCCAGCGGGAGGAGTGGCAGAGGCAGCCGAGCCAGCCTGTAATTTGACTTGAAGCTCTCCAAGCGAGCAACATGATAATTATACCGCCGTCACCATCTCGCCATCGTGGACTTGGCAGTCCCGAGTAGACCATTTACTGGACAACCGATACACTTTCCAGCGCCCGCCGGCATGAATCATCCCACCGGATGGTCAATTTCTACAGATGAACCCGTCGGCGCATGCTCGACACGAGACGGGACGATGTCGAGAATCCGGAGCGTTCCTGCAGGTAAGCCCGCCAGTGTGGTCCGCTGAGAAAAGGGATCCGGTCACATCTGATTCAAGTTCCATCTAACAAACCCACTTGGCGGAGCTTCCATGCAACTCTCAGCTGGAGGGAAACGTCACAACTGTCTACAGTGTGTTTCACCAGAACCACTCGTGTCGTCGAGTCGTCTTGTACAAGGTACCTGTGTACGGAGAGGCGACACGCGACTGCTTCAATTCCGGCAAGATGTCACCGAAATCGGGTGTGCTTTGTTTGACGCTTGCCACACCCAAGGTATTGTTACATAGAAGACCTCCCAGCTACGTCCAGTTGGTCTTCGTCTCGGAAATCTCTGCATTTGTTCATCTTCGACATGTCGATCCATCTCATCGCTACACCAAGCCACACGGCAGGCTTCCACTGATGTACACAGTGAGATCAAAAGGGTGCAAGCAGACTCACGCTTTTTGAAGACCACCAGCCCACAAGACAATGTGGGAGGCGCTTCGGTCTTGGCTGGCTAACAAAGGAAAGAGCTCAGACTCATGATGGGGTGACACTATACGAACACGTCTTGGCCTACGTATTTTATTCATACAAAGTAGTGTGAAATGGTTCCAGACTTGACGCTCCTGTAGATGCCTGTCCCTGCCATTCGAACCTACGCGTATGCACTGCTGTGTACACAGGGGTTCTGTATGGCGTTCATGACTCTTGACGTTGGGTTAGTGGTGGACCATGCGGTCCCAACTTGTATCGGATGATCAACAGAAGGGCACAATGCGTTGCGACCATTCCACTACCCCATCTCAGACAGGTTTGATGTGACTACCTTGGCTGAAAACAATAGGCAGGGCTCGCCGAGCATGTCCCATCTATTAGAGTTTGCTGTGGAAACAGCTGGTACACACCTATCCATCTAGAATACCTGCGTACGGCTATGCAGGGCGCTCGCAGCGAGTCGAGATGGTTTCGCGTGTCATCTTGGTGATGCGCCGCGGAAAACTCCCAGAAGGGACATTGTTAGCTGTGAGGTGACCTGAAGCAACGCCAGACAAGAGTGATGGATACTCTTGTAGAGTGCGGTGGGAACGGTATAAATGGACTCCTGCACCTCTCGCCAGGAGGTCGGTTTATTTCAATTCTCTCATCAGCCAACTGTCAAGTCTAATTACAATCATTCTTTGTCTATTTCGTATCCTCTGGAAGGATTTTAACCCGACATTCACTCTATTCGTTATCTTTTCAACCAATAAAATGAAATTCTCTTTCGCTGTTTTGCTTACCGTCGTTGCGGCCGTCTCTGCGGTTCCCAACTCCAAGCTCTCCCAGAGGGCAGTGGACTGCGCCGGCAAGGACGGTACGTTTTCTTAGCTTCATCCTAATACACAGCTGCGTATTCTATACTGACGGATACCACAGCCAACTGTGGCGGCCCTGGCGATAGAGGATGCTGCGGCGGCACTACCTGCAAGAACACCCTCGCTCCCGTCGGTGGTGTTGGCAAGACCTGCCAGTAAGCTGTCGAGTAGGTTGACTGCTGGGTGTGCCCTGTAGGCAAGATGACTATTGCTGACCAGAATGTTCATAGGTGACCAGACGTGTACATGATGGAGTCAAGATATGGCGTGTACCCTCTGCTGCGCCTGTGAAGCTTTGACGACTTTGATTCCGATTTTCCCCATGTGAAGTACTTGAATAGGGCAACTCGCGCCGAATTGGCGATCGGACGGTGAAGGATGTTGTTTCAGATGTATTGCTGGGTCATGGCCTGTGTCAAGAGTCAATCAGTTGTTAAAGAGGTCGGTTAAGAAGTTGGTCAAAAAGTCCATATTTTGCCTAGCAATCCATGCCAGAAATCGGCAATCAAGGTGTTGTGCAGGCACTCCCTGATGAAAGTGATTTCTCGGAAGACTTCCCGCCTCATCCACCCCGGTCCATCGTTCCGTAATGCCACCGCTGCGAGTAATGAATGTTTCCATCTTCATAACATTAAACGAAGCAAAATTCGGTATTTGCTTGGATGCACGACTAGGCCATCTGCAGTCCGAGTACCGAGGCAAGCGACCACCATGATACACAGGATGTAGCGAAGATGCAGGCTGTACGGATTAATGCTGGAATATTAGCAGATGGATACGGATACGTCGTCTAAAAAAAGAACATGATTTGATCCAACGTGACGTGACAACTCAGGCGAACCTCGGCAATGCACTAGGCTCGGTTCGTCAGCCTATGCCAATATTCGAATACCTCCAGGCGCACTCGCACAACGGCATGATTGTTAACAAGGCGTGCCACGCGCATTCATTGCACCCGTCAGTCCTAATCTTGGTTCTAATCTTTCTGACAGCCATCATGGGGGAGAAGTTCATCGTTGAGTTCGGCAGCATCAAGGTAATCCCGACTCTGGTCGCGTCGTTACCCCGCAATCTGACGATCGTCCGCCAGGATGAAGACCGAGAAGACCTGATCACCAGATTGACCGCCGACGAGCGAACCAAGGTGGTCAAGCGGTTCAATCATGCCATATTCTCCGGCGTCGTGATCGAGACCGGGAACCACAATATCGACACGCTGCGGGCACTCCCCAACGTTGGCAACGTGTGGCCCTCCAAGAATGAGGGTTCTTTGGGTCGACTGGGCGAAACGGAATGGTAGTCGAAGCCAGGATGGATTGCCAGACGATTCTCACAGAAGTCTACATCCAGCAACCATGCAACACAACACCCGGACGTTGACGCCTATGGTCATCTCATTTCCAAGCCTAAACCATCGAATTTGAAGACGGTCATAGTAACCAGGCTTAGAGAGCAAAAACAAGCTTATTCTCAGATAATACCCTCGAACTGCGGGCTTCTGTCGTCCTTACTCGCCAATTACTTCTAGCTGAATCTCGCCAGGATCTCCTCCCGTAATCGTTGGTCCTTCTTCCCGGTAGCCCTCTTAAACCGGGTCTTGAGGACTACAGTCGCGATTTCCAAGCCCACATCGAAACCCGCAAGTTGTTCGTGCTTCGGCTCTCCAGATAAAGGTTGCCTCCAACGTGTTCACCAGGGCTCCCACGAATGCCGCGCGTCTACGAAGCAGACTCTTACTATTTCAAGAAAGGAGAAGCCCAGCAGAGCCGTTACAGTCTCCCGAGCCAGAATCATAAGCTCGATCCTAAACGAAGATTTTGATACCTCGAGCATCATGTCACTGAAAATATCGAAAAACGTGTGAATAGGAAAGAAAACGGGTAGCCTGTTGTTGTTGTTGTTGTATTGTTTAACGCCCGCTTGACAGGCCTCTAATGAGGCATAAGGCGTCCACGCCAGCGATCTACTAAAAATACGCATCTATATATAGTAATAGAAAGCATATATATAATCAATAAATATAGTTTTAAATATAACTATAAGGTAAGAGAGAAACTAGGTACGCGAGCTTTCAGGCTTATATTATTATATCTTCTATATATAGTATAAAAATAGAAAATATATAGAAATAAAATATATATAGAAAAGGGTAGAAGTATTAATAGTAATAATAGTTAATATCCCTATAGAGTAGATATTATTTCTAGGGATATAAAAGAGGTAATAAGTAGTAAAGAAGTGAAAATAGGTAAGTATTAGAAACTAGCTAT